>CM042543.1:5998259-6030759 GCA_023630585.1 Cranoglanis bouderius
TTAAATTTGCTGGTGACCGTTTGTGGACTGCAGTCTTCAAGTCATTCCACAGATTTTCAATGGGGTTTAAGTCTGGGCTCTGACTAGGCCATGCAAGGACATTCACCTTTTCTTCTTCAACCGTTGTGTGGTCAGTTTTGCTGTGTGTTTTGGGTCATTGTCATGTTGGAAGGTAAACTTTCTTTCCATTGACAACTTTCTGGCAGAGGGCAGCAGATTTTCCTCAAGAATTTGAAGGTATTTTGCCTCATCCATTTTCCTTCTATCCTGACAAGTGCTCCAGTCCCTGCTGCAGAGAAACACCTCAATAACAGGATATTACCACCTCCATGGTTTACTGTAGGAATGTAGTTATGTGGATGGTGAGCTGTATTGGAATTCCGCCAGACATATCGTTTGGTGTTGAGGCCCAATAATTCAAATAATGGTCTCATCTGACCATAACACCTTTTTCCATGTGGCCTCAGAATCTTCAGTGTGCGTTCATGTGGCCTTTCTTGAGAAGTGGCTTTTTTCTTGCAACCCTCCCATACAAGCCACATTTGTGGAGAATTTGTGATATTGTTGTCACTTGCACACAATGACCACTCTGTCATAAATTCCTGCAACTGCTTTAGAGTTGCTGTAGGCCTTTGGTAGCCTCTCTGACCAGTTTCCTCCTGGCTCTTTCATCCAGTTTGGAGCGATGTCCTGATCCAGGGAGGGTCTGTGTTCTACCAAATACCTTCCACTTCTTAATAATAGACTTCACTGTGCTTCTAGGCATTGATAAAGCCTTTGAAATTTTTTTTGTATCCATCTACTGACTGTCCACAACTTTATCCCGGAGATCTTTTGACAGTGCTTTGCCACCCATAGCTGATTGTTTGCTTCAGTTGCACTACAAAATGCTCCAGGAAAGGTCTTTTCATGCTGAGCTAATCAAAATGACCACAGCTGATCACAGTTGAAAGTCAGATGGCTTTGTGTGCCATTGAGAAGGTGATTAGCTACACCTTATTGAGTTTACAAGTCATTTTTAGGAGGGGGGTGATCCTTTTTCCAACTCAGTGATTCTGTTTTTGTTTGTTTGTTTTTTTCTTTCCTTCCCTGACATGTTGGTGTTATCTTTCACTTGGATGTTATAAGTTGCACTGAGTAAATACAGCTAGATAAAACAAAAACTGTGTCCATCATCATTTCAGGCTGAAAAGCAACAAATGTGATTATTTTCTATACCCACTGTACATACAGTACTTCGCAAAAGTTTTAGGCAGGTGTGAAAAAATGCTGTAAAGTGATGCTTTCAAAAATAGACGTTAATAGTTTATATTTATCAATTAACAAAATGCAGAGTGAACAGAAGAAAAATCTACATCAAATCAATATTTGGTGTGACCACCCTTTGCCTTCAAAAAGGCATAAATTCTTCTAGGTACACTTGCACACAGTTTTTGAAGGAACTCGGCAGGTAGGTTGGCCCAAACATCTTGGATAACTAACCACAGTTCTTCTGTGGATTTAGGCAGCCTCAGTTGCTTCTCTCTCTTCATGTTATCCCAGACAGACTCAATGATGCTGAGATCAGGGCTCTGTGGGGGCCATACAATCACTTCCAGGACTCTTTGTTCTTCTTTATGCTGAAGATAGTTCTTAATGACTTTCGCTGTATGATTGGGGTCGGTGTCATGCTGCTGAGTAAATTTGGGGCCAGTCAGATACCTCCCTGATGGTATTGCATGATGAATAAGTATCTGCCTGTACTTCTCAGCATTGAGGAAACCATTAATTCTGACCAAATCCTCAACTCCATTTGCAGAAATGCAGCCCCAAACTCGCAAGGAACCTCCACCATGCTTCACTGTTGCCTGCAGACACTCATTCACATACCGCTCTCTAGCCATTCGGAAAACAAACCGCCTTCTGCTACAGCCAAATATGTCAAATTTTGACTCATCAGTCCAGAGCATCTGCTGCCATTTTTCTGCACCCCAGTTCCTGTGTTTTCGTGCATAGTTGAGTCACTTGGCCCTGTTTCCATGTTGGAGGTATGGCTTTTTGGCCTCAAGTCTTCCATGAAGGCCACTTCTGACCAGACTTCCCTAGGCAGTAGATGGGTATACCAGGGTCCCACTGGTTTCTGCCAGGTCTGAGCTGATTGCACTGCTGGACATCTTCCGATTGTGAAGGGAGGAAAGTCTGATGTGTCTTTCATCTGCTGCAGTAAGTTTCCTTGGCCGACCACTGCGTCTACGGTCCTCAATGTTGCCCGTGTCTTTGTGCTTCCTCAAAAGAGCTTGGACAGCACATCTGGAAACCCAGAAATATTATAACCATTACAGTACAGTACAGTACATGCTGTACATGTACAGCATTTCTTTGCATGTGCCTAAGACTTTTGCACAGAAGTGTGTGTGTGTGTGTGTGCGTGTGTATATATTTAAAATATTAGAGTATGAATTCATTTACAAGCAAGCCATCTTGTTTATATATATATATATATATATATATATATATATATATATATATATATATATATATATATATATATATATATATATATATATATGATGTCTTCTGAGAAAAGGACAGTGAAAAAAACAGTTGTTGCTAAAGGTTTCTTCAAAACACACTAACACATTTTGTTAAAGTTAGTTTGATCTAGTATAAGCTCTATATCTTCGTTAGCTACTTCTTTCGGAGGAAACAATGTGTTACCAATGTAGGTGACATAGCTCGGACACAATTCACAGGATTATATTAATGCGCTTATGCTAATGCGTTATTGTTTCTGTATCATTTACAACTTGGACAGGAACACAGGTATGTCAGTGGGTTAAAAAAGTGTGTAATAGCTGATCTAGTGACATTTTTGTGAGGAGATATACAGTACTGTGCAATAGTTTTAGGCACATGCAAAGAAATGCTGTAGAGCAAAGGTGCGTTAAAATAATGAAATTAAATGTTTCTGCATAAAAATAAAATACCGTAAAGACCAGTAAACAGTAGTAAATGAAACAAAGTCAATATTTGGTGTGACAAATTTTTTATTTGACAAATGCTTTTTATTTTTGCAGCAAAACCCAGCAGCCTTCATTGTGTTTATTGTCTGAAAAGTGTCTCTTACGTAATATGCTGCTTTCTTTAATGACATACAAACATTTTTCTGTTACATTTAATTTTGTGCTAGAAAACTAATGTTTGAGAATCGAAAATGTTTTTTTGTACTGACTTGATAATGTAGAAAAAAAAATCTATAACAAAGTTTGTACTAAAAAAAAAAAGGCCGCCTAAAACATTTGCACAGTGCTGTTACGATATATGGCTGCAACCCGAATATAGACCTTAAATGGAATTTGATGTGCATGTACACATGGTCAGTAACTCCACTTTGCTTTGGGCCCAATAATACCACCCCATCATTATTATTATGTTTATTATTATTAAATATTATTTTATTTTATTTCTCCCCTTTAAATGCAGGCTCCCAAGTGTTTTAGTCCTTACCTAAGACCACTCTGTATTCATTTAGCTGATGCTTTTATCCACCTCGACTTACATTTGAGACCGGATACAACAGCTTAAAGTTTAAGGGTCTTGTTCAAGGACTCAACCATGGCAGCTTGGCAGTGTTGGGATTTGAGCGTCTGATCTGTAGCGTAAAGGCTTAACCACTGAACCACCACTTCCTTCAGCTTTGGTAGGACTTTCTCTCATGTCTCAGTTGAACAACTCGGTAGATCAAGTTTAATGACTGTAGTTTTGAATTTGCAAAGTAAAGTCACATATCTCACCTTGGGTGTCTGTCTGTCTAAGTTCTGCTTTTCAACTATGGGTTTGGAGAAAACAACTGGTTATCTGCTCAGAAAAAGGAAACGTGTGGTAATCGCATGCACGATACGGATGTAGAAGATATAGTTTCGACTGAAAAATACTGTCATGTTCGAACACATCATGCCATTAATGCCCAGTTTAAGAACATATTCAAGCAGTACTTGATATCACAATACACAAAGCTAATGAACAGTTATTATACTGTCAGTTTTACACAGTTCCACTTTTAGTATGTGTTTAAAACAAATGAGGATTTTTTTTTTTTTTTTTAGCTGTAGCTTGTCAGCTCTTGTGATTTGAAACGACTGCAAAAGAGTGTGTTTTGATCTTTTAAGCATTTGTAGTTTAGTCAGTGTATACTCAATAATACCCAGTGTATTATTATCTAGGAGCAAAACAGCATAAAAATATGATTCAGCTCAACCCAAGTATGATCGTTTCCATGGAATCGCACTGCTCGGGCAGGGATGATGTTAAATTATGTATTAAATATTTCACAAAAGTCTTGTTAAGAAGATAGCACAATGTTTACGGTGTAACCATTTCAGTTATTTTTATCATGGCGATATCACTTTTTTTTTTTTTTTTCCTATGCCAAACTCAGACTTTATTGTACAGTAAAACATATTCCCTATACGTTTCCATTTTTTTTCTTACTCTCTCCAGCTCTCTCTATCACTATGACCTTGTGTATGAGATCAGCGTTACCTCCAGATAATATGAGCTTAGTGGATTGTAGTGTAGCTGCAACGTCCTCCCACTTCTGATAATATGTGCGCGCACACACACACACACACACACACACACACACACACACACACAAACACACACACACTGATTCAGCATTTAAGTTCTGACTTCAATTATACAGTACACTGACCCAATGCCGCTTGAGAGTTTGAGAGGACACACACACACACACACACACATGCTCACACACACAAACAGTTCTGCAGCCATCAGCTCGCTCACCGACACTGCACAGATTTGTCAACTTGTCATGAGATCAGTTCCAGTGCTACACTCCTTGAGCTTTAACACACACACACACACACACAAAAAAAAAAACCCACAAGCACACACTCGTGATCATCAAAGCACAGTAGCATGCAGTCACATTGATTTATTGTCTATTTTTAAAAAAAAATTTTTTAATGTAAACCCCGAAACAGCTGGTGACTTATTTGATCTGAAGCCACGGAAGATCCAATCTTAAGTCCAATCTTAAACGGCAGTTACATCAGCAGTCATGGAGCACATAACAGTGCCCACACACACACAAACACACACACACACACAAAAATCAGCAACAAGTGGAACCCAGGCTTGCATCCGAGTGCCTGAAGACAACACACTTTTTTTTTTTTTCTCAGAGTGGGTTAATCAGCAGGTATTTAAAAAATGCTGTCAGTGTGGAAATTTATACTGGTGTCTTAATTATACACACTTAGAATAAAGGTTCTTTTCTTACATTCTCAGCGTGTGTCTCTGCAGGAAACCTAAAGCCGCCTTAACACCTATTAGTCCAGTCGCTGAGTCCAAATCCGAGCCAAATTGACTCTTTTGTTTTGTATACTGTTTGGTTTGTTTTGTTTTGTTTTCTGACTGCACATAATTTAACGAATGGAAAAAAAAATATGTTGGGGGCATTTAGGTCTGAGAAAAATGATGGGGGGGGGGGAACAAACGAACCTTTACCAAGTGCGCATAGAAATCAGAAAACTCAACCGTTTAAAACAGTTTGTGTATCTCTCACCATTTATTTTCCTCTTTTTGTTTGTCAGTCCAAATCTCCGGAGCACATCACATTTCTGCTGCACTTAGCTCTGTCCTCTGGCGCAGTTTGAGCTTTGCAGGTCATTTTAGCAGCTCACATCTACAGAAAAATGTCTCCAGCAAGCCAAAATACACAGCGTGTATTTCCAATGAACACTTTTCCCACCGGACAGCACTGATCCACCATTTTGTTGTTGCTTCCATTACCAAGTGAGCCGTACCGTTGTTGTGAGTAGCCATGATGAATTTGGTCAAAATGCCTACCAGGGTAACTGTTAAAGCTTCTTTTATCTTTTCCAAAGGGCTTTTTTTATTCTGGCAATGTTAGACGGCAACAACACAGTTTGAATATAAATATGTAGTAATTTACCCACTGTAATGTTTTTCATGTCGCTGTTGTTTAGCTTTTGTACCCCTTGGTTCATGTAAAAATCCTCCATCTGAATCCCAGTCAAGCTGAGGCTATGTCCACAGTAATCCGGATAAATTTGAACACACATCTTTTTCTCTGTGCTTTGGCCTTCCGTTCACACTTGGACGGCATTTTTGTCCAGTTAAAATGGAGCTTTTCAGAAACGCTCTCCCAAGTGGAGCGATTTGAAAACGCGGTTTTCGCGTTGTACTGTGGACCGAAAAAACGGAGATGACGTATTTTTAGTCATGTGACTCGGTCAAATCAAAACAAACAAGGTGGTGGATGATGTTCTGCAGTTGTTGTGCCTGCTATCCAGTTTGATAGCGTTGTTAAAGATTAATGTCACTTTGTACAACCTTCAGATTGCGTTTTTGAATAAACACCTGAAGGAAATGACGCAGGCCAAAGCTTCTCAAGTTTTTACGCTTGCGCAGTATAGGGATGTACCGTGTACAGTGTGGACGAGCAATTTTTGCAAAACGCTTGAAGACGACAGTGTAAATGGAGAGCGTTTTAAAGCGAAAATGCAGTTTTCAGATCTATCCGGATTAATGTGGACGTAGCCTGAATCCAACCTGGCATTTGTGACTAACTACATACAGACGGGTGGCAAATATCAATGAATAACCTTGTTGTTTGGGACGGACTGTTCTTCATGACTGTCTAATTATATCCTGCACTGATATCTCACCCTTCTGTTTTATCTTACATATCACTGTAATGCACGAACATCACGCTCATTAAGCGTCGACCACAATTTCCTGTTTCTTGTTTCTTTCTTCACAGATCGAAATGTAGATGTCACTTTTCCTGTTGAAACAGATGAGTCGTCTTTGTGACTGAAGCTGTAATCCAGAGTCACTTGGATCTTTTTCCGTATTGATCCTATTGGTGGAGAGGCGAGGAGAGTGATGTAGCCAATTCAGGGATCGAGATTATTAGGGGGCCATGATAGATAAGGGCCAATGGGGGAATTTCGGGATTTTTAATGACCACAGAGAGTCAGGACCTCGGTTTAACGTCTCATCCGAAAGACGGTGCTCTTTTTACAGTATAGCGTCCCTGTCACTATACTGGGGCATTAGGACCCACACAGACCACAGGGAAAGCACCACCCGCTGGCCTCCCTAATACCACTTCCGGCAGCAACCTTAGTTTTCCCCAGGAGGTCTCCCATCCAGGTACTGGTAACGGGCTCAACCCGTTGATATTGGATCAATCCATTGATATTAAAAAATTAGTACACCTGGGTGACTAGGAACAGGAAATTGTTCAACCATGACTTCCTGTTTCACAGGGGTATACATATGAGGTAACACAGGCCAAATTCCCTTAGTCTTTCATAACAATGGGTTAGACCGAGGAATATAGCTGTGATCTGTGGCAAAAGGTTGTTGAGCTTCACAAAATGGGAAGTGGCTATAAGAAAATAGCACAAGCATTGAAAATGAATTTTTTGATTAAAAGGTTAAACAATAAAGACAATTTTTCATAGCCTTCTTTGCTCATATTTGCCAAGGGCGCCAATATTAGTGGGCGGCACTGTATCTGGAAGCATCTCGGTTTCTCCACTCAGTTTCTAATTTATCGAGATTTTTCCTTTAATGTCACTCTGTACACCCTACCTAGTGCACTATATGCCCAGGAGAACGCCTTCTCAACACACTATGATATTATTTTTTGTTATGTCTGCACTGATGTTGACACCCTTGGTTTTGACCCTAGAGTCACACATGAATGATACAACATTCGTTCATTCTGACACAACACGGAGCCGTGATTTCAGCCACAGCGTGTAGTGACAAAGAAAACAACAAAACAAGCGACATTTGACTTCAGATTTTCTTAATTCTATGTGAATTATGTATGACTTATCCTGTCATTTACAATATCTCATTAAATGTCTATAGAGATATTATGAAGAAAAATAAAGCTTAAAAGGAAGCAGCTGAGATCATTGATGCGTCTGGTAAGTGTATGCTAGTACAGTTAGCTTGCTTTGGTAATCTGCCACCAAAGCTAAGGTGAGTCATTCAAACTCTTGAGCTTAATAGGAAGCCTGTCAGTCCCTCCAGGATTTTGCGATTTCACAATCATAGAAATCGATGCAAAATCGAGCAAACTCCGCAACATTCGGAGGAGCTTGCAATTTTTCGAAATTACCGCAGATTTTCTGCAAATTTGGGCCAAGACGCGTCATGTGACATCATCACAGCGTGCATTCTACCAACGCCCTCTTCGATTCATGTGCGTCAAACATGAGTACAGTTAAAGGGTCCAACAAACCAACCAACAAACATCACTGCAAAAGACCGTGCAAAACTATTTCGTTCAATTTCGCAAATTCAAGAAGTTTTCCACAAAAAAGCACAAAAAACTCAAATTGCAAGTTGCATCGCAAATTTTGAAAAAAATCGCAGCAAAATCAAGCAGTTTTGGCCACAACAATCACAAAAAAAAATAAATAAATACTCTGTGCAATCCTGTATGGACTGGCCTATAAAGGAACCAAGTGACAGCAACACACATTTTATAGTAGAATAAACCTCATGGTTTTTTTTTTTTTGGTTTGTTTTTTTTCTTTCCTCCTAATTGTGTCCACTTCACAACCTCTGGAGGTTCTCTCCTACTTTCATGAGTACAGTTATGCAATGGGAAACGTTCACAACAAGTATACTGATGGTTCTGGATTCTAATTTGCATGCCATATTGTAGAAAAGTGGCTCTCTGGGATGGCAGTCCTGTACAGAGCACAGAGCGCTTTTCCTTCTTCCTTCCGTTCATACAAATGTATTATTTTTTTTAGAGTTAGTTATTTTTTAGAATTGCTATTACGTTTTAATTTTCCTATTTTCCACCCCACTTCTCCGTAAGGCACTTAAAAGGTGCTATATGAATAAAATTCATTATTAAATATTCTTATTAAGTTTGCCGTTATGTCACCACGTTCGAGACAAGATCAGAGCAACCATGAGGAAATTTAGAACACGCCCTCTGTTTCATTTTCAATCACAATCAGATAATGTGATTATGCCATAAGGAAACACGTACGGGTAAACAAAACAGGACACCCAGATAAGATAAGAGCAACGACAGATAGAACCCTCAGAGAAGAGAAGAGAGGATAGGTTTATTTCAATCGTAATGGTTATTTTGCACCCATCCTTTCATCCTCGCTTCAGGACACGAGCACTGTTTGTGCGAAAGTTCACTTCTTTGTTTCCGTAGCCGAATTAGTAGATAATAACAGAACACTACACTGGGCATTAATAAATGATTAAAGCGAAGAGGTGTGTGCGAGAGATAAAAGCCAGTTCTCACTAGAAGGGTGGAGCAGCTTGGTTTCCAGTTGATGAGGTCATGTCTGGTGTGTGTGTGTGTGAGAGAGAGATAGAGCGTAGAGAATGCACTGATGAAGTGTCGTTAGGGTAAAGGAGTCTCAGGCAGCTTAAACCAACAATATCCTGGTGTCGGATTTATCAACCTGAGTGCTTTTGTTCTGAGCTTTTTAAACTTTTTTTTTTTTTTTTTTTATCTACCCAGGCCTCATGTGACCTACTTCTGAACACGAGCACAAGTTTGCTTCTGTGTGTTTTTCCGATCAGATCTGGTTTGTCTTGTGAAGCTGCTGATTTCTGAAGGGAAAGGGATGTTGTAATTATCCAGATCAGCCACACAGAGGCTTGTTCACCTGCAGTGTGTTAGTCTCAAGTGTTTAAAGAGTGATTAGCTGCACTTAACAATTTTACTGGAACCTGGAGGTCTGGAATTCACTTTGCAGGTTTATAATATGTGATATAAAGTATTGTAACATGGCCATGGGAAATACATGGTTCTGATGGGGCATGTCATTATACTGATTTTCTTATAACTGCATGTCCAGAGTGCTTTATTCTGGTTGGACCAGGGGTTGTAAAGCTCAGGTTTCCACAGGACACGATACGGTTTTGATTCTTGAGGCAATGAAGGCGATATTGACAATATCGCTGTATCTGCTATGATTTCGATTCTTAAGGCATTGATTCGATATTTGAAGAATTTTTTTAAAATTCTGAAGGCAACAACCCCTGTATCTGCTATGGTACAATACGCTACAATACATTATGACTTTGATATTTGATGATGTCCCTGAAACAGATACGGTACGATACAATATGATTTCGATTCTTAAAGCAACAATTCGATATTTGATGATACCACTACTGAATATGATACCATGTGATACAATATGATTTCGATTCTTAAGGCAACGATTCAGTAATCGACGATTCCACTGAATCTGCTACGATAGAATATGAAACGATTTCGATTCTTAGGGCAGTGATTTGATATTTGACGATACCACTACTGTATCTGCTACAATCTGATAAAATACAATTTTAATTCTTAAGGCAACAACCACTGAAGCAGCCACAATACAATACGCTACGATACATGGGCGATATTTGACGGTCCTGCTGAAACCGCTACGATATGATACAATACAATAACTTTGTTCAGAATCTGCGGTAGACAATAGGCAATTAATTCACAAATGAGACAACACACCAATTGTCTCTCCTTTTCTGTTCATCATTTTATCGTTCATTTGAATAGATTAAAATCAACTTATAATAATCGATTTATTATTGCTGTCGCATTTCATTTTAATTGTTGTCTTTTAATTGATGCATTGATCTAAATTTTCTGATAGTTACACCCCTAGCTTATATCCTGAAAACTTGACTTTTTTTCCCATTGCGTAATATGGGATGGGCAGCGAGCATGACTGTGTGTGTGTGTGTCATCAACACCGGACCCCACTGTGACGCATCAGTTACCTTCCCATTTCATATTTCTTTTGTTACACAGAACATGAATAAATGTTTCAGCATGTCTGTGTCTAGCACATTTCTAATACTCTGCCCTGAACTTTTGGCATTGGTCTTAATCAGCGCTTACATCTGCTTTCTATTCTGCACTATATTTATTTATTTATTCATTCATTTATTCATCTTCAGTAACTCCTGAGGAATATGGAGCAGCACAGTTTCAAAGGTCGGGTATGCTACATACTAACATGACTGTGGTAGAGTGTGTTTGAGAGAGAATGTGGACATTAGTGAAGGTTATATCCCAGCTGTTCAGTCAGTAATTACATGAGGTGTGTCTGTGTGTCTGTGTGTGTGTGTGTGTGTGTGTGTGTGTGTGTGTGACTTTGCCAGCAAGCTTGGGATTGTGGTTTAATACTCTATTTCAGTAGCAGCTTGTTACCTCTCGGATTTAAAGTGCTCAAACACATACACACACACACACACACACACACACACACACAGCTATATAACTCTTGTGTAATTACTGGTGCTCACCTGACAGCTGGTGTATTGTGTTTGAGTGTTCCCTCATCCCTGTGCACACTGACACTGTCAACTTCCTTTAAAATTGTAACTGGTTTGTAAATCTGTCTACGATTTAGTATTTGAACACATTCCAGTGTTGACGAGTGTGTAATGCTGCACGTGTTAATATCGCATAAACCATGGAAGGTAATAACTTTAGTAGTAAGCTGTATTTACACAGGATCATTTCCAAGGCTGCAACTAACGATTATTTTCATAATCGATTAATCGGCTGGTTTTGGGAAAATCACACACAAAAAGCACTGATAAATGCACCTTATGGTTTGTGTTACTCTCACTGTCTTTAGGCATATTGTTTTACTTATGTTTACTTTGATCGTACCATTTTAATTTGACATTACAGATCTGTTAACTGTTTATCACCGCATCTACACTGCGAGTGAGGAGCAATGCAGCCTTGTTACTAATCGATCGCTCTCGTTATAATAAACGACAGAATTTACACCGAAAGCGTGCAAATACAGCATTTAATAACAATAAACTTGAATTAAACTAAACCTTTTAAGCAACTCGCACCAGTTTCCCCAACCCCTCGCACACAGTGGAGCATTTTGGATATAAACATACGTTTGTGCTCGTGCATCACTGTGGGGCTTCCGTGCTACATAAGCTCCACTTTGTAAAGTTTGCAGGTTACAGTGTTTTTCACTACATTAATATAAAATGCTTGGGTCGCACACTTTTTTTCCGCTGTCACTTGATGATTACGCCTCCGTCTGAAGGTGATTGGGGGTGGGGGGTGGTCGCATTACGTGCGTTTGAAGTCATGCGCCATCGACTGGGAAATGGCTTATACTTCCTGTTAGTAAAAAAACGCTAGTGTTCCATTTGAGATGATACTACCCTTCTAAAATTCATACACTAGACAGTAGAGTGCATAGTGTATAGTACGTCATTTGGAACACATCTTTGGTATGTATTCTCTGATGCATGTTTTTGGAACAGAAGTACCGTAATGAGTAAATGTGCTCCATGCTGCGCGCAGACCAACTAATCGATAATGAGATTCATTGACAACGATTATCGATTTTATCGATTAGTTGTTGCAGCTCTAATCATTTCTGCATTTAAATTCTCTCAAACGCACAGTGAGACTTAGTAACTTTTCTTTCTTTCTTTCTTTCTTTCTTTTGCGTTCTTTCTTTCTTTCACTTGCTTTCTGTTGCTTTCTTTCTTTTGCTTCCTTCCTTTCTGTTGCTTTTGCTCTTTTTTCCTTCCTTCCTTCCTTTCTTTCTTTCTTTCTGTTGCTTTTGTTCCTTCCTTCCTTCATTT
Source organism: Cranoglanis bouderius (assembly GCA_023630585.1). Classification (NCBI taxonomy): domain Eukaryota; kingdom Metazoa; phylum Chordata; class Actinopteri; order Siluriformes; family Cranoglanididae; genus Cranoglanis; species Cranoglanis bouderius. The sequence goes on from CM042543.1 coordinate 6,010,935, forward strand.
GTTCCTTTCTTTCTTACTTTCTTTCTCTCCTTCTTTCGTTGTTTCTTTATCTTTTTCTTTTTTCTCATTCTTTCTTTCTATCTTACTTTTATTTGTTTTCTGTTCTTCTTCTAATCTTTCTTTCTTTATATTCATATCTCATTGATCAAGTGACATTTAGAATTCACTAAAAGAAGAAAAAGAAGTTCAGGAAAAGAACTGAAATTAACGTTTTCATCGACTTTTAATTGACTAAAATCACTAGTACACTGTTTTTTTTTCCCTTTATATTCTTATCTGTTTTTTTCTTAATCTGTCCGTCTATGTGATACACACGTTAGATATGTTTACTTTTCCTCTCGCTCTCACACTGATGAAGTCTTCAGCTTGTGAATATGTGAAAGTTTTCTCTCCTCCTGTCGGAGTTGTGAAATTTCAGCAGCAGCCTCATCCTGTGTAACAGCTGTGATGTAACCACACACACACACGCACACACACACACACGCACACACACACACTGTGGGCCTGTGATTAAGTGCTAAAAAGAAACCGTGGGATCCCAGAAACCCTCATTTCAGCTGCTTGGCTTTTTAGTGGTTAATATAACAGTCAGATTAGATCTCATAGCTCCGTGTTGGAACAGATAAACACAGAGGGTGATATCGATACCCTTCGCATGTGGAGGACAATATCAGGTCAAGTTCTCTTTCATGCTCTCCGTCTTTGTGTTTTCTGTAATAATATGTCTGCTTATTGTTCTTTTCGTATGTTTTATTCACCAAAGCGGTTAGTTGGCTGAATCTGGGTAAGGTGACGAGCGTATAAATTATTCATTAATAGAAATAACATCTAATGTAGTAGCAAATATTAAGTAGCAGGTGTGGGTGATATGACACAAACATTATATCACGATGCATAGAAGATTTCTACGATACACAATATGATAATATAAAATCAATATCATGATGATAAATTATTCTGTTTATTCTGTTTGTTCTATTTAAAAAGCTCCCCCCCTTTCAGTGTTAAATATTTATTTTTAAAGAAGATCTAAATATATATATTTAAATATAAAAAATTAAAACAGTTTGTGTAAAGCTATAAATTATTAAACAGTTTAAAAAAAAATTTTTTTTTTTAGTTATTTTCTAATTACTACATTGCTGACAGTTTGTGACCAAACCTATATATCATCCATTGTAAAAATGTCTGAGAATTAGAAATATTAAAAAAAAAAATCTGCATTCAATAATACTTTTATTTAATATCTACAAATAAGATTTTGCACTAAACATCTGTATAAAGTAAGCAGCTGCTTCTAATGACAGTTTTTAATTGTTAAAAAAGTGCATTGTGCTATAATTGATGTTAAATCATCACACTGACCAGCTGTAATAAGTAGCAATAATTATATTCACTAGCGCTCTCTCTCTCTCTCTCTCTCTCTCTCTCTCTCTCTCTCTCTCTCTCTCTCTCTCTCTCAGTAGAGCTAAAAGGACCTCTTGAACTTTCTAACGATCTTGAACAGGAACTTGGTGTAATGTGATAATAAGTTTCGCAGTAACGGAAGGTTGAGAGGAAGACTGCATCTAAAACTACCGCTATGACTCCACACACTATTTTCGGGGAATCATGCAGGGAAGCAAACCTTCCTCCAGAAGTCCAGCCCATGATTTCATGCGCTAACTTTTTTCACCGTTTTGTTGTTGAGTAAATAAAAATGCTCTGCAGCTCCTCATGTCCGTGTCCATCAGCTCCTCCCCGTGTTCACGTAGAATACAGTGGGGGGAAAAAAGTATTTGATCCCCTGCTGATTTTGTACGTTTGCCCACTGACAAAGAAATGATCAGTCTATAATTTTAATGGTAGGTGTATTTTAACAGTGAGAGACAGAATAACAACAACAAAAAAAAATCCAGGAAAACGCATTTCAAAAAAGTTATAAATTGATTTGCATTTTAATGAGGGAAATAAGTATTTGACCCCTTCGACTTAGTACTTGGTGGCAAAACCCTTGTTGGCAATCACAGAGGTCAGACGTTTCTTGTAGTTGGCCACCAGGTTTGCACACATCTCAGGAGGGATTTTGTCCCACTCCTCTTTGCAGATCCTCTCCAAGTCATTAAGGTCATTTTCAATGCCCTGGCTGAGGGAAGGAGGTTCTCACCCAAGATTTGACGGTACATGGCCCCGTCCATCGTCCCTTTGATGAGGTGCAGTTGTCCTGTCCCCTTAGCAGAAAAATATCCCCAAAGCATAATGTTCCCACCTCCATGTTTGATGGTGGGGATGGTGTTATGACTTGGGGTCATAGGCAGCATTCCTCCTCCTCCAAACACGGCGAGTTGAGTTGATGCCAAAGAGATCTGACCACACCTGACCACAACACTTTCACCCAGTTCTCCTCTGAATCATTCAGGAAAACTTCAGACGGGCCTGTACATGTGCTTTCTTGAGCAGGGGGACCTTGTGGGCGCTGCAGGATTTCAGTCCTTCATGGCGTAGTGTGTTACCAGTTGTTTTCTTGGTGACTATGGTCCCAGCTGCCTTGAGATCATTAACAAGATCCTCCTGTGTAGTTCTGGGCTGATTCCTCACCGTTCTCATGATCATTGAAACACCACGAGGTGAGATCTTGTATGGAGCCCCAGACCGAGGGAGACTGACAGTTTCTTCCATTTGCGAATAATCGCACCAACTGTTGTCACCTTCTCACCAAGCTGCTTGGCGATGGTCTTGTAGCCCATTCCAGCCTTGTGTAGGTCTACAATCTTGTCCCTGACATCCTTGGACAGCTATTTGGTCTTGGCCATGGTGGAGAGTTTGGAATCTGATTGATTGATTGCTTCTGTGGACAGATGTCTTTTTACAGGTAACAAACTGAGATTAGGAGCGCTCCCTTTAAGAGAGTGCTCCTAATCTCAGCCCATTACCTGTGTAAAAGACACCTGGGAGCCAGAAATCTTGCTGATTGATAGGGGATCAAATACTTATTTCCCTCATTAAAATGCAAATCAATTTATAACTTTTTTGAAATGTGTTTATTTTTTTGTTGTTATTCTGTCTCTCACTGTTAAAATACACCTACCATTAAAATTATAGACTGATCATTTCTTTGTCATTTCTTTGTCCTAGACCGGACCATATTGAGGTTTGGAACATCATGAACCTAAATATGCACGTGTGTAAATAAATATGTGCCTTCATTTTTACAGTATAGCTTTTACCTGTTAATATAATACACATTCATCGACACGGACTCTATGTCGCCTTGCCCACATCTTTTAAAAATATCGAGGCAGAAACCCAGACATGAGCCGTGTGTGTGTGTGTGTGTGTGTGTCGCCTGTATCCCTGTTTCTCGGTCCAGAACGGCATTATTATTTAACACTAGTCTGCTTTCCTCTCAAAAATAGTCTGGTGATATTTTTTTAATATATTTTTTTTTAAGTAGACTGTAACAAGCACCCAAGGACGTTGTTTCCAGGCAACATCGGACACTCCAGGCCCAATTCTGAATCATTCGGCAAATGTCAGTCTGCAGACGTGGTTTGTGTCACAATCATTAAATTCTTAACGAAGAATGAAAGTAGCGATTTAGTAATTCTGTTTTTAAAGCCTCGGGCTGACTAAGGAAGTAGCAATTATTTGGTTTCAAAATGAAGAACTATACTGTAGATTTCTGCTTTCTGTTTTACCTGCCGTCCTTCCCACAAGTGTATTTTACTCCGAGAACAGAGTTGAGCTTTTTATACCGTTTGTGCGTAATGTGACCCGTGAACGCCTGCACTCAACACCGTACATGCTGCACGTTTCATTAGATCCAGTGCTCTGGAATTAACAGGACTTTGGTGTTGATGTTCAGCAAAATCTACTTTGGCAAACTTTGGTTTGATTTACTAGCCACATTTATCAGAATATATGTTTTCAGGCGCAAATTATACAAATAAATGCGATACAATCTGATATTTGATATATACAGTGTGTGTGTGTGTGTGTGTGTGTGTGTGTGTGTGTATAATATGCGTGCATGGCCTGCAAGTTAAATGTGTGTGTGTGCTGCAACCATATGCCTATGTCCTAACCTGGAGTCCCTCTCATATCTCACCCAGTGTCTCGTGTTACTATGTCCTACACAGGACCACTGATCCGCACAGCCCTCTGCTGCCCAAATTACATCTCTCTCTTTCTCTCTAATCAAGACTCATGCTTCTGCCCCCCTGCCCTCCTGCCCTACTGTCGCACTCTGGAACACCTGCAGATACAGTAGACTTCACCCCCGAGGCACTTGTTTGAATCGCAGCCATGCCATGTGGCAGACACAGTTAGGGGTTGCTCTGGACGATTAGTCACTATAGTGTGAGAAGCCTACAAGATACACACATGCTGCACAAGTAGGATAAGTAGGTAGTGTTTTTGAGCTGTTTGTGCATCTGTGATTCCTTATTCTAGACAAATACGAAGTCGAGGGTTACCGGTAGTATATGGTGGTACTAAAACCTGTGCAAGCATTACATAAAAAGAAAAAAATATTTGAAAGATTTAGTATAAATCTTCCAGTCATTTTGTAATTATTTGAAACAAAAATTAAAACAATTTATGAACAGATATCACGTCTAATATAATGTCTGATATCTCAGTAAAGCATATCGTGACATAATTTATCACAGTGCCCATTTTGTAACGTCATATCGCCCAGCCCTAGCCACACTAAACTGCACATATCTTACTACCTTGTATGCAAGAAAAAGTTTGTAGTGACCTCTCCAGGCCTCCGTACCATTCGCATTAGCCAATCATGGACTCGCTGATCATGGTTTCGAGTCCATTTCTAGGCTGAGAGCATGCACTTACCTCAGTTAACCCAGTCCAGTTTTACTAATCCTGTTTCAGGTGTTTTCGAAGAACTGAATTAGTCAGATTTTAATGATCATGAATGATCACAAATAATTATCATTAGTAAATCTGGCATGCGTTATTTTATCTTTTATTTGTTAGAAGTGGTGTATAAAGAACAGGGTCCGTTCGATTTGGATGCAAGTCATTAAGGTTATGTTTGCCTTAAAAGTTAACGTTCTGAAGTGTGTGTGTGTGTGTGTGTGTGTGTGTGTGTGTGTGTGTGTGTGTGTGTGTGTGTGTGTGTGTGTGTGTGTGTGTTTTTCGTGTGGGCATGTGTTGGTGTGGGCATGTGTTGGTGTGGGCTTGAGTTGGTGTGGGCTTGAGTTTGTGTGTGTGTGTATGTGTATGTGTGTGTATGTGTATGTGTGTGTGTGTGGTATCGTGGGTGTATGCCCATGTGTTTTTCTGTGTGTCCATGCATGCAAGTGTTTTTTGTGATTGAGGAAGAGCAGGCATAAGCTAATCATCCTGATCTCTCTCTCTCTCTCTCTCTCTCTCTCTCTCTCTCTCTCTCTCTCTCTCTCTCTCTCTCTCTTACTCTGTCTCTCTAGCTGTCTCTTACAGTGTCTCTCTATCTCTCTCTCTTACTCTGTGACTGTCTCTCTCTGTCTCTCTCTTTATCTCTCTCTCTCTCTCTCTCTCTCCTTCTTACTATGTCTCTCTATCTCTAACTCTGTCTGTCTTTCATTCTGTCTGTCTCTCGGTCTCTCTGTTTGTGAATGTAGTTACTCTTAAGTGGAGCACATTAACACCATGTGAACCCCCACGATCTGGGTTTATAACTGTCTCTCTTGAAAACACAGCCAGTGCCTTTTCTTCTGAAGTCACGGCTCTCCAGCGTGACTCACACAGCTCCCATAATGCTTTGAGAGAAGAGAGTAAAAGCTGTCTGCTGACTTCAGACTCTGAAACCCATAGGGACGAGCAGAAGAAGACAAAATCATGTAGAGCTAAGACACTGAGTGCGACCATAACACAAATTGTGTAGTATTACATAAATCAAATCAAACATTGTCCAATGAAAGCGCAAAATGACGACAGAATTGTGTGGGTTTTTTTTCTGTTTATCTTGTTTGTGGAATCGTGGGAGAAAAATGTGAGCTCATGAATGCAGCTTTTAAAAAATATATATATATCTGACTTTAAGTGTTTGAGAGAGTTTGCCTCACGTCATTCTTCTTATGCCATTGTTTGCGTTATAATGCATATTCTTTTCTATTTCCATGTCAGAAGATATAATAAAATATAATTACAAGTTAAACACGCGGCAATAAATACATTCCAGATGAGTATACATGAGAGAGAATCTGTGTTTATTTCCTGCTTTAAGAAGGCATGAGAAAGAAAGTGTGTGCGCGTTTTTTTTGTGTCTGTTTCCTATTTATAAGAATAATTGAGGGCTTCAAGGCAATTATTGGTACAGAACAAGCCTAAAATAGCATAAAAATGACCTTTTCTGTGTAAAAGAGTGCTGGTAAACAGCCAAAGCATGAGTGAGTGTGTGTTAATTTGGTGAAAATTGAAGCAAACGTGCATTTTATATTGTGCAGCCAGTCGTGCAAGTGCACTGCTGCATTGTGTTACACGATGCGCTCGGGCCATGTGTGTGTTGTCTCTGAATGGGAACGAGTACTCTAGTGTTCACAAGTGACAGCTTTGATTGACACATGAATGTGGCGTTCTGGGCGGGAACTTGAGCGAGAACTGCAGAGACGGTGCACGTTTCAAGAGATCGTTATTTTGGAGCAAAGCTCACTAGCTAGCTCTGCATTTGGAAGCGTGCAGTGACATGGAAACACCGACAAACCTGAGCCAAACACAGTACCGTGCAATAGTTCAGCACATCCAAGAATGACACCCCGTCAGTCTTGAATACTATCCTTTAACCATACTTGTTTGAAAATATGTAGAAATATATGTAGGACTAGCTTCACCTGGATTAGCTTTAAGGATGTTTATTTGTATAAGATTTTGTGTTAAAATTGTGATATTTAATTATCTGTAGAGATGACACAATACCACGATAAAGAAATTTCAGACACGATAAGAAATGCTGATATTATTATTATTATTATTATTATTATTATTATTATGCATTAGAGCTTAGAAATTGCTGAAGCACCAGCACATTTTGTGTGCATAATCCACCTATATTGATATATTTATTACATGCAAACATAATGAATTATAGGGTCCTCGAATAGGCCTGTCATTATAATTACTTTATTGACTTATCGTACGATATATGGACATGACCTCGATCATTTTTGCTGACCTCGATATCGCCCGTTATGTTTGTTTACATAAGAATGAATGTCACCAACATTTTATCCATTCGCGCGGTTTGTCCTCTCGTCCTCTCCAGGGCTGTCAGATTAAAACTGCAACTCCTAATATTCGTGGAATTTAATATAAAAATGCAAATTTAAGATGCGTAGCAAGCACTTGCGCTGTTTTAATTGAAACGTACTGGTGAAAGAAATGACACGCGAGATATTAACAATGCGCTAACAACTTTTTTTGAAGAAGGAAAAAATCTAGAAAGAGGACTAGATCCAGTCATAGTCAATAATGTCTGGGATTGAGCCACTTAAGATGCGTGAGCTGAAGCTGAACAGTGAATGAACACCGGTAATGAATCCTATACACATATGAGATTCAATGAGTTTTTCCTCTGGCTTGCTCATTAGGGATAAATGCATGCATTTAAAAACTATATCCTGAATTTATGTATTTCTGTAAAGCTGCTTTGGGACAATGTCCATTGTTAAAAGTGCTATACAAGTAAAACTGAATTGAATTAATCAGACATATACACGACATACAGATATATACTGTACATCTGCACAAAATGTCACGAATGCACAAGTGAACTCGAACTTAAGGCGCTAGGCAGAATGGTAAGTCATGTTGTGAACAGACAACGAATAACTAAAGCACGAAGAATTCACAATATTGTATTCCAACAATAATATGTTTAATTTATATAGCGCCTTTCCAGAGCTCAAGGAGGCTTTACAATAGCATTACAATAATACATAAACAATCATGGACAAACACAAAATGTGAAACGCTGAGAAAATGGATATGGTGGACTGAGTTGCACGATTGCTATTTTGAGCAGTGAGGTTTCTCACAGCTCTATGAATGATATTGTGTCTGTTGTGAATATGCGACGGAAATGACTTGATTTGTGATTGACCTTGCGTCTGTTTGCTCAACAGGTACAAGCCGTTCTTTCCGTTCCAAGTGCAGCCGACGCCAGAGCCAGACTTCTCAATCCAAGACGAGCGGTTGGTGGAGGGACGCCTCCGTGTGACACTTGTTGAATGTAGCAGGTAAGTGTGGGGGTTAAACAGGGGTGTGGGGGGGAAACAGATGGACACTGAGACCAGGATAGGGTGGAGCGAGCTCATTATCGTCTATTCACGATGTAGAATGTTACAGTTTATGATCTAACTGATCATGATAACTAGGAATTGTTTTTGTGTCTGAAACCACACTGACGATGCTGGAACCACACACTGCTTCTAAAGAGTGTTAAGTCTCCATCATCTGGGCTTTTCACTTATCACTCGGGCCAGACAATCACTGAGAGATCAGTGACTCGGTCATGACGAGGCTTGTTTGAGTGTTGTTTTATACCCATAGTCATGAGTCATGTAAGGAAAAACCGCTTAGGGAGCTGGTGTTACAAGAAAATAATCAACATTGAGGTGGTGTGATGCAGTATGATAAAGAACAGCACTAGTTACAACTGTTGCCCGACAGTGGATTTTACAGATACCGATATCTAAGTTGGGCAGTACCTGCTAATAACCAATTAATCAACCGATTAGTACTGACTGTACCATGAAAATGTACTGTATTTTTTTTTAAATGAAATAAATATATAAATATGAATATATATTAACTATTAATAAATATTAAAGTAAATAAAAGATATACATCCAAACTGAAACAAAAAGTAACACTCCAGATAACAAATAAAAAGAGACATCCAAAATGAATAAAAAAACACTTCAAATAACACGACAAAATTTGTCAGTGATGGTTTTTGTTTCGCCTCTAGAAGCCGCTCTCGTCCCGTATAAGGACAGCGGACCCTTCTCCCGCAACGGATGCAATCGGGAAAAACTATCGATGTGGATTTTTGCCGATAACTGATAGTTCCAGCAATCGTTTATCTGTGCCGATTAATCGGAAAAAGCTATCAATCGGTCGATCTCTAGTTACAGCCCTGAAGGTGATACTTTTCCTACAACAAAACATGTTTCTTTTATACCACAGCAATCTGCTAACGATACAATTAATTAAATTATTAATGAAAGATGCATAATGATTTTTTATCCGTTTATAGCTACATTTAATGTTGTAGAATGGCCACGAAACAAGTTCATTCCTTATATTGCCGGCTTCACTTTATTTCCCTTTCTCTTGAGAGAGAATGCTTGTCATTTTAATGGAGAAACCAGAAAATCATCTGTCCTGAAGACTTTCCCATGGTGCTGATACTGGAGACTCCTTACAAACCTTGTAAACCATCACAGAAAAATTCGCCTTATTAATTGTTACCACTGTATCCATTGAATGAGTTTTTCCAATCTCAAACTTGAGATTTGGAAAAAATCAGAACCATGAATGCAAATCGCAATATTCACATCTCAGAAATGCTGATGTGATGTTTATTAGGTCAAACACGAAGCATCCGAGAAGAAGTAGACAGCAGTTTTTTTTCTTTTTACCTCTAGCAAGTTCAAAGCAAAGAAAAAACGTGGCCAAAAATGTGAATTCATTAAAACACACCACATATTCAATAATTTTTATTTAACATGACGTATGTAATTCTTATATGTTAAGATATTAGTAATGAAGCAAAAGGATATAAATTCAAAAGTTTGTATTTCGCTTTCTGAATTTAATATAAATATTCTTGAATATTTTGTATTATATGTTCACCTTTTACCTTTCATAAACCACCTTCAAACTCTTTCCATATCCTCTGCGTAGCTTTTGGATCTTTTCTATTATATTATTCCTGACATCTCAGTCAGATGTGATACACTGCCCTCATATCAGATCTGGAGCCTGAGAAGGTCTTGGCCAAATGATTGACTTATTTTTTTATTTGTGTATAAATTGTAGAATGAAGGTACAATTTTCTATCATTTATTTATCTATCAAAAGCCACGGCCTATTGGGAATACAAACATTTTCGCTGTATTGCAAGGCATATTGTGATTGTTTTATGTAGCAGTATCATTTACAGTGCAGTGTTTTATTCCATATCACGCAACCGTGATTTTCAGAGCAGTTCTTTTTACATGGACATACTGTATATATTTAGTGCTGTTGTGTTTTTAATTATTCCTGTTCCAGGCCAGCTCAGTGTGACACCTGGGTTTTGTGTGTCCAGGTTATAACAAATTTATTTAGTGTCCACAGCTCAGCCATCACACACACACACACACACTCACACACACACACACACACACACACACCCCTCCTACTGTGCCTGGTGTGTGTAATTGGTTATAGAATAGCACGGTATTCAAAAAGACCTGCTTGTGAATAATGCAGTTAGTCCGGCTATAAGGAGCCTAACCCAAATCTGATACACACTCTATGATGTCAGAGTGTGTATGTGTGTGTGTGTGTCAGGGTGTGTCAGTGTCCTTCATAAAACAGAGAGTTAGAAGAGTCATAGTGCATTTGAGAGGATGCATGAATCAAATAATTCAACATCAACAATAATAATAAAAGATAAAAATGTTTTACCAAACTGGTAAAATAATAATTAAAAAAAGAACATTACAATAATGACCGCAACACCAGCAATATCAGTAAATATAACAACAACAATAATAATGAGGCTTATTAACAATGCAAATAACACAATGGAATGCATTAATAAATATAAAAAGATCAAAAATATGTTGGCAACAACTGATGTTGTTGTTGTTATTATTATTATTATTAGTAGTAGTATTATTAGTATTATTATTAGTAGTATTATTAATATTATTAACAACAACAATAATAATTTATATTAATTTATATTTATATTAAGCACTCACAAAGACAATCACATTAGAAATCCGACAGTGTGCTGAGGTTTTTCTCCCACTAGAGGGCGCCCGCTGCTCAGCATGACGTTCAGAGAGCTTATCATTTTCATTTGTGCAGTTCTTGAGTGCACTGAAGAAAAGTGCTTCTTAAAGTGTGTGTACAACATAGTAGAATGACTTCCAATTAGATTTAAAGGACACACTTCAGGCTTTTAGGCTTCTTTTCAGTCCTTGGTGATTTATTTACTCATTTGTCTTAGAGATTTATTCAGATTAGGTCTACACTGTTGTGTTCATTCTTGAAGAGAATTACTTCTAAATGCTTATTAGACGTTTACTCACTTTCTGCTTTCTCCTTCTGTCTCTTTAGGTTGTTTATTTTGGGCTCGTACGACCGGGAGACGTACGTCCACTGCACTGTTGAGCTCAGCAGCCACGAATGGAGGGAAAAACCTCGCAGCTCCATCAAAAAGGTATGTATCTTACTTCCTGTTTCTCTCTCTCTCTCTCTCTCTCACACACACACACACACACACACACACACACACACACACACACACACACACACACACACACAAACACACACAGAGATAAACGTTCACCATCCCCTTCCTTTCTCTTACACAAGTTTAAGATGTTTAAGAGGAAACCTGTTCCTATCAGGGTCAAAGGTCACTTGCAAAACAGGCTTAAATAAATTCAGAATGGAATCAGAGACTTTAAATGAAACGCATGATGTGTGGAGGTTTTTTCTTTTAAAACCTCATCTCTCGTTCTTTTATACTCTGGCACACATCTGAATGCTGAAGCTATGCTTTTCACTGCAACCGTGATGAAGAATAGTTATGTTCTTTATTACGGTTTGGACAGTGTGCTTCAAATTGAGCTTTTGGACATTAATGCGCTAGAAAAAGAGGTTGTTTTGTGTGATGTTCCTAAAAGTGATTGAGTTGGTTAAAAAAAAAACAAAAAAAAAACAACAACATTTCAACATCATATGGTGCAACGACTACACTGGATCTCCCAAACTGATCTGTACTTGCACTTAACGCTCACATTGCCCTGGTTTGTACAGTCCCCTCTGAAAGTATTGGAACAGCAAGGCCAATTATATTGTTTTCACTATGCAGTGAAGAGATTTGGGTTTGAGTTCAAAAGATGATTGAGACAATAGATCAGAATTTCAGCTTTCATTTCCTCATGTTTACATCTAAATGGCACCTTTTGTTTGAACCCACCGGTTTTTTTTTTTTTCCAAGTGATCAAAAATATTAGAACATGTGACTGATGGGTGTTTCTTGCTGCCGAGGTGTGCCCTGTTAGATTGATTGTTTAAAGAATTAAAGGATAGCTCTGAACATCTACGCTTGGTTTGAGCCCTGGGTTTCACCTGTGAAGACTGCATTTGCTGTTAAAAAGGATAAACCAACATGAAAACCCGAGAGCTGTGTATGGGAGAAAAGCAAGCCATTTTGAAACTGAGAAAAGCGAGCAAATTGATCAGAGCCATTGCACAAGCATTGGGCATAGCCAATACAACAAAAAATTTGGAATGTCCTGAAAAAGAATTGACGGTTGGCCAAGGAAAACAACAGCAGTTGCTTTGTGAGAGCTGTGAAGAAAAACCCAAAAGCAACGGTCAGTGACCTCACCAACAACCTCCATAGGGCAGGGGTGAAGGTATCTCAATCCACCGTTTGAAGACTTTTGAGAGCAGAAACATAGAGCACAAATATATATATATATATATATATATATATATATATATATATATATATATATATATATATATATATATATATATATATATATATAGCTAGCACAAAATAATCTTTCAAAATAATCTGATCGGATTAATAAAGACCGACGTCATTAAAAAACACAAATGGTGCACTGTATGGTGAATAGGAATGGATTTAGATGCAGCAAAAACTTTTCCTGCCCGTGTAAAACTCATCACATCCAAATAGGGCTTCAGTTTGGTGATCAACCTTGGGTGGAGGTTGGAGTAGTTTTACTTGGTGAGATGGGTAATGTTTTTATTACTGAATTATCATCTCTGAGATTTTAGTCTCATCTGAATCCATAATGTCTGTGTTTTGTTGTTTTGTTTTTGATGGACTGTGCATCTGGAATGGTTGTGCCTTCTATAAAATGACCATCAGAAATAACCCCAGGTAATGTTCCTGTTGATGTGCTGATAAAAAAATTATTTTCTATCCTGTAGGAAAATAGGTTTTTGTACTTTTTCTTAAGTATAAATACTCTTCTCGCTCTTTTCTATCATCTCCCACCGAAACCAAAACGAAAAGACGGGTGGGTCGAGTTTAAAATGATGAAAAATAAAACATAGATGTCAGAGCAGTGACATTTCCGGTGGGTTTTAGCCCCCCCCTCTTTAATCACTGCATTCCTAGTTCTAAAGCTGATGCAGAACAGTACCAGTGTTCGTTTGATTAAAATTACAGCTCGGACATTCGCTGCCAAACAGCAAGTCAATAATCTGGTGTTCTACAGCATTTTCCTTTCTGGGCTGAAAGAGCAATGGAAAACCTTTACTAATTACTGCAATTTAGAGGAATTAACATTCTCTCTCTCTCTCCCTCTCTCTCTCTCTCTCTCTCTCTCTCTCTCTCTCTCTCTCTCTCTCAGCAAATATGCCGTTGATAATTGAAATGTCATCTTTAATGGCTCCGTTTTTTTTTCTTGAGCAATTTATTTAGCCGTACGTGTAAAGTAAGTGTTCATTAATCATTGATAAAACGCTTGTTTTTGCATCCGTTTGCGTTCTCATTATTTTTTTTATGCCAAGCAATTGACAAGTGTCAGACTGATTTAAGTTTTTCAAATTAGTTATGACATGATGTGACATCCATATCCAAATGACTGGCTACAGAAAACTCCTCAGACCAGTTACCACACCTACAGTACTGTGAAAAAGTATTTGATTTCTTCTGTTTTTGTTTATATCCCATATTAAATTGTTTAAGAAATTAAAACAAAATCTAAGCAAACAAAGGCAACCTGAGTAAACACAAAATACAGTTTTTAAATGATAATGTTTTTTATTGAAGACAAAAAAGTTATCCAATACCAACTGGACCTGTGTGAGAATGTATTTGCCCCCATAGTTACTAATTCCCCAAATCTATGAAACTGCATTCATAATGGAGTTCAGCTGCACTAGACGCAGCTAGGCCTGATTACTGCCAGCCGTGCTCAATCAAATCGACAATTCAAGGTCAACAGCATGAAGTTGGTTAATAGGTTTTACCCAGTAACACACTATGCCAAAGTTGAAAGAAATTCCAGAAATGATAAGGAAGAATGTGATTGAAAAACATCAAAAGTCACAAAAGAGCCAAGGACAACATCAAATGACCTACAGGCCTCTCTTGCATCAATAAAGGTCACTGTTCATGACTCCACTATCAGAAAGACACTGGGCAAAAATGGCGTCCATGGAAGAGTGGCGAGGTGAAAACCACTGCTAACCCGAAATAACATTAAGGCTCGTCTGAATTTTGCAAGAACACACCTTGATGATCCTCAGACCTTTTGGGAGAATGTTCTGTGGATTGATGAGTCGAAAGTGGAACTGTTTGGAAGAGAGGAGTCCCGTTACATCAGGTGTAATAAAACACAGAATTCCACAAAAAGAACATCATACCTACGGTCAAGCATGGTGGTGGAAGTGTGATGGTGTGGGGATGCTTTGCTGCTTCAGGGTCTGGGCAACTTGCAATAATTGAGGGAAACATGAATTCTGCTCTCTACCAGAAAATCCTAAAGGAGAATGTCCGGTCTTCAGTCTGTAAGTTGAAACTCAAGCGCAACTGGATTATGCAGCAAGACAATGAGCCAAAGCATAGGAGTAAGTCTACTTCTGAATGGCTCAAAAAAAGCTCAGTTAAAGTTTTCGAGTGGCCTAGTCAGTAAGTCCTGACTTAAACCAATTGAGATGCTGTGGCAGGACCTTAAACTGGCAGTTCATGCTCGAAAACCCTCCAGTATAACTGAACTATAGCAGTTCTGCAAAAAACAGTGGGCCAAGATTCCACCACAGTGCTGTGAAAGACTGATCTCCAGTTATCGGAAGCGTTTGGTTGCAGTTATTGCTGCTAAAGGTGGCACAACCAGATTTTAAGCGTAAGGGGGCAATTAGTTTTTCACATGGGTGATAGGTGTTGGATAACCTTTTTTTTGCTCCAATAAAAAATAAAAATAAAAACTGTTTTGTGTTTACTCGGGTTGCCTTTGTTTTTTTTTGTTGTATTTCTTTGAAAATCTAAAACTATTTAGTATGAGATATACACAAACCAAGAAGAAATCAGGATGGGGCAAATACTTTTTCACAGCATTGTACAACACAAAGTATTACAAAAGTACTTTTCCATGGAGTTCAACTGATCAATCTAGCGAAGGAAAGCAGACCTAGAGATTGTGTTGTACTGTAATTTATTCGATTTGTACAAGTAGAGAAGAACTGATGCTCTCTAGTTTAGTTCTTATTTCTCTGTGTTTAGTTCTGCTTGATGTGTAGCAGGTTTGGAATCTCAGACAAAGGGATGTCAATCAAGTGTGCTTAGTAAACTATTAGGCCGCGCCCGGCCTGCACAGTTCTCATGGGACTGATCAGTGGATTCGGCAAGTGTTTTAAATATGTTTAAATCGTGTTTCTATCTTGTGTAATTCATTGTCCTGCCTGTTTTATATAACACTCGAATTTGGTGTTATAAAAAGACAATATTATTATTATTATTATTATTATTATTATTATTATTAAAAAAATAAGAAAACATTTGCAGGATTTTTAAAAAATTTTTTTTGGTGGAAATCATGAGTGGGATTGTTAGAGGATTGTTGAAGGATTGTTGTAGAGTTTTTGGAGGATTGTTGCCCGATGCTTTTTAAAAAAAGTTGTCGTAGAATTGTTTGGCGAATTAGAGGAGTGTTGCCCCCTGCTCTCTCACCTTGCTCTGGATCCAGAACACCCTGACCAGGATAAAGATGTAGATTTGTTATTTTAATGTATTGAACTGAGTTCAATTTACTTTCACAGCAACAAGTTCTTTCAGCCACTTGTTGCATGTGGACAGTATTATTATCCCATACCCTTTTCTGTCCACCAGGGGGCAGCAACATCTCTGAAATGTTGAACACACCAGTCTTTGTGTGATCATCTGTGTGGTGAAAGTTGTGTGCGCGTGTGTGTGTGAGAGAGAGAGAGAGAGAGAGAGAGACATCAGTGTATGGTTGCCTGCTACACATTCACAGTAAGACATGTATATGCGAGTGAGATTACTTGCTTTTATATTTATTAATGTTTAGGTTACATTGTGAAGGCCAAAGGAGCTCAGACAAACTACACACACACACACACACACATGCGCACACACACACAGCTCCTCGCTGCTTAAATAAAACCATCACAATGGGTTTTGTGTATATTACGCATCATGAATGTGTGTGTTTCCGTGCGCTCTGCATGTAATAACGAGGACAATGAGCTCGTGAGATGACATGGCCTTTAGGTGTGTGTGTGCGTGTGTGTGTGTGTGTGTGTGTGTGTGTGTGCGTGTGTGTGTGTGTGTGAGAGAGAGAGAGAGAGAGAGACATCAGTGTATGGTTGCCTGCTACACATTCACAGTAAGACATGTATATGCGAGTGCAAGTGAATTATTTTTTTTTTAGGTGTGTGAAAGCTGTGACATTAATATGTAGATACACATGGGGTGTGTGTGTGTGTGTGTGTGTGTGTTTTATCACACTCTTACAGAGTAGAGGAATCAGAGACCTCAGCAGGGCCTCAAACACAGGATTACAACATGCACCATCTGGAAAAGGTCATTCCCTTTCTCCATCTCTCTCTCTCTCTCTCTCTCTCTCCCCCTGTTTCTCCATCTCTCAGTCTGTCTCTCATCCTTCTCGTCTCAGTCTCTGTTTCACTATCATTGTTCTCTCTCTCGTCGTCCTCTCATTTTTTTTTGCTTTCTTTGTATCTCAGTGTTTCACTATCTCTTGCT
This sequence comes from Cranoglanis bouderius, assembly GCA_023630585.1. Classification (NCBI taxonomy): domain Eukaryota; kingdom Metazoa; phylum Chordata; class Actinopteri; order Siluriformes; family Cranoglanididae; genus Cranoglanis; species Cranoglanis bouderius. The sequence continues at coordinate 6,027,907 of CM042543.1, forward strand.
CCATTTCTGTGTGTTTCTTATTTAGTATCTCTCTTGTTTCCCCCATCTCTGTCTTACTCCGTTTGCCTTCCATCTTTGATTTTCCCTTTTCCCTTTCTCATTTCTTTCTTTGCTCTTCTTATTCCGTCCTGTACTAAGTCAGGGTGCATTTATTTAAAAAAAAAAAAAAAAAAGACCTGATGTTTTTGAGTGTGTCGTCATACAGAGGAAGTCTACCCGAGCTCTCTCTCTCTTCTTTTTTCCCCCCCTCACTAATCTTTCAGTCACCCCTTTCATTCCATTATAAAAATGTGCCTGAAATTGTGCTTCATACATGTGACCTTTAACCTTTGATCGCTTTTGCACAAATGAACAGAGAGCTAAACCCACTTGATAACACACATCGTTTCCTTACACGTCAATTCTTATCCCAGACTTGAGTGGCTTATTAAAGACACACTGTGGAAGTATAATGCACTGTGTGTGTGTGTGTGTGTGTGTGTGTGTGTGTGTGTGTGTGTGTGTGTGTGTGTGTGGAATTGCAGGTGTTGGTAGTAACTGATTAGTAATGTCAGCTAGCAGCTAATAAAACATTATTCATTTCATCCACTGTGTCTTAACATGAGTTATTCCACTAGGGCTGTCTAAACAAAATGTGGATGCAATATGAAGGCAAAAATCTACATTTAAATGCTTTAAGATCTCATGGTTTACCGGGAGTCACCTGACACCACGTGTTTTACTTCATAATTTACTCTCTGATTAAATATAAACAGTGAGTAATTTAAAAAAAAAAAATTTGAAATGATGTTCTATTGACCGTACAGTGCAGTGCGTAAGTTCTACCAAAAGTTATGTTATACCTTAAATATTGTGTATGTGTGTGTGTGTGTGTATGTATGTATGTGTGTATGTATGTATGTATGTGTATATACAGGTGCATCTCAATAAATTAGAATGTCGTGTTAAAGTTCATTTATTTCAGTAATTCAACTCAAATTGTGAAACTCGTGTATTAAATAAATTCAATGCACACAGACTGAAGTAGTTTAAGTCTTTGGTTCTTTTACTTGTGATGATTTTGGCTCACATTTAAGAAAAACCCACCAATTCACCATCTCAACAAATTAGAATATGGTGACATGCCAATCAGCTAATCATCTCAAAACACCTGCAAAGGTTTCCTGAGCCTTCAGAATGGTCTCTCAGTTTGGTTCACTAGGCTACACAATCATGGGGAAGACTGCTGATCTGACAGTTGTCCAGAAGACAATCATTGACACCCTTCACAAGGAGGGTAAGCCACAAACATTCATTGCCAAAGAAGCTGGCTGTTCACAGAGTGCTGTATCCAAGCATGTTAACAGAAAGTTGAGTGGAAGGAAAAAGTGTGGAAGAAAAAGATGCACAACCAACCGAGAGAACCGCAGCCTTATGAGGATTGTCAAGCAAAATCGATTCAAGAATTTGAGTGAACTTCACAAGGAATGGACTGAGGCTGGGGTCAAGGCATCAAGAGCCTTCACACCCAGACGTGTCAAGGAATTTGGCTACAGTTGTCGTGTTCCTCTTGTTAAGCCACTCCTGAACCACAGACAACGTCAGAGGCGTCTTACCTGGGCTAAGGAGAAGAAGAACTGGACTGTTGCCCAGTGGTCCAAAGTCCTCTTTTCAGATGAGAGCAAGTTTTGTATTTCATTTGGAAACCAAGGTCCTAGAGTCTGGAGGAAGGGTGGAGAAGCTCATAGCCCAAGTTGCTTTAAGTCCAGTGTTCAGTTTCCAGAGTTGTGATGATTTGGGGTGAAATGTCATCTGCTGGTGTTGGTCCATTGTGTTTTTTGAAAACCAAAGTCACTGCACCCGTTTACCAAGAAATTTTGGAGCACTTCATGCTTCCTTCTGCTGACCAGCTTTTTGAAGATGCTGATTTCATTTTCCAGCAGGATTTGGCACCTGCCCACACTGCCAAAAGCACCAAAAGTTGGTTAAATGACCATGGTGTTGGTGTGCTTGACTGGCCAGCAAACTCACCACACCTGAACCCCATAGAGAATCTATGGGGTATTGTCAAGAAGAAAATGAGAAACAAGAGACCAAAAAAATGCAGATGAGCTGAAGGCCACTGTCAAAGAAACCTGGGCTTCCATACCACCTCAGCAGTGCCACAAACTGATCACCTCCATGCCACGCCGAACTGAGGCAGTAATTAAAGCAAAATGAGCCCCTACCAAGTATTGAGTACATGTACAGTAAATGAACATACTTTCCAGAAGGCCAACAATTCACTAAAAATGTTTTTTTTTATTGGTCTTATGAAGTATTCTAATTTGTTGAGATAGTGAATTGGTGGGTTTTTGTTAAATGTGAGCCAAAATCATCACAATTAAAAGAACCAAAGACTTAAACTACTTCAGTCTGTGTGCATTGAATTTATTTAATACACGAGTTTCACAATTTGAGTTGAATTACTGAAATAAATGAACTTTTCCACGACATTCTAATTTATTGAGCTGCACCTGTATATATATATATATATATATATATATATATATATATATATATATAGTGAAGCCTGTTTGGATTTATCCATATTATTTTTGCGGGAAGAAAAAGTTGAAGTTTTATGTGGATCTCAGATGGTATGAGGGTGAGCCAAATGAAAACCCTATTTTATTTATTTATTTATTTTTAATTTTGCATTTACTATTGTAAATAGGTGCCACAAATGTGTATTATTTTTCTACATAATCTCAATTTTGTTCAATGCAAGTGAATTCCAGGGCTTAATGAGACACTGTATAAAACAATTTGATTCAATTCTAATTTCTGTCAGTTCTAATTATAAGGTTTTCTTTTCACTCGTAGTATTAAAAC
>CM042543.1:6033259-6330759 GCA_023630585.1 Cranoglanis bouderius
TACCCTTGGGATCTCTCTCTCTCTCTCTCTCTCTCTCTCTCTCTCGCTCACTCGCTCTCTGACATATTTCTATATACGTCAAGTAAAGATTTACCTTTATTTAAGATCCCCAGAATAAACGGCGCTCCCAGAAGTTCAGCAAGAAGCTGTAGGCTGTTAATAATCCTTCATTAGAGAGTCACAAAACCATCAGAACATAATCTAAGACTTTTACACTAGATTACGAAGGTTTAAATATGGTTCCGGATCCCTATAAAAAACGTATTTATCTGTAGTTCTCTTCGGTTTGCCTCCTTAAGCTTATCAAATCAATGCTACGTGTGACAGATGCTGTGTTTGGTTACAGTGTGGAGGAGCTGAAACTACAGCCAGCCCTACAGGGTGAATGTCAGGTTGAGTGAGCTTTATATACGCCTGAGTGGCTGAAGATGGATCCATTCATCTAAAACGTCCAGCTCGGTTAACATCACTCCTGACATAACACGCGCACCAACCTAATCAAGGCCAGAAACACACCCCGTATACATAACTCTACCTGCAATCTGAATCTAGCCGAGTGGGAGCTGGAAAGAAACAACAGGAAAACACACACACAGACCTAAAACTTATCAGACTATTGCTGCGTCCCAATTCGCCCGCTATCCGTCCTAAATAGTATCCGAGGTTAGAATTAGTGTGTCCTAAATCGTTGTTGAAATGAGTATCCCAGAGGCACCTGGATGGTCTAATATTTAATGTAAATTTTCAAAGTGTGGATCCGTGGACACTTTTTCGGCTATGATTTCCCACAACTCCTTGCGGGAGTGAGGGAGGAGGAGTTTTGTGACTGTCTGTTTTGCCGAATTCAACCTGCAAACATGGCGGACGAGTGTAACGTCGGTGATGCGTCTTCAGTGTTTAAGCACTAACCAAAGTTTTTTTTTTTTTTTTATCGTCACGTAAGATTAATGGTTGGATGTCGTGTAAAAAGAGTACCATGTTTATCATTAAAAAAAAATTAAAATAAAGAAATAAATCAAGGGAATGGTAAATTAAACGATATACATTTTATAACTAATAATGAATGAACCTGAAATGCAACGAGCAGTTTGTTTACGGTGACGGTGTGCGTAACTAGGCAACTCCTCCGTTACATGACGTGTTAGTATGTCCCAGTACTTGCATACTCTTTTTGCTACACACTCAAAAGTATGCATTTTTCGTCTTCCCCCCCCAAAAAAAAAAAGAGTACAATACTTTTAGCGCATGGTATAAGTAGGCAAATTGGGACGCAACATGTGTGTTGAGCACCCAGGATTGATTCACGGCTCTTTTTTTGGAAAGGCGCGATTTACCATTTAGGTGTTCTTCGGAGAACATGGGTCAATTTGATATTTAGTGCTTAGAGTTCTGTGAAGCTCGAAACAGGGTATAGTGCGACAATTCCTATTCCAGAGACCGGATCACATGGATCACATGGTGCGCTCGCATCAGAGTTCACTGGAAGCAAAATCGTGACCACTGTGTTCACGTGGGCCAGACGTCGGTTATCGGTTAACCACATCTGGATTGGAAAACAGCTTTCCCTTTTCTGCTAAGTGTATTCAACTTTTGGTGGGTCCTAAGAAAGTTTAGTGATGTGTAAACAACCCTACACACACACACACACACACACACACACACACACACACACACACACACACACACACACACACAACACGAACTTACGGACAGGCACGTGGCTGGACTCCTGTTTTTACAGACCTTTATCTCATATTACACACAACATGTACGTTTATGTGACTGTGTAAACAGAACAAATATTTTACGACATCATTATTACACATCAGGTCATTAGAAACTCAGAATGATTCATTTTCCATTTTAAAGGTGATCTATTTAATAAAGCTCCCCCACTAAACACGGATCTCGTTGCAATTTTTGCCAGCTTATTTATTATCTATTACTTTAACTTAAGGATTTCCATCTTTTTAAAAACTCCTAGTACACGCCCAGACAAGTTGACTGTGTTTCGTGTAAGAAGTACTTGATATAAATTGGTACACTTAAGTTATTCTTATGGTTACTGTCAATATCCTTTGTTTCTACTTGCTGTGTGAGGCAGTGAAACTGGTGTAACTGAGTTTCGGGAGCGCGTGTGGAGCAGGCTGTATTTTTAGCTGATTGCTGTTTATGGCCGATTTCTCCGAGAGGCAGCTGGTCTCTCTCTGCCCTCTTATTGTTTGATCCAGGCTGAAGTGTGCCGAGACTAAATCTCATTTTTATGCACTTTATTGCTTTTTGCGCGAGTGGTGGCAGGGGGCCTCGGGTCTGCCGCTGGAATGGAGAGAAAGATGGGGAGGCAAAGGGAGGCAGGAAGCAGCTGGAGCGCTTATTGAGTTCTTTTGGCTTTGATTGACACTGTGATGATGGTGGAGCTGTGGTCGTGGCTGTGGTATGGTAATCTATGGTAAACTTTTATGGTTCTTTGGCGGAGGCCGAGATCACGTCTGTGGAAATGTGATTTGTGGTGCACTCTGCAATAGAAGACAAGGCCTTTTCGACATTGAAATCCCGGGGGTATTACTGAGAAATGGCTCGGTGCAAAGCATAAAGTCGGTACAAAAGCTGGGTCTAGAAAGCCAGTGCGTCTTTCCTAGTGTTGTATCAGCTTGTGTTCATACAAACCCTCTCAATAATGAAAGAAAATGGCTTGTGTACTAATTGCATCTATGGAGTGCATCAAAATGAGCCCAGATCTGTTTGTTTGCATCGAAAATACCAGCACTAATTAGGTTCATCAAACACTTCAAGCCTGTAGCAGCAGAGTGAGTATCACTAACTGGTTCGGGAACTGTGAGTAGGAGCGAATATATGGGACAACAAGGTTTGACGCCAAGCCTCACCACTTTGTATAAGTACTAATCCCTCTTCGAGACACTGATCCATTGTACTCAAAGTTCAAGTTGATTTTCCCCGAGTTCGGATCTAAACACATTCTGGTACTTTGGCTTGGGAAACTATGTATGCTCAGAACAAGGACATATTTGTTTGGCGAGTCTCTGAATTTTATAAACATATAAAGAGATCTACAGAATTATTTCTGCGCAATTAGTGAGGAAAAATGACACCCATGCAGGATTTTGCGATCGCAGAAATGAACGCAACATCAAGGAAACTCAAGGAAATTACCACGGATTTTCACAGATTTGGGCCAAGACACGTCAGGTGACGTCATCACAACGTGCATTCAGCCAAAGCCCTCATTGATTCATGTGTGTCGAACATGAGTACAGCTAAAAGATCTCATTTACCAACAAACATCACTACGAAAGCAATTGCAATTTCGCCAGCTCAGGTAGTTTTCCCTCGAAAGAAAGCACAAAAAACTCTGCAAATTGCATCACAAATTGTGAAAAAAGCCGCAGCAAAATCAAGCATTTTTTGGCCGCAACGATCACAAAAAAAAACCCATTCATCTTTGCCCATAAATTTTGTCACTATGGTTTTATCTCATCAGTAAAATTGGGCTGAAATCAACAGAATTATGTTTCAAATCTCAAGCTGTTAAAACATCTTGTCACAAAACAAAACCTGCATATCTGTTTACTGTTGAATGTGGGCCGCCATATCGTTGTGCTTTATAATAAAGTGTGTTTATCAGAGAACGTATGTTGCCCGAGTCCTCGACTGGGAATTCCGTGTGGAATGACGTTCCATTGCACTTTTCTTTCTCACAGGTTGGGTTTTTCCAAGTTTTTTTCCTCGAGTACAGTAGATCGCAGGATAAAATTGCACTCGGACCCCTGGTTATCCCGGTTGCCGAATTTCCCATACCTGCGTACTGTCGAGTTATGCCATGACCTCTGAATTGGGTCCATTTTCACTGTACTGTAACAGTATACTCCATCTTCTCCCTAATTCCATAGCAACGTTTTTACCCGTCCAGCTCTTGCAGGGGTCTTTGTATGTTGCCAATCATTTTCTGAAGGTAAATGTCACCTGTCGATTAGACTCCGCTTTAGAAAGCAACTGAGATTTGTCTCTCTCACTTGTTGGGAAGATACAAGCCTGATTTTAAGTGACTGTGAAGAAGGAGCTTAAGACGACTCAGAAATGGACAAACTAAATGTCACTGCGATAAGGAGACTGAGCATCCTTCTGCTGTCCTTTTCGCAGAAACATGAAGTGCTTAGGAGTGCTGATAGCAGGAGCTCTAATATTCCACCTACACCTCTCTGTCTTTCTTTCCCCCCTCCTTCATCTCCTCCTCCTCCTCCTCCTCCTCCGTTTCTCGTTTGCTCCGCCGGCCGTATGCAGATGAACGCTCGACTCTTTTGCCGGCGAGCAACAATGAGGGTGCTAAAAACGGATCGGCGGCTAAAGGAGCTCTCCAACCTCCGAACATAAATGAGAGGGGGTGTTTTTTTTTTTTTTTTTTTTTTTTTTTTTTAAATATCCCGGTCTCCATAACGACCCCTGCTTTTGTGCGAAGCTCAGTGAAAAGAGTTCTCTCCCGTCACAAAGCGGAGCGCCAACATGAAAATTCAAATAGTGGGCAATGAGACCTGCGTTCCTGCCTTTGAATTGGTTTCGAGCTCAAACATGGAGCTCTTCTTTTTCCAGGAACAAGGCTGCTGGTGAATGGACATTTGAGAAAAATCTAATCACAGGGTATAATATACGAGATGTTTTTTTCTCAAAACATCAAATGTAATTATAGAGGCTTGGGTCCATCCTGGATTACTTGTACAATTTCCTAAATAATATTTTATATATATGAACTGCATCAAAACAAAAGATATCACATTAAAGGTGTGTGCGTGTGTGTGCTTGTGTGTGTGTGTGTGTGTGTGTGTGTGAACGCACTCACATGTGAATACTGTATGTGTGTGTAATCGCTTGTGTGTTTGTGGAGAGCAGGATGAGATGGAGGAGACTGAATTAAGCACTAAAAAGGAAAGGGCAGCGATGACTTCAGTCAACGTAGCACGTCGGACTTGGACCAGACACCTGCAGTGACGCATATTAATCCACTTCCTGCTTGTGCAACTTCACTTCCTGTTCATGACTAGCTTCAAGGTTTATTTAGTTACTGTAGAGGATGAAACCTGGGTATCTGTCTTTCCTACCAATTATCTAATTTACAATATTAAAGCTCTAACAATGAGTGGGTTTACATGCACACTAATAATCTGATGATGATGATGATGATGATTATTATCATTATTATTATTATCATTATTATCGGGCTGTTATCTGACTGTTCATGTGGTCATGTAAATGGCATACTCCAATTTTATAATGAATTAAACTTGTTGGGGGATTTCATACCATTCAATCGACAATAGGCCAATCTTTTTTTAAAAAATGTATTATTATTATTATTATTATTATTTTTTTTTTAGATTAGTAATCCGGTTATTCAATGCATGTATACGATACATTTTAATGTGATATCTTTTGTTTTGTTTTTCAGCATGAAAAGTATAGAGTTAATCCAATACTAAGCCCATGAAATGATGGAATATTATTTTTTTTCTAAGCAGTTCTATTCTCCCAAAAATTGGCAATAAAACAAATCATTTTGTTTGTTTGTTAGTTTTCGATGTAGCCGAATGTTGAAATTTTGCATCATGTCCATCATCTTTAGTTTAGTTTATCTTTTGGTTTATTGGTAGGTTGTCAAAACAATTGTAAATGTTCATATGTTAAGCATTTAGGAAAAAAGTCTTATGATTGACAAACACGTCTAGACCCATGTCTGGGTTTCTCATGATCAGATTATTTAAGTGCATGCAAACTGGGATTGCCACAATCTGATTTTTGCAGATGTAAACATACCCTATGTTTCAAGGAGATATGGAACGCAATGGTGGACAAAAGTATTTACTTCTTTGCTGATTCCCTTCTTTTCTATATGAATGTCAAAGGTTAAGAAACCTCTTAGATGGGTGGCAATAGGGCGTGTGCATGAACATGCATACAACATAGCTTTTAACATGACCTCTTGCTTTACTGTGTTTCTCCCTTCTGATTTTTGTGTTTTTCCTCCCTTCTTTTTAATGGAATAATACATAATATATTGTTTTGTGTGTGTTTTTGTTCATGTAGCATCTGTGGGTATGTCTCTTTTGAGAGAGAGTGTGTGTGTGTGTGTGTGTGTGTGTGTGTGTGTGTGTGTGTGTGTGTGTGTGCGCGTGTATACGCCCCAGGGGGACTGCTACCCTATAGTCAAACACTAATCTCTTTGACATGTGCCAGATGATTAGATTAAGTCCAGCGCACTGAGAGAGCACGAGAGCCGTTTGCTGGCCTGCACTGCCCTACTACATTCATCCAGTGAACCTGACCACACGTGTGACGTGTGTGTGCGCGTGCTAGTGTTTTTTCTGGACAGTCACCAGACTTATATAGAACAAACATCACTGTCATAATTAGTGATTGCTAATTTGGTTTGGGTGTGTGTGTGTATGTGTGTGTTTTTGTTTTAAATTGATGTGATAGGTGTGTGTGTAGACAATTGTAGCTTTGTGTCTCAGTCCCTACCTCCCAGTACCCTCTGAATTGCAGTTGTGTGTTACTCAAAAATCTGTTTTTTTTGTGTGTTTTTTTTTTTTTTGGGGGGGGGGGTGGATAATATAATTAATCTTTTCATGCAAAACACATCACAATTTATGCGTTTTGTGAGATGAAGTTACAAGCCATTGCACTGCTCTTTTGTCTCTGTGTGTCGGTGTGGTTTCTCATCAACACCCGAACAAGCGAGCAAGGCGTGTGCATTCCTGCAATCGATTTTAAACTGGTTAGCTTGTCTCTTTAGCTCAGACATCAGATAAACCTGGCAAATAAAGGAATAAATGGACAGATTTGGAGGCAGAGCGACTAGAATAGGAGAATTGTTGTCAAGAAGCCATGGAGAGCGCTCTCATTGTATTACTACTGAATAGATATGTTAAATCTGAGAAGGGAATATTATCTGGTTTTTATTCTTCTCATTTATCTCTTTGCCTTTTAGACATTTCTGTTAATAGAATTTTCAAATGTAATTAATTTTCTATAACGGCACATCTGACAGTAGTTATCTATGCAGGACGAACCACAGGTTTATATTAACACACTTGTTCTAATTATTTCTATAGTAACAGCTCATAAACAGAGACTTGTATAGCAGATGCTCCACATAATCCAAGGCTAATAACAAATGGATTTTTTTCTGTTTTATAACCTTCAAGAAGAAAAAAAAGACAGGCTCGTGAGTTAATAGCTGTTATAATGTGAGGGATAACAGGGTCCAACTTGTTTTGCGGATGTTCCACAACATTAAAAGAAACTACTATGAATAAAGTAGTAGATGGTAAATTGTTGCTGTATGGCAACAATGCGCAATCGTGGAAAGTATCATATAGTCAAAAATAACAAAATGTTTGAGATTACAATCCAGTTACTGCATTTTCCAGACTATAAATTGCAGAGTTTTTTTTGCCACCTAGTCAGCATGTAAGTTACTTTTCTAGAAAGGGATTACAGTTGTAAATAATATGTGGATCGATTTACTCACAATACATACAAAAATTAGATCCAAACATGTTTTGGGTGAAGTATCTTTTTTTTTTTTTAAATTCTTTCTCTTGAATTCTTAATTCTTTCTCTTGAAACATAAACTTTAGAAAATAAATTGCAATTGCAAAATGTCTGAAATTACTTTGAATGTGTAAAAATACTATTAGGGAAGCCTAGTGTCTTTCTATGTAAGCCTGTTTCAGTTCATAAATGCACATACCACAGTTCCATTATCGCATGTTATAGTGTAATACTCAAAATGTATAAACTTGTTTAAATGACAAAAAAATGTTAACTTCTCTCATATAGTGTTTCAGTTTTTTCATTTAAGTAGTTTTGCCTAAATATTGAAAAATTTAATAACATTTTGAGAACCCCCTGATGACATCCTTCACCATGCCATGTGATTGCAGAAAAGGAAGTGCAAACAGCATTTCCTGGTCATGTGACATGCATTTTTTTTTTGTTATGTCAAAGTTAAAGCCCTCGTTTTCTAGTTACATAGGAAAATAGTAGTTTTGTATTATTGCCTATCAGAAAATTGGAGATAAATTAATTGTTGCCATATGGCAACACCATGCAGTAAAGAGTTAATAAATGAGACATTTTTAAGTGTTGGCAAATTGCTTCGCTTCTCGTTGGGACCACCCTGCTGTTGATTATTTTCCTATAACAGCATGTATTTTATTTCTTCCATCAAATACAATGCAATTCATAAAAGGAAATACATCAAGTCAGAAGTGTTGGTCAAATGAACTAATGCATATTTTGTTTTCTTTTTCTTTTCTGCAGTTTTTCCTCTTTACTTCACTCTGATGTCTGGGTCTATTTCAGAAAAACACGCACTTTGTTTGGCTATATTATAAAGCAAGTGACCCATTTAGAGCTTAAAAAGTGGAACATAAAATAAATCACCAGAATGTAAATTTTTGTCCTTTTAAGCTACTCAAGTTTGAACATTTAGAACATCAGTCAGGTTTTCTCTCATCTGAGCTATCTTTTTTTTTTAATTTCTTTTTTTATTTATTTATTTTTTTATAAATATACAAGCTTCTAGTTTCTGACTATACATAATGAGCTTTGTAAATTCCCGACATAGAAAACGTGTTTGAGGATAATCTGTTTCCCCAACCTGTTATTTGTGTAGTCAGGAGCATTGGGGCTCGTTATCTAACGCTCATTTTCACCCTTGTTTACACTGATCAAGAGGCTGATTTGCTCTAATGTTGACACTGGTTTATCAGGCTGCTTTTTGTGTTTTGGACTTTATCAAAACTGTCATATGGAAACAATCTAATTTGTCCACCTCTATGCTCTGACTGACACAAACACCGTCATTGCACCAGGTTTTGTATTTGTGTGTGATTTTCTTGTGGGTTTGTGCGGTTTTTTTTTTCGTTTTTTTTTTTCTTCCCTTTATCGATTGAGATTATCACTCTACTCCAAAATGAACACTCACATATGCTAATCTCTGTGAGGGAGAAGAGAGATAGAGGGAGGAAAAGAGCAACAGGTGTACACACAAGACAACTGCCGTCCTCGTACAATGGCTTCAATGGCCGTCTGTCACCATGCAAACTAGAGCGTGGGCTTTACGCAGAAACAGACCTCACACGTCTGCACACAGCTGGCACGGGCGCTGGCAAAAACACATTCCGTGACGTTTGTATGTTCGTAGGCTTGGAGTTCACACGAGTGGGCACTGTATATGTGAGAGAGGATGGCTGATGTTGGATGGCTTGCTTGGGTTCTCTCCAGGGTAATTTGTCAGTCACCTCACTCTACCTGTCTGTCTGAGTGCACAAAAACAAGTGATGTTTCTGCATTCGGTTTAGAGGCAATGTTAGTCCATCCAAGCGTGCACTGTGTGTGTTGTTTTGTATTCGTGTGTGTGTGTGTGTGTGTGTGTGTGTGTGTGTGTGTGTGTCTGTGTGTGTGTGTGTGTGTGTGTGAGAGAGAGAGAGAAAGAGAGAACGGGAACTAGACATTAATGCTTCTGAAAAACTGAAGATGGATGAACGATGTGGTTTTACGTCCATGTTAAAGAGCATGTGAATGTGTTTGGCCAAATGTCATTTGGCGGCTCCACGTAAATACAAAAACGACATCCTTAATTTGAACCAAAAGAGACAACATATTTACTGTTATTGTTATTGCATGCATGTCTTTATGTCTTAGTGGCTACCAAATGTCTCCAGAAGTATAGGAGAGTTTTGACCTTGTGGGGACATTTGGCTGGTAGTTAAGATTAGATTTTGGATTAGATTTAGGTGTAGCACAGCATTAATTAGCCACAATAATAATTATGCCAATGGTAGGTCCTCCCAAGAAGTGTAAGTGTGTGTGTGTGTGTGTGTGTGTGTGTGTGTGTGTGTGTGTGTGTTTGTGCATACGTGCGTGCATGCGCTCTGTCGCCAGGGTTTTTCATATTGTTAAAAGCACATGTCCGAGGTCAATATTCTGAATTTTCTTATCGATATATTGTTTTGTCACACGGGCAAGTGCTGTGTGCGTGCGTGGGTGCGTGTGTGTGGTGAGCTGAAGCATAAATTGACACATGGGTCACATCATCATGAACCAGCCAGTGCAATGTCAACATCCGTTTACCTGCACACACACACGCACACACTTGTGGTTGTGTGATTATCCTGTAGCTGCTCAGTCTCCCAAATCATCCGTAATTGCTGTTCAGTGTCTCCGCTTTGTTCTTGTGTCAGAAAAATATCTGTCATATCATTTCTCCCTCTCATGGGCTGAACAGAGTGTGTGTGTGTGTGTTTTCTGCAAAATATAATAATAAAAGGTGTTCTTGTTTTCCACTTCTGTTTTTCACATGTTCTGAGGTTTTCATGGGATTTTTTTTGGCTTGTAAGTCTGCATGAAGCTTTGGTTGTTTTTAAATTGGGACACCGGTGCTTTTATTTATTTATTTATTTAGAATATATTCTGATTGTGGTGTCAAAGAGAACTTTTAAAGAAGTCGTCTTCTCTGTTTGAGAGAACAGTGTACAAGCCCTGGCTTCCGAATCCCTAATTTAGGCAAAAAGACTTTCAGGACACGTCCAACCAGACAGACTGTCCTCAACCCTCTAAAACAAAGCTCCAGAATTGGAATGGCAGACGACTGCTTGACCGGTCAGATTGACCCACTGTGGGGTGCATTGTACACTAAATTGCTGTGAATTGGAGAAACAAAAGGACATGTTGTGCTGTTCTGCCATGTTCACACGCCTGACTTTGATCTAGTAGTTGTGACTGAATAAAGCTCGCTGTAGATTGGTGAAGGCAGTCTCAGATGAAAGTGCTGCATGGATTACAGCTTTTCTATCCCACGTTTTCTGGACTACATGAGAAACAAAGAGTTTGCTGTAGTACGACCAGCCACCATCTCAAACAAAAATGTTATTCATTAATTTATTCTTTATTGCCCGAGTCTTTGTTTTAATCACTGATCAAACGTGAGCAATGAGAATGTTGCAGTTGAACATGAGAGGAGATCTTTTACAAAGAAGGGGAAAAAGTAGAAAGATCCAGCTGCTATCCTTAGATTGTATTCTGCCTTGCATAAGTGTGAATGGCTACTCACTGGGACAGTACAGTAACCTGGACAATGGTCATCACCATTAAGAGGGAAAAGTGTGGAGAAACATTAGGTCCTCAAGCATTAGACATTACAGAATTCACTAGAAGCTATGGGTGAAGGATCACTCCAAAGTTCATACCAATGCAAAAGAGCTTTTCACATAAAAGGGTTTAAAAGGGATTTTCTCTTCCAATGGGAATTTTTATCAAGCCAATGTGTCTTTGCATGAGCTTTCACTGAAAAATGTCTTTGACTATGACTATGTGAGTTAAGCATGGTTATTAGAGGTAGAGGTTCATGGGCTCTAGAACTGAAATATATAAATGTAACTAAATTTAATATCCCACTGCTTAAATGTATAGTGTATATACATGTGTATAACATTTCAGTAGTGACATGGAGTGCATCCAGTAGTGTGTGTTGATTTTTGCATCTGTTGCGTTTGGAAAATCCAAGATTCAGTAAGGTTTTTCAGTCATTCATCAGAGGCAGGCCGTTCTTCTCGCTGCTTGCCAGCATGCATAGATTGCCTGGTTTTTCATTCCCTGTTTAACTTGATCAGTGCCCTTCTCAAGATTATAACAAATGACAGCAACAAAATTACAGTCATCCATCTCCAAGCGGGCATCTAGGAAGCGTTTTTATACACGCCCACCAAAGGTAGAGGAACGAATATGCAGCGAAAGTAAGAGATCGGAGAATCAGATAAAAACATTTTTAAAAATGTAAGGGTTTATAATAGATTCAGTTTATCTTTTTTTCCCCCCTAGATAAAGTGTATACAAATTATGGAAGCACCATATGTAGATGCACTCTCTCATTACTTGGCATAAGTTCGAAATAGATAATCTTACCAAACTGCTAAATTGTCCACACATGCATTTCCACCTGTATTGCAGCATGGTACAAGTTTGTCATTCAGCTTGGCATCAGTGTATGTGGGACTTCTGAAACTCAGAACAGGTTAGCAGGAATATCTGCAGGTGCACCATGGGCTCTCTGACAAACGCAGTGCTTAAAGCCCACACAGAAGGATTTGCTGTAATTGTAGAGCTCCTTTTGGTAACTCCTGCCTTCATTGTTTTATTGCCATGATAGGTTTAGTATGTGGTGGAAAAGACTGCTTTACGTTGAGTGGCGAGTGCCTTTCACAGTTTGGATCCTCCCACTGTAATTATTATTCAGTATTTTCTGTTTGAAAGAAAGAAACTTGTCCACCCGCCCGTGGGATTCTAACTACTGGGGCTGTCATGTAGGTCTGCTGTGATGTATTAAAACAATAACTGTCATCTTCTGCTCAAGCAGCAGGAAGAAAGCACTTCCAAGTTTAGTTTTGTATTCAGTTCACAATTAAAGAACATCAAATCAGATGCTTTTTAGTTGTGATTTCACAGATTCTCAGAATTCCTCGATTTCATTTTGGGCATATCTGTATGCTCACACTTACATCAGCATGTGTAAATATGAACATATATATTTTAGTACTGATTTCCAGTTAATTTGTCATCCTCATTGCAATAATGAGGTTCGTTTTGGGGTCCAAGCAGTATGATGATTATAGTTTCCTGTACAGTTGAGAAAATTGTTAATCAATTATAGCAAAACATGTAGCAAACCATATTGTAGTTTTAGGGAAATTAAACTTTAATTTAAAATTGTTTGTGACCAAACATATATACAGTGCCCTCGACTAATATTGGCATTAAACCTGTGTTGTGTTTGCAATTGTTTGATATCCATGAGAGCAAAGTATTTCTGTGAATTTTTTTTAACAATAGATACAATAAAGACAATTTTTCACAGCCTTCTTTGCTCATATTTACCAATATTAGTGGAGGGCACTGTACCTATGGCCAAACTAGGTCAGTCAGACCCTGTGATTTAATAACTAATAACTATAACTACGAGTGATTAAACTCAACATTTTTAGGATGATTGTTTACTTTCTGAACCCCATGATTTTCTTGATATCAACTAGAACATATGTAGCATTTTACAGTGGTTTATTCCTCTTGCATGGTATAGTAGAGGTACAGTGTATACTATACTATATACTATAGAGCAGTGGTCACCAACCCTGTTCCTGGAGATCTACCTTCCTGCAGGTTTCATCTTCAACCAAAATCTAACACACCTGTTTTAGCTGATAAAGAACTTCTTAAGGCAATGATTAGCTGGTCAGGTGGGCACGATTATGGTTGGAGCTAAAGTCTTCAGGAAGGTAGATCTTCAGGAACAGGGTTGGTGACCACTGCTATAGAGTATATCTGTTGATATACCATTCAGATTCCCTTCACTGCCATTTCTCACAGCAGCAAGATACAAAATGCAAATTGTCAGTTTGTTTTGTTAAAGCGCAGTCAGGATGTTAAGTTTGATCAAATTTAGGATGTTTCCTCAAAGTTTCACATCGACTATTCATTCCATGGCTTAGATATTGCATTCAAAAGATCTTGGTTAAAGTGTAAACTTTCACTGTCAGTCAGTTTAGTCCCTCAGCTTTTCTTGAACATTTTCTTTGGCAAAAGAATGTATGGCTGAAGCAGATTTATCAATCACACTCAACTCCATGGCTAATTTTGGTGTTATACAACAGTGTCACGAATCAGACATGGGTGTCTAATGAACATTTCAAATGTGTTTAGAAAGAACATTAGTTCTTTCAAGAATTACAAGAATTATTGTATTAAATCTTCCCTGCATGTTTTCTGTTTTCTAGACCGAGGTCATTAAGGGTCCGAATGGCAGTGTGGGAATGACGTTCCGACATGTCCCAGCAACAGAAGGTGATGTGGTGCATGTAAGCATCGAGACGGTGACTCCCAACTCCCCCGCTGCCCAGGCTGACCTGCAGAAAGGAGATCGCTTAATTGCGATCGGAGGTTGGTGTCATAATGTCAGAATTTGTGCTACAAAGCCCAAAGTGGAAGAGCAGTGTAAAATTAACTCATTTTAAACTATGTAGGGTGTGTTTAATTCCTTTTTGTTTAGCTCCCATTGTTGGAGAACTAGTGTAAGGGTGAACAGGCAATTTATTGTTTACAGTCCTTATTAATTGGATCCTTATTGACTGCAATCAGGAACCATTGATGTAAAGATCACATTTTCTAATGAATTACATTATATTTCTCTCTCCATGTTTGTATAGGAGTCAAAGTGACATCTTCTGTCCAAGTGCCAAAGCTGCTAAAACAAGCTGGAGATCGAGTGGTTGTCCTGTACGAGAGACCAGTCAGACACCAGGTGCCCACCATTGGCTTGGGGCCCCTCCAGGACACCCTGGGTCCCCTGGAAGAACCTGCATACCCTGTGGCTGGAGGTTATGAGGAGGACCCAGCCCACATTACCACCCTGGACATAACTGATGGCAGAGACAATGACTCAGAGTTTGAGGAACTGATAGTGGAGTCCAAATCACCTGGAGCTCCAGTCATTGCAGAAGCTAAAGAGGATACTTTACTCTCTGTAAACCAAAGCCCTAAAAAAACTGTGGCCAATCTGGCTTCCAAGCCCCTGGGTACCATCTCACCAATTCTCAATCGCAAGCTCAACTTGGGTGGCCTTCAATCGCCACTCAAACCCCAACCTAAAGAATCACCAAAGCCCTCACTGCTCAAGAGTGCAGAATCATCTGAACCACCACAGAGACCAACAGTGCCCCCGCCTCCTCCACCTGTGCGCCCACCTGTCCCTCCTAGGCCCCATATAAAAGTGACATCCCCTTCCACATCTTGTGACTCCCAAAACATGGAAGGCAGTGACTCTATAGGGGAGAAAACACCAGAAAAATCTCCACCAGCTGCAAGCAATGGAGAAAAACCTGCACCTGAAAGAAGTCCCACAAAAACTCCTGAACCAAAGCCTGTAAACAAACCTGTAGACTCCACTGATGAACTCCCAACAAACCCCATCACCAGTAAGCAAGATTTGATCAAAGACAAAATCGTTGACAGTGCCTCTAGCCTAAAAGACAGTATGGATGAGCAAGGATGTCTCTGGGAGTCATCTGAGGCTATGTTCCGCAATAGATATGGGCGCTGGAACAAGTCCTCGGTAGTCTTTGATGTGGAAAACAACCATAAATACCTTAATGTAGCACTCTGGTGCAAGGATCCCTTTAAGCTAGGCAGTCTCTTATGCTTGGGCCATGTTAGCTTGCATTTGGAGCATTTAGCCCTGGAATGCTTGTGTATTTCATCTGCAGAATACCAGAGCACCTTCCGCTTGTGTGCCCCAGAACCAAGGGCCAGCGTCAGCCGTACTGCACTTCGCAGTCTTAGCACACACAAGGGCTTCAATGAGAAGCTGTGCTATGGAGACATCACCCTAAACTTCACCTACCTGGGAGAGGGAGACTCAGACCTGTCCACTGGAGTTATTGAGAGGGAGGGGAGTTTACAAGAAGAGGAGCTAAAGGAACGTGAGAGAGAAAGGGACCATATGCCGGGATTAACCCGGGATTATCTAAATTACAGCTCCATGCAGCTTGAGGTTCGGCACAACTTTCAGGACACACAGTTTCAGAATCCCACCTGGTGCGACTACTGCAAAAAGAAGGTTTGGACCAAGGCTGCATCACAGTGCATCATCTGTGCCTATGTCTGCCACAAGAAGTGCCAGGAGAAGTGTCTTACCGAGCATCCTTTCTGTTTGTCGATTGCCGACCGCCGAAGCACAGACTCTGAAGCAAAGTCCACCATCAACCGGGCAACCACTGGTCTCACACGGCACATCATCAACACCAGCTCCCGTCTACTCAACCTGAGGCAGGTTCCCAAAGCCAGACTAGCAGAACAGGCAGCAGAGGTTGGTCCTGGAGTGGCAGAACCTTCCCCAAAACACACACCCAACACCTCAGACAATGAGAGCAGTGACACCGAGACATACACAGGGGCTAGTCCTTCAAAACAACCACCAGCCAGTGGAGGCACAAAGCTGGCACGCAAAGAGGGAGGTTTAGATGACAGTGTGTTTATTGCAGTGAAGGAGATTGGACGGGACCTGTACCGTGGCCTGCCTACAGATGAGCGATCGCAAAAACTGGAACTGATGCTGGATAAGCTCCAGCAGGAGATTGACCAAGAGCTGGAGCACAACAACTCACTGATGTCTGAAGAGAGGGAAACAACTGATGCACGTCGCAAAGCCCTGATCACTTCAGGTCTGGCCAAGTCAGGTGAACGGCTTCAGGCTTTGACTCTGCTAATGATCCACTACCGTGCCGGCATAGAGGACCTAGAGTCCTTGGAGAGCACCTCGCCATCCGAACAGCACGGCTTTCCAAAGTCAAAATTGGAGGTTCTGGAGGAGGACCTGATGGGTGCAGAAGTGTATGACAGTGACGTTTGTAGCCCAGAGGATGTACAGAGTCTAAATGATATTACTGAGGAACAGATCTGTGTGGAAGCATTACCACATTAGAGAACAGAAGTGCAAAAACGAAATTGAGACCTGGAGCATTTTATTGTGGGGTTTCTGGGGACTGTATGTGACTGTCTAGCACTGGGATTGATTATGAATGTGAGGTTTGCAAAATAAGTTATTTACAGGATACCCAGAAATGTATGAAAATTCTCTCATTTGGGGGATTTGTTGTTGTCAGATGATTTTGGGGGTTGTTGTCAAATGATTTTTCTCCCTTACGTCTTTTTCTTAACCTATCTCAACTTTGGTCCCAATCCAGTCAGTACTGGATTGTATCAATGCAATGTTTCAAATGTCAAACTTTTAGGTCAGTATTGGAAGTTGTCTGTATTATTGTAGATCAGACCAAGCTTTCCTGCCTTGGCTGAAAGAGGAAGCACCACTTTGTGTAGTAATAAAACACGATAGGCTTTGCAAGGGGAGACTCCATTTTGTAGCATCAGTGTTACTGGTAATATTTAAAGTTGAAGAATTCCAAGATGGCCTGCTTTCTTGTGAGCTTAGGACCTTTTGCTTTTGACCGTCTGTTTCGAACCAGTAGGATTTAACCAAGTACTAGAATGTAAACCTTAATATTGGTTCCATGTGGAGCTCCACCCCAACGCCAGAGTTGTGTATTTTCTTTCTCCAATTTTCATGTCCTCTAAACATGAGCACTTTTTACTCTACTAAATTTCTTTTTTGAATTATTCTAAATAATTGAGTCATTTATTTATCTGCCGTGTCCTTTTAATATGTC
Organism: Cranoglanis bouderius; assembly: GCA_023630585.1. NCBI lineage: Eukaryota > Metazoa > Chordata > Actinopteri > Siluriformes > Cranoglanididae > Cranoglanis > Cranoglanis bouderius. The sequence continues at coordinate 6,050,548 of CM042543.1, forward strand.
TGTCTATGCTAAATTACAAGGGATATATTATAGGAAAAAATAAGTAATGATAATTTTTTTGGGGACCATGGCTTTTTTTTTTTCTTCTTCCAATTTTGTTGAATAATAATGCCAAACAAATGTGACAAATCACCACTGTTTTATTTCATGTTATGTTGGATATCATGTTATAAGTGATAATATATTTGGATGAAAATTTTTTTTTCTTTGTGTCTTTTCAGGATATCCCTACAATAGTTGGTTTGCACCTTCAAAAATATGAACATGATGGTAGACTTTTTCACAAAAAGGCATTTGAAACCAACCAAATGATACAATTTGGCGTTTGTCATTTGGTTTTATTTGAAAGTGTAGCTATTTCGACATTTACAATTTCAAGGCTTAATTTCCTTCAGATCTGTCTGGTAATCTGCTAATTGGGCAAGCATGCTCAGTTGGTGAGCCTCCAATTTTTTCATTTTGCTTGATTTCATATTATGCGAATGAATGTATTTCCAAAAGAACTGTAGAAAATGTTTGCAGTTCATTTAAAGCATTACTTTGGTGTTCAGTTCAATAGTGGTAGACTAAAGATTCAGAAGAAAAACACTGACTTAATCACACTGAAGGCCTCAGAAGGATAATGCTGTAGTGTTAACAGCAGATTCTTTCTTTTCTTTACATTACTATGCTAAAATCTTGTACAATATATCCTGGTTGTTACTGCTGGTTAAGCATCGGCATACTCCTGAGGCCAGCGATGTCTCACTCTAGCCTCGAAAAACAGAATAGAAAAGATGCACTAGACAAAATAATGATTCAAAAAACTAAAACAAAACCTAGTGCACACCATCTGTTAAAAAACTTCCAGATTAATTACTTAAGTAGCTTTAAGTCAAGGGTACTTTGCCACTTTTTGCCATTTGTTGAACTGATGTGTGTGGTGGTCTGGGTTTATAACCCTTCACAAAATAACAAAACTTTTCCACATCAATTTGAAATATGTTTATGGTTTCTTAAAGTTAAGTTGTATGTTAGATAGAAAACCCAATTTTGGCCAAAACCAAATTCTTTTTCTCTCTTTTTTGGCTATTTACAGAACTCCACAGTAACATCTGATGGGTTTTCTCAAACCACCAAACATACATGATGCATGAACTGATTTAATCCTCACAGGCGATGAAGCTCTTCGGATGATTGAAGACATTTCTTTCACCTAGACTTTTAAAATGACCTGGAGGATTGAAAAACTTTGTGGATATAATTTTAAATGCACAAATGAAGCACACAAGGACTGATGGGAATGTGTGTGTATGGATTAAAAGAGGTTAGTAGTTACACTTGTGTAATGAGGAGGGCAGTCCCACTACCATTTCAGCCATTTTTTAAAACCCTTTCTGCTGTAGGCTTTCGCTCGATATTTTCATAGGTCAATCACTGTATCAGTGAAAACAGGAGAGAATTTGCTGTTTTCATTTCTCTCTCTCTCTCTCTCTCTCTCTCAACATTCAGCGCACACACTTATGTGCCCTGTTTTAGCCCGGGGCTAAAGGGTCACCGGAAAACGTTCTTGGAAGCTTTGTCGTTCTTGTTTTTGTTCGTGTCCTCGTAGCTATTGGCTGTAACAATGACTCCATGCTCCTCACACACACAGACACACACACCCCAGAGGCTCTATCTCTCAAGTTCTCTTTAGGTGTTCCTCACAGTGATGATCGTGTTTGGCTAAGCTAATTGTGGTGAAACATTTTTGCAAGAGCTGTCGTCCTCATCACAAGCTGAGTCATGTTTCTTAAGCAGCCAGTTTTAATCAGATTTCCTGTTCATGCCTGTTTCTTCAAACCTGATTTGTGTGTGTATACAAGCTTCCGGATGCTTCTGGCTACGAATATGGGTTCAGTATGAAATTTAAAAGACTGGATTTGATATGCAGAACAGGGAAAAAAAAAAAAACTGATTTAAACTTCCTGCATAAGCATAGCCTTAGCGCTATTGTAAATAACCTGGACGAAGATGGTCACTGCAAGCTCAACCCTAGCTCAACCCTCTCTGATAACACACACGCTGGTTTATTTTCGGTATTATTGTCGTCGTCTTTGCTATCAGTAAAAAAAAAAAAAAAAGTTTTATGTTAAATGTGGATTTAAGGACAGCTGCTGAAGTACTGCACAGCTTTGTATCGTGACGCAGGAACTTTACACACTGACATATCATATTTGCTTATGCACTTGAGATATAAAATAAATTATTATTAAAAAAAAAAAAAAAGTTAGTTTGCTCCTTGTCTTGTTCCTTATATAAATGAATTATATGGACAAAACTGGCAGCGTGGCTAGCAGTTAGTAATTAACATTAGCATAATAATGAATGCTGGATGCTGTACATTTTTATAATGCTAATTGGATACTAGCCATGTTACCAGTTTTGATAAATCATTCTTTAACATGATTATACTGGGTTCAATCACATACATAAAACTAGACTAGAATTTATTCAGTCCTGGTCATGGTAGCCTGTCTGTCAATTACTGAAAGGCGCACTAGCCAATTAGCATGATAAGGAACGCTAACAGGCTCCAAGCTTTCATTAAATGAAGCTTTTCACGAAATGATGTTATTCATGAACATGAAGTATTCATGTTGAATTCTGAACGGTCAGAAGGTGTTCATTAATTTACTGCAGAGGTTTATATTAATGCGCTCGTTCTAGTACGTTACGGTATAGTTGATATAGTGAGGCTTTCTGTAAAAAAAAAAAAAAAAAAAGACATTTATTGAATATTTATGGAAGGAGTCTCCAGTGTCAGTCTTCAGGAAGGTGGAGTTTGCGCTTTCCGGTTTCTTGGTAACATGACTTCAAGAGAGAGAAAAGAAAGGCTGCTATAACGTAAGCGACAACAGGACCTAACTTGTGGACGTTCCACAACATCTATGTAACTCTAAACGGTTAAGAAGTACGATGTGTCATTCATTAATCAAATTTAAAATTTTAGCAGCAAAAATCAGCAAATTGCTGTGTAACTCCACTTCGCATCAGGCTGCATCACACCACCACGTCGCTGATTGTTTTCCTATAACAGCACGCCCTGTGGTGTTTTATTCCTTATATGATGATTTTCATTGCAGACATGAAGCAGTACAAATAATTCAGTAATCAGTATTGTCTGTTTGTTTGTTGCCCATCATGCAAATCTTTTTGCAAGTGAAAATCAGTATTGTAATGATCAATATCGACTAGATTTAAATGCGAGTCGAGCCATTCTCGAATGTTCACTGAAAACAAAATCAACACACGTATTGATCTGTGAGCAGATGGCAACCTGTGCAGTTATTGAGCTCTAAATGAGATTGGCGTGTCGATCTTTCGTCAGAAACACAACTGTTCCAGCCTCGGTTACAACCTGTTTACTGAAGAAAAACTTGCTGTTTATTTTAAAATCCATAGAACTTATTAGTAGATGAATGAATTGTAATCACAGAGCACTGAACACATCGGGCATGTTGATGCGTGCATTTTAAAGATGCTCATCCTATCATTAAAGAGCATCAGGAAAACACACTAAATCCATTCTTCTTAATACATAGTGCACTAGCTCATAGGCAACAGAGAACCAATGAACCTCTTTTGAACCTAAGAAGTGCAGTTTATTCAAACACACTTGCACAAATTTACTCAATATTCAACATTTATTTCTTTATTTTTGGCTGTAGTTCCAACAACTACGTACATACACCCCATAGTGTTACAGTCTTATGACTTGAATCCTGACTACAGGACCTTCTACAGGATACAAAACTGTCCTCTCATGGCCTTGAGGAGATACTTTACACACACACACACGCACGCACACACATACAGAAGACACATGAATAAAGGCACACTGACATTGGCACATACGCACGTGATCTCAACCACGCAACACATCTCAGAACAAGAAAATAAACGACACAAGAGTTTTAATCCTTATTAAATGGGGATGTTATGGTGGCGCTCTGTGATACTGTATGTTTGTGAGCAGAACAAATTTCTCCAGTATAATCACCAGAATCTGGTTCAGTAAGGCATTGGTTTCCTTTCCATATGTGTCCTAAAATCGTTAAAGCTGTAAACTTGCACTGAAAAAAAAACAAAACCCACAAGTGCAAGTGTGAACAGTTTGAAACTCACTATGTAGCTTACATGCTGCATGTTTGACTGCAAATATATTACTGCCCCACTATGCTAAAATAATATTAGCATATAATTTAAACCCCCAAAATGCTAACCTTATTAAGTTTTTAATGCTGATTCAGTAAAATGACAGTAAGATTATAGATATACTTTACTGACTACCTGGGCAAGACAGGAAACAAATACAATCACCTGAAATACACTGTACCCAGGAAATCCTAGTATCCTCTATGTTGTACATTTCCTGGTTTTTGGAGTGTACTTGGATCCTTATACTGCATATGCATGCCCAATTCCCTCATAAATGACACCCCCAGAGCTATAAAAGAGTTCTTTGCTAAAATATTTAGCCCTATTGTTTGTGCAAGTAGGTCTGATGGGAAATCAGCAGGGTGGCATTGAGCAGACTGAGTAGACTTTCATGGATATTTACGCTTCTGAGGGGATTATATCACTATACTGATACATCTTGATAGTTTGATAGCTCTGTGTGGCACATCCAGCTGATCCTGGTTAGTATTTTAATATGAGATTATTTGAGATGCTGATATTTTTGTGCAAAGTGAAAAATCTGAATGGAAACATATACATACAGTAGCTAATGTGAAAATGGAGAATAATTCTTAAATAGATTTTGCAAGGGGAAGAAAAATATCTGAAATTTGCTTAAAAATGTACATAACATTTTAGATGGAAGTGTCCTAGGGTCAGCTCAATTCATGCCATGTCTTAGATCAGTTAGAATAATGTTCTACAGTATGATTTAACTGCGTTTCGCATTAGCAGAGTTGCCAGAGTGTATGGCGGACCTGCACGCACACAGCTTTAACACAGCACGCTTCATAACACTACAGATCTGATTAAATGATGTTAGATGTGCTCTTTAAGGTATAACCATATCACAGATTCTACTTTTCCAGACCTCCTGCTTTACAGCTCCTTCCATCACAAAAACAGAAAGCAAACATGAAAGAATGGAACGGCTACAGTTTAGAAGATGAGAATTTAAAATGACTATTTGATACGGCTTTTATGACCATATACAGTATAAACCTCAATATAAGGTGCCTATTTGGCAAAAAACAAACAAACAAACAAAAAAAAAACGCAGACATTTTAAAGAAACAAAGAAACAAAAAAAAGCATGACTAACAGTAGACATCTTTTAATAACCATTTTCACATGTGCTTACTAAAATATAGATATATACTATATACACTTTAGAAATCAGAATATAATCTAATTAAACTGAGGCACTATAACAAGATCCTCTACAGCAGTGTGTTTATTGTTGGACTGAACTAAAAGCGAGTAAATGATCTCTCTATGTACTAGATACCAGCGTAACACATCATTTTTTGGACATGATGGAATTCACACCTGAAGGAAGGACACGCTTACAAACACAACTCATATTCATAAAGAGGAGCTATATTGTGCCTTTTTGTGTCATTTTATGATCTAAATGATTTACTGAAAAAAATCTCTATTTGTTGATATTGTTACACGATAATAAATAATATGACATCGACATCTTAAATTATGGCTCGTTCACGTATAAGGCCTGAACAGACAGGAACATGTAACGTGCCCACAAACAAGTTCAGCTTGGAGGTAACACCGAATGTAAACATCACATGAACTTCAGTTTGACTACGTATATATATTCTCTCTCTCTCTCTCTCCACACTTTACTAGGTTTATGCTCCCATTTCAGCATGTTGTATTAGAAAATGAAATCTGACGTGTTTGTAGAACAGTCACCCCTCGTTATATAAAGGAAACTTTTTAAGGCCATTTCGAGGTAAAATATGATTCATTTTAGCCGCACCGCAAATGAACTCTATTTCCTCATACAACATCCCCTCCCTCAAAAAAAAAAAAAAAAAAGATAGAAATGAACCACTTTGTGCTGTGTGTTGCTGTGTTGTCTCCATATAGTGCATTGTTCAACATGGGACTCCTATTGTAGATTTTCAAAATAGCCTCTTCATCTTTCAGTTTTTAAGTGTTACGCAGTTATATTGTATGTTGACGGAGCACAGCTGACCTTCAATTTCACGTTTTAAAGCCACAATCAGGGATTTACAACAAAATAACAAAGTGTCTCAGTTAATGCCCGAAAGAAATGTAAAATATGAGAAAATGACAGTTGTATTCGCGGTGTGGACTATTTTAAATGAGTTATCTTTGTAAACTGAAGAACATCAATGTTTGATGTCAATAAATATCATGCTAATCTAATATTATACAATGTAAATGTAGAAGATCATAACATTTTACAATGGCTAAAGAAGATATTTTGATGGCAATGTGACATTTTAATGAGCTATGGGTGGGGAAAATATCCTGATATGATAACCTTACAATGTAATAGCTTAAAAGTTTTTGATATGCCAACAACTATACACTGCAGCAGCAGTATGATAATTTAAACTATTTATGTAAACTGTTTCATCAAAACAATGTGGAAATATAGTTTTCTCTGATTTTTTTGCCTGATATTTTTGGTCTTTAAAAACTAAACAACTTTTTCCTCCCCTCTAAAATCTCCCCGCATTTCCTTCTCTCAGCATCCTGCATATCGTCCCACCCCTAACATGAACAAAAGTGTCTTGTCATATCCTTGCTGGTGGCTTTAAAAACCCTGTTTCTGAATGAATGGCCCCACTGAGCGTGTAACTAAGGCTGTTGGTTTGATTCGACATGCCACTTTCACCCTACTTTTAAAGGACAATGACAACAGCTTTGGTTTCAGCAGAACAAACAACGCTAAGTGTCAGGGACATATCCTCATAAAATCAGCCACGTGGTTCTGTTAAAAGTCCCCATTCTCCCTTTTAATACAGCAAAATAAACTCTAGAAGGGCACATACACAGCTAGGGGTCATGGGGTCAAAAGTGTTAGTCTGAGAGAGGGTAAGGGCATCTACTCTGGACTGTCCAAGTCCATGTCGTCTCCCATCTGATAGCTGGAGCCCTGGGTGGAGTAGGAACGTGTCTTCATCGAACAATTGACATCCATCAGGATGGCCTGAGCGAGAGACAAAAAAAGTAGGAACAGGGGGGAAAACAGTCATTTATGTGGTAACAATTATATTGGTTTTTAGATACAGACGTTTTATAGGTCTTCATTGTCTCAGATCTTACAAAAACACACCAGCAGTAGTGTTATTTAATAATGACTCTTTATATAGTATAGTACTGTGCAAATATCTTAGTCACATCTAAAGAAATCATGTTAAGCGAAGATGCTTTAATAGAGATTTAAACAGTAAAAGAACCACTCAAACACAAATCAAATTTGCATTTAAAACTGCCTAAATTCTCTCAGGTACTCTGTCGTGCAGTTTCCTAAGGAAGTCAGCTGATAGGATGTTTCAGTTTACAAGGAGAACTTGCTACAGATCTTATGTCTCTGCAAGTAAAATCCCAGACAACCTCGGTAATATTTTTATTAGAACTATTATTTAATACGATCCATTACTTAACATTGTCCGAAATATTCCCTTAAAACATAATTGCATTTTTTTTCTCTTTTAACTAATACTAATTCAAAAAACTAAATCAGACAAAATTTTTATTAAATAAATGTAGGAAAGCTAACCCTGCTGAAAAATACAATACAAACCATCACAGACATATCTAATGGTTTCCACGACAAATATTACAAACCATCAGCTAACCATTAAAACCATTACCATAAGTGGTCCTTAATGGTATCCACTAGACATAACACGCCACCAATAGAAGGCAACAGATGACCAGTAGAGACCACAGGGACCATTACAGTTTCCATTATAACCCTTAAAACCATTACACATTCTGTGAGGGTTTCTATTGTTCTTTGCACAGTATTCTTCATGTTTACCTAAAAACAAACAAGAATTCGGGCAGTTATTGAATCCTGTCCTTAATATTAATGCAAAACACGTTCAGGAATTCTTTACTGGGATTAAGCTTTTTACATTTGTAGAATTTGTCCTTTCAGATATAAGAACTACTATTTCCAAGGAACGAATTTGGTTTATTGGTTTCCACTGTGGTCAATTATCTTAAAAACCTTCAGGAAAGTGAAAGTAACCCAAACTATTGCTTCAGTGTTGGAAAGTTGGATAAAACTACATGAGAACAAATATAGTAAGACATTCTTACTTTTTAGTTTGTGTTATACACTCACACATTGTAATCATCTATTCTTGAAATTCAAGAAGTGCTCTTAGATTTCCATTATAAATGAGTTTTGTGTAAATGAGTTTTCTGGGTTATTTTTCTCAATGTAGAGAAAATGGGAATAACATCCGTTACAGATGTAGAAGATAGAGATTAGAATAAAAATAAATTCCTTTAAATAAGGCATTTATAAAAGTTTTTGTTTGTTTGTTTTTTATTTCCAAGTTTCTTAAGGTTTCTGAATTTCTTCTCCGGTAGACAAGGCTGTTTGGTTGTGCGTAAACGTGTGTAAACGTGTGTACGGGTGTGAGCGTGTGGCCGTAAATACTCTTCAGAGCCAATGTAGAGCCCTTGTTGAGAAAGAACACACGACACGGAGCTTTGATCACGGCGTGTATTTGAGAGCAAATGCGTGAGTCCGTTCCAATCAGCATCACTCTTTGATCTTTGCTGAAGGGCATTCTGGGCAGTCTTTTTTGCTCGTATCTATTATACAACATGATTTTCCATTTCGATCATGTCAGAGGCTTGAAATCAGGCTCAATAAAGACACTGGCAAAGTAAGTTTTTGCCATTGTGAAAGATTTTTAAAGATTTTTCTTTAAATGATCAATTAATTTATGGTTAATATTATTAAGATGTTTATAGCAAACAAAAAAGAAACGAACAAAAAAGCCAACATGAATAAGCGTTGTGTCCTTAGACCTTGTAAACCCTGAAGTTCTTTAAACACATCACAGTAAAAGGTCAAACCTGGTAAGAAGTCAGCTGGTCTCAAGGAGCGCTGCCCTTCTCATTACCCCTTAGCTTCTACATAGCCAAATCTGACTCCACTACATTTATTTCTTTTTTCTTCAAAATACTTAACAGATATCCTGTACTCATACAATGTAGCAAACTAGCTACATTTAGGTAAATTGAGAGTAGCTAACATTAGGCAAGTTATTAAGTAATTAAAACCATCAGCCAGGTTTGCTAGCAACTAAAAAACATTATATTGTTTTAAACCATTAGTCAACAAAAGTCCAAAGAAAGACAGGAAGTCAAGAAAGTGCTAGGGAAAGAATGAGTCAGTGTCAGATGAGTAAAATAACTACTGAGTTTAAACTATATTGTCATTGTTCTGTCACCTGGTTTCAGGTGTTTGTGCAGTTTTTAAGCTGTACTTTAGCTAAGCTGGCAAACCTGCAACCTGCTTAACATTCGGCAAGCTACTATATTTTTAAACCGGTAGTCAGTGTCACAAGCAAGCTAGCTAACATTAGGCAAACTGTTATTTGACTAAACCATTATCCAGATTTGCTAGCAAACTTAACATTAATTTTTTTTAAAACCACTAGCCAATGCAACTATACCAAGCTAGCTAATAATATTTTATATACACCATTATATTTCGTAAACCAGTAGCCAATGTTGCTAGCAAGCTAGCAAACATTTGGCAAACTATTATATTTTTAAGCCAGTAGCGAATATGGCTAGCAAGCTAGCCAAGGCAAACTGTTTTTTTTTTTTTTTTTTTTTTTTTTTTTTAAATATTTTTTATCCAGATTTGCTAGAAAACCAACATTTACATTTTTTTTTCTTTTAAAGAAAACCACTAGCCAATGCTTCTAGCAAGCTAGCTAACATTAGGATAACTGCTTTGTAAGTCAAACTATTATTCAGGTCTGCCTGCAGGTTTTGTGAACAAATGTATGTATTCTGTCATTCTGTAAAGCTAGATTTGATGGGAAGCTAGTTAAAAAAAATCACTAGCAAATGTTAGCCATTGTGCTTCCAGATAGATTGCTTGATGCGATAAGAGGGTGACGTGGCTAATCAGGATGTGCAATGCCACTAAATAATTTGGGTGCAAATAGTTTTGTTTTTTTTTAGTTTTCATCCTGGGTATAAATATCTGATGTCATAATAGATGTGTTCTTTTGTCGATTAGTTAATTTTTTGGGATACTAAAACTAGGTTTGAGGTAGGATTTTGCTTAAAGCGAACTGGTTCACGAATTCCTTCACTTGATTAATGGCTACAATAAATATTCAGGTCTTTCTGTGTGCACAGAGAAGTTTAACCATATTTTCCATATGTACACGTTCGAAGCCATATATACAGTACATATGTTTGCACAACCATAATAGTATAAATCGTCTTTCATGGCTATTCTTTTACTGTTTTTTACTGTTTGTTTTCAATTATTTGCACATTATAATGCATTATAAGCCATGTGTTATGTTCTAACACCTAGAATCCCATTTAAGATGGTCAGTTGTTTAGTTTGCTATACAGGTCTATAAAAATAATGTAAGGTAAACAGAACTATGTGAATTGTTAATTTATCAGGTAGGCTTCTCACAAAAGCGGGTCAGTGTGTGTGTGTGTGTGTGTGTGTGTGTGTGTATTTTTGAGTTTATATTGTTTGGAGTATGCATGTTTATGTACAAGAAAAAGTGCTGCACAGGAACATTTCTGTTCCCCTAAAGTACAAATAGTTTGGATATACCAGAGGTCATCAACTGGCATTGATCCAGTAGATGGAACCAGTGAACTGTTTACTCAAACATAAAGTAATTTGATCTTCCCAATCTGTTAAATCTGTAATCCTTAATATGAGTTCATAGTTTACAATGTTTTCAGTCAATAATAATAATAACTGTAGAGCAACCAGAGTTTTAACATAACACAATAACATGCGTAACAACTCTGACCATTTTCTCCTCGTTGGCTGGAGGGTTACGGAGGAAGAAGCAAAGTGGAGCGAACAGGATGTCCACCACGCCGATGATGGCCATGAGCCACGGGAAGCCAATACTGCGTGCGATAGCTCCACCAGCTGATGGGCCTGCACCGCAAAACACACTCGATTATTTTCTTGTAACATCATACCCTGAAGTGTTTAATTCCTCTTATACCTCAGCAGTTGGCCAATGCGGACAATTTTATATTTATTAAAGAACAGCGTATCATATTTTTTTTCTCCATTTATAGTTACATTTTATGTTGTAGAACGTCAGCTATAAACAGACGTTCCCCCACTAGCCTCTCTTGTTTTCCCTCTCTTGATGTTCATCAGACAAAAAGGCAGCTTGTCACGTTATTGAGGAGCCACAAAGCTAACAGCTGACTGTTTCAAATCCCTGACACTGGAGACTCGTTCCTTAAATCGCAGAACCTCACAGAAAACATCACCGTATCAATAGTTAAACACATTTTCTGAATACATTTATGTGGAGCTTCTGCCATACCGTGAATTGGATATTATAATAGAAATCAAAATGTATTAGAATGAGCACAGTAATGGGGCAGTGGTAGCTCAGTGGTTAAGACGTTGGGCTACTGCTTGGAAGGTCATGAGTTCAAATCCCAGCACTGCCAAGCTGCCACTGTTGGGCCCTTGAGCAAGGCCCTCAACTGCTCAGATGTATAATAGAAATAAATGCAAGTCGCTCTGGATAAGGGTGTCTGCCAAATGCCATAAATGTAATGTAAACCTGTTATGTCAACAAATTTTTCTACTGTTCCTACTGTTTTTTAGGCGAAATCGGGTTCTCACCGAACGCAAAGCCCATGCAGAAGGCCACATCAGCAATGGCGTACACACTCCCGTATACAGAGACATGTCTCAGATCCACCAAGTAGCCCATGATTGGCATCATAGAGGAGTCCACCATGCCTAACACACAAAAACACACACACACACACACACACACAGGGGAAGAATAGGATTCAAACAGTTAGTGTTCAAACTAATCTGTATAACACCTAACCTAACAAATCTGACAAATTCAACTCTAGAAGGAACAAGTTTAAATTTCATGCTCCTTGTTTGATTTCCGTAGTCACCAATCACAAACACTGTTGCAGCTGGTGGGAATGATGACTCTTGATCTTGTGTATGTATTTAACCATTATTAGCATTATTATTACTATTATTGTATAAGTAACTATAGAATTCATTCAATTAAACATATGAGACTGGTTTACTAGGTACAAATTCATACCTTGAATAAAAAAAATGTTTGGAAAATAATCAGTGACACGGTGATGTGAAGCAGTCCAACATAAACCAGAGTTACCACCCCAAAGTTCATTATTTTCCTATAAAATCATGTATTGAAGTGTTTTATTCCTCTTATACTACTTTTTAAAAAATAAAAGAATGGCAATTTGGGAAACTATGTTTAACGTTGTGGAAAATCACTTAGTAGCTATAAACAGTTGTTCCCTTACCAGCCACTCTTTTAAAGTTACTAAGACAAATGTTAATAATGTTACGGGAAACCAGAAAGCATAAACTCCTGAAGGCGTTTCCGTGTTACAGCTTTACCTCTGACTATTACAAAGCGCTGATACCGAAATCTCCTTCCGTAAATACTACATAAACATCTCACAGACATCATCATGTAAATAATTACACATGTTTTTAACATCCATTTATGTAGTGCATCCACTATAAAACAATTTTTTCTGTTACAACAGAAAAATTAACGTGTTTAGAACAAGTGCATTCATATAAACCTGTGATTTGTCTTGCGGCTAGAACTACTTAACTACAGAGCTACTGCTGTTATAGAAAATGAATCAACGCCTTGCTCACCAATCGCAAAACCCACTCCAAAGTTTGGCAGTATGAGTCCATAGATGTCTTTGGCAAAAGGCACCTGTGAAGCAACAAATACACAACAAATCCCAAATAAAAAACCTGAAAACAGATTTACCCATCATAATGACATCCTAGAGTGACACAATGAGAGAGAGAGAGAGGGGGGGGGGATTTTCTGTCCTCCATAACCCCTACATTTGTGTTGTTTTTCCCAGGCCTGTTTAAACTGCTGTTCCCGACACCACACACACACACATGGTGGCTAATCCAATAAGCTATTTTAATGGAAAGGCATGACGTCTTATCTGACAGGAACTGGCCCGAGCAGAGAGCGAGCCAGAGAGTCTGAACGTGTTTATGGACCCATTCCTTCTCTCTCTCTGTTCTCAAACCTCGCTGCCTGTTTTTCCATTTTAAGGTCAGTTAAGATTAATGCCAATTTCCTGCCTTGAAGATGTTTCTTAGGAAGGAAAACCTCAGAAATGAAGTTTTTTTCTTTTTTTCTTGTGGTTGTTTAGGAAATTCCAATGCAATGTACTTTCTTAAACCTAAACTAGTGTAAAAGTTTTACAGAAATGTATGTGTGTGTTTCTCAGGGATAAAACCCATGGGCACCAAAGTTTTACCAAAACCTTCTGATTATGTCTATTAAAACTTGGAGACATTAGGTTTCTTTTCTAGGCTGAATGCTATTTACAACAAAAGGTTGTTTTCCTAAATGATGTGTTCTTCTACTTACACAGATAATGCTGATCCCGACCAGCAGCATTCCTATGAGAGAACACAGCCATCTAGAGAAGGAGAGAGAGAGAGAGGTAAGGAGAATAAAATACATAATTGAATTAATAAAGATAGAGAGAAAAGAAGAACCAGAAATTAAATGATTGAAGAAGAGACAGAAACAAATAGAAAAAGAGCAAGTAATGGCAACATAGGAAGAGATATAAAACCAGTGATTGCTGAGGATGCAGCCAAAGATAATAGCTTCCACTCAAAAGCCTGTGTTATGTTTGGCCCGAGGGGGCTAAAACTTTACCACACACAAAGATAGGACATAGCTATGGAAACAGATGACAGAATGCCAGAGGGCAAACTTAAGAGTGCTCATTTTTCCAGGCATTTGGAAACATTTACACATACTGTACACTGGGGCATCTAAAAGGTTTTAAAAAGTCACATGCAATGGATGTACAGTACATCACAGCAGGATGAGGGTGAAGTGAAAACTACAACATTTTAGATTTAATAGACAGTATTCATGTATTTATTTTAGAGCAAATTAATCCAACTACAGTTTTAATTACTTTAAAATCTTTTCAAATTTTAATTATATGGAGAACACTAGCAGTAGAGCTACACCATCACATAAACAACACAAGGTGAAAACGGTGTCACTTTTGGTAACTTTTATTGACCCTCGCAACATACGCTATATGGCCAAAAGTATGTGGACACCTGACCATCACACCAATATGTGGTTCTTCCCCCAAACTGTTGCTACAAAGTCTGAAGCACACAATTGTATATAATGTGTTTGTATGCTGTAGCATTATAATTTCCTTTCACTGGAACTGAGAGGCCCAAACCTGTTCCAGCATGACAATGCCCCTGCGCACAAAGCGAGCTCCATGAAGACATGGTGTGTTAAGGTTGGAGTGGAAGAACTCGAGTGTCCTGCACAGAGCCCTGACCTCAACCCCACTGAACACCTTTGGGATGAACTGATACTCCAACTGCACCCCAGACCTCCTCACTCAACATCAGTGCCTGACCTCACTAATGGTCTTGTAGCTGAATGACCACAAATCCCGATAGCCACACTCCAAAATCTAGTGGAAAGCCTTCCCAGAAGAGTGGAGCTTATTATAAGAGCAAAGGGAGAATAAATCTGGAATGGGATGTTCAACAAGCACATCAGTGTGAGGGCCAGGCTTCCACAAGCCTTTGGCCATGTAGTGTATTCTTTTGCTATTTAGCTCCACCATGTTTAGCTCGTGTTCACACAAGATTGATTTTTTTTTTTTATTTAAGCCTCTCTAACATTAGGCCAAATACCAAATACTAGCCACTATATACAATCACTTATATATAATAAGATGGCATCATAGAATGCCAACTGAAATTCAGTCACAGAACAAATAAAATATTGCTTTTAGGACACATATTTGTTAATATTAAAAAATATTTATTTAGAAAATTAATACATCATTTTTTTTAATGTAAAAAAAAAAAAAGTTTCTTACATACAGTGAAACATCGCTGATGTAATTAAAAATACACTATAATGGGGAAAAAAAAAACCACTATAATTGCAAATTCAGATTTACTTCCTGTTCCAGTGTAATGATCCAGCCATATCCAGACTAACCATGTGACCAGTCATGTGACCCACAGTAATCTTTCAGTATGATACCAGCTATATGTAAAATACAAAGCAAAATGTGACTCAGAGTATCTTTAACCAAAAACAGTGTCAATACAGATTTGCACTGTTCCTTGGTCTTTATTAAAAAACAAATATAGAAAAAGCTGTGGCAAAACTCATTTCAGCTGCTGAATGGCTGCGGAAACAGATAGCAGAGCGTAGAAGATAAGACGAGAAGAGAAAGATTCATTTCCTCCATACCTCCCCATTTTGTTAGCCAGAACAGCGAAGATATTTGTCCCGATCAGGTAAGAGATGCTGGCTGGCAAAAAGGCGACTCCTGAGAGAGAGAGAGAGGGAGAGAGAGAGAGAGATCAGAGCAGTGACAGACAGACATACAGAGCAGGATGAAGAGAAACAGAGAGGAGGAGAGTTGTGATAAGATGCTTTATCAGTCTGATCTCAGACCTGTTGGCCATCTCTCAGGCGCAGTAATGAAGCTGCTCGTTCTCTCTCTCCCTCTCTCTCGTTCTCTCCTCTCTTTCTCATTCCCTGCTCTCTGTTAGTGGCACTCCAATATCCTGCCATGCTTCTGATACCCCACAACCCTATAAACAAACACCACCCATCCTCTCTACCCCCCCCCCCCCCCCCCTTCTCCCCGTCTCTCACTGTATCTCTTCCTAATATCAGACTCTAACACACTCATACACACACTCACATTATCACCACTACCTCACAGTAACAAGCCTTCTAACAGAACAAGGCGCACAATTAAAAAAAGTGAATTGTGAAGTTTCAGTCTTTGACTGTGTTTGCCAGTTTACGTTTCCCCTGCTGCAAAATCAAGCGTATCTTGGGCTTGATAACCAGCTGAAGAACTGAACTGTTTTGTAGTAATCAGGAATTGAAATATGAAAATTAACACTGATAAAAGAAACATATTTCTACAAAGTAAAATAGTACTACTGCTTTTTCACTACTAGTGCACAGCTTGTCTTGCAACTTGTCACCATATTAAAGTAAGCACTAGAACTGTAATATGACTACTAAAATAGATGATTTAGAAACAAACGCTATCTAGTAAAATAAAATTATACTTAAAAGCTAATAAAATTAACATAAAAATATTCTATGTAAAATAACTAAAATGAATCTGTCACAGCAAAATAGAAAAAAACAAAACAATTAATGCTTCAAACAATACCAGTATATTATAAATTAATTCCTAAAATAAAAATAAAACTAAAATTAGCTTTCATTATGTTTACATTTACATTTCAAGGGGAAATGGAACATAATATATTAATAACAACCAACACTAAGAACACAAAAATGATATTGAAAAACAAAAAACAAATATATTTTAGAATAAAAATGAATTAAAACAAGGAAATAAAAACGAACGGAAGGAAATGAAAATGAACTAACATTAATCTTAACGTTAATAATAACGACACTGAACTAAAATTTACATTAATAAGATTAAACTATTATTATAATGACTAGGATTAATTAAGGATTACATTAAACTACATAATGTTCCATAAAAATGAATTAAATATATGTGATTTCATAGGTAAAACTGACCTCAACTCAAATAAAAACACAAAAGTAATTTTATATATACAGTGGGGGAAAAAAGTATTTGATCCCCTGCTGATTTTGTATGTTTGCCCACTGACAAAGAAATGATCAGTCTATAATTTTAATGGTAGGTGTATTTTAACAGTGAGAGACAGAATAACAACAAAAAAATCCAGAAAAACGCATTTCAAAAAAGTTATAAATTGATTTGCATTTTAATGAGGGAAATAAGTATTTGACCCCTTCGACTTAGTACTTGGTGGCAAAACCCTTGTTGGCAATCACAGAGGTCAGACGTTTCTTGTAGTTGGCCACCAGGTTTGCACACATCTCAGGAGGGATTTTGTCCCACTCCTCTTTGCAGATCCTCTCCAAGTCATTAAGGTCATTTTCAATGCCCTGGCTGAGGGAAGGTGGTTCTCACCCAAGATTTGACGGTACATGGCCCCGTCCATCGTCCCTTTGATGCGGTGCAGTTGTCCTGTCCCCTTAGCAGAAAAACACCCCCAAAGCATAATGTTCCCACCTCCATGTTTGATGGTGGGGATGGTGTTATGACTTGGGGTCATAGGCAGTATTCCTCCTCCTCCAAACACGGCGAGTTGAGTTGATGCCAAAGAGATCTGACCACACCTGACCACAACACTTTCACCCGGTTCTCCTCTGAATCATTCAGGCAAACTTCAGACGGGCCTGTTCATGTGCTGTCTTGAGCATGGGGACATTGCGGGCGCTGCAGGATTTCAGTCCTTCACGGCGTAGTGTGTTACCAATTGTTTTCTTGGTGACTATGGTCCCAGCTGCCTTGAGATCATTAACAAGATCCTCCCGTGTAGTTCTGGGCTGATTCCTCACCGTTCTCATGATCACTGAAACTCCACGAGGTGAGATCTTGCATGGAGCCCCAGACCGAGGGAGACTGTGAGTTTCTTCCATTTGCGAATAATTGCACCAACTGTTGTCACCTTCTCACCAAGCTGCTTGGCGATGGTCTTGTAGCCCATTCCAGCCTTGTGTAGGTCTACAATCTTGTCCCTGACATCCTTGGCAGCTCTTTGGTCTTGGCCATGGTGGAGAGTTTGGAATCTGATTGATTGATTGCTTCTGTGGACAGGTGTCTTTTTACAGGTAACAAACTGAGATTAGGAGCGCTCCCTTTAAGAGAGTGCTCCTAATCTCAGCTCATTACCTGTGTAAAAGACACCTGGGAGCCAGAAATCTTGCTGATTGATAGGGGATCAAATACTTATTTCCCTCATTAAAATGCAAATCAATTTATAACTTTTTTGAAATGCGTTTTTCTGGATTTTTTTGTTGTTATTCTGTCCCTCACTGTTAAAATACACCTACCATTAAAATTATACACTGATCATTTCTTTGTCAGTGGGCAAACGTACAAAATCAGCAGGGGATCAAATATATATATATATATATATATATATATATATATATATATATATATATATATATATATATATATATATATATATATTATTAAACTAAATTAAGAACTGAAAAAATATTATAACCCTGAATGTGGTGTGTTTATGTGCAAATACTGAATATTTTCTGTTGTCTTTTTTGTCTGTGTGTTTTATATATTCAATTCTTTATTGCACATATTCCCTCTTGTTTTTCTGTCTTGTCAACACACAGATCATATCCCTGCAGAATTGTGCATTTGTGTGAGTGTGTGTGAGTGTGTGTGTGTGTGTGTGTGTGTGTGTGTGTGTGTTTTTGCTCTCTACCTAGCTGCCATTTTCTGGCACACATAGTTTCCATCATCCAGATTGGCAGGGCGGGCTCCAGCATTGCGATGGCCATGTTAGCGAAGCAAATAGACCCTGAAAGACACACACACACGCACACACACACACACACACACACACACACACAGAGTGAGACACTTGTCTTTTGAAGACACATCCTTCTTTTGTCTTCCTGCCTTCCTCCCTTCCTCCTCCCTTCTCCTTTATTTCTTTCGCCAGACATAATACCCAGTATTAGCCGGCCCTCGGCTTGCGAGAGCTGCAATTCAAGTGGAGGAGAGAGAGTGTGACACAGATGTGTTTCTCTCTCTCTCTCTCTCTCTCTCTCTCTCTCTCTCTCTCTCTCTCTCTGTCTCTCTCTCTCTCTCTCTCTCTGTCTCTCTCTCTCTCTCTTCTGCCTTCTCCCAATCCCTCTGTCTCTGTCCCTCTAACATGCACACTGTCATACACTTATCTATCCATCATCCTTCAGTCACTCAGTGATGACCCCTTTTATCATGCATCACCCCCCCACACACACTCACTCTCACACACACTCTCACACACACTCCACTGCAATAATATCCTGCTTCGACCTTTCACATCTATTCAGCCCTCACAGTAAAGGTTGTGTTAAACCACACGACTCAGATATAGACTTGTAATACAAGGATTCTTACAATCCCTAAAGTCACACACACACACACACACACACACACACACACACACACACACACACACACACACACACACACGCCTTGCGTAGAAAGAAGCGCAAATTTGACATACAAATAAACATGCGTCTGATTCATGAAACTGATGTACAACATCAAAATGAGTGGTGATGTGAGAGCTAATGGTGAATCAGCTTCAGCTTAGTGGACACAAGCCCCCACCCACTAGTTCCTTATTGACATATCATATGCATATAACATGCCCAAATAACCCACTTATACATCTCATTTACATAAAAAACACCCTAATTTACCCTCATATACATCTAATTTATATAGAACGCCCCATTATATCTTTATATACATCTAATTTATATGAAACCTTGCCCAGTTTACCCTCATAAACATCTAATTTACATAAAACACACCCTAAGTTATGCAGGTGTTGTGGTAATGAGGCACTATAAAAAAAAGTATTCTGCAAACAGTTATCCAATATATATATATATATATATATATATATATATATATATATATATATATATATATATATATATATATATTTTATATAAAGTTGTTTAATGCCAAAAAATGAGGTAGAAAAATTAACCATTTTTTGTAACTTCACCTGCAGGTAATTATATGAATTTATAGCTAGGTGTTTTATTCATTGTAGAACTTGACTAGCTCAGACATGAATGAATTCAGTCTTAACTTTTACTTATAAATATAGCTGAGCCAAGTTTCCATCTGGGACAAATCATTATTTCACATACACAAAACGCTGAAAGAAATGAATCAAAAAGTAGACTAGCGAAATTATTATTAATAATAAATAAA
Source organism: Cranoglanis bouderius (assembly GCA_023630585.1). Classification (NCBI taxonomy): domain Eukaryota; kingdom Metazoa; phylum Chordata; class Actinopteri; order Siluriformes; family Cranoglanididae; genus Cranoglanis; species Cranoglanis bouderius. The sequence goes on from CM042543.1 coordinate 6,070,678, forward strand.
TAATAATAAAAATGTATTATTAAATTATTACAATCACATTTGGTGATCATTTTTAGTGTAAATATGAAATTATGTAATAACCTCAAAAAAATGCTCAATAGCATCCCAGTATCTTCAAATTATTGTTGAGTTGTTATTATTTTTGTTAATATTTTACTGACCTGCTGCAATGAGGATATAAGGATCTCTCATGAGGGCCATCAGAGACGTGCCCTTCTGACTCTGAAAATGAAAGATGAAAAATTACACATCTCAAACAATTAGATATAAAAATATTTGAATGATTTCTGATGTAGATCAAATGTTGAACATTATTACTTGCAGACAAATCATTCTGACACAAGGCAATGAAATTATTGCTCATAATCTGATTGTTTATTCAACATTATTATTTTTTAAAATTATTTATTTATTTATTTATTTATTTATTAGTTTAATTAGCTAGTATTCTTCGGAAATAACATATAGATAATACTCTTTAGAAACCCTAAGATACACATCTCACTCCAAATTCTCTGTTATTTTATTAATTTATTTGGTCTAATGTAGATCAACTGTTACAGTGTTTTAGACTCAGTGGAGACATATATAATAGTTGCAGGAATTACTTTAAAAATCTCTTTGATCCAAAATTAATAACGCAATTATTTCCTGTTGTCTGACTATTTATTAAATTTGCTTCTCTTTTAACATTGCTTTTGTTGTCGTTTCATCTTTATTATGTGGTCTGTAATATTTGGAAATGCTAAATAGGTAATATTCTTTGGAAATCACTCCAAATGCTCAGTTTTTCTATTGATTTATTTGATTTATGTAAATACAGCATTACAGAACTTTCTAGACTCAGCAGGGGTGTAATATCAATTTTGCAGAAACTGCTTTAAAAAACGTATTGACCCAAGATGAATAATCAGCAATGAAATAATTCTTCATAAACTGCTTAGTTATTCAATTTGATTCCTGCTTCTCCATTCTCATTTATTTTTATTGCAAGTTTCATTATGTTGCTAACGCTCTTTGGAAATGCCTCAGTGACAGCATCACCTGGCGACCGTAGATAATTATCCAGCGTGCCCTTATTACACCGCCCCCCCTTTATTACACACGCTGCTTATCTATGGACGTGCGCCATCACAAATTACACTCTGTCATTGTCTGCCACATGCTGTGACAGTTCACACCATGCTAACGAAGGCCAAAAGAGATTGCACTAATGGAGGAGCTGAGAGTTCGCCGTGATCTCCTTCTTTTGTCTATCTCAGATCTTGATCTAGTCAAAAGGGGCATCTGTTATGTCATGGTGTACTCGAATGTTGAGGTCAGTCATTGTACAACAGTGAAAATTTATGGCTTTGGAACATATTGGTGGAAATCCTGATAGGACACCACTCATTGTTGATGCTTCATACAGTCATGTGAAAAAATAAATACACCCCATGGAAATTGTTGGCTTTTTTGACATATTTCTTTTTTGACAAATATTTGATCATCTTTGAAACAGTGCCTATTAATAAAGTTGATATACTTGAAGGAAACCACAAGGAAAATTAGCTTTTTCAATAATTCTTTCAACAGAAATATCAAGAGATGTGATAAACTTCTGTGGATAAAGGAAGTACACCCCTGGCCTCAGAAGCTAGTATTGCCCCCTTTAGCAGAAATAAGTTCTTGTAGGCGTTTTGCATAATTGTCCACCAGGCTTGCTGGAATTTTTGACCACTCTTCCATGCAATATTCTTTCAGTTGTAAGATGTTTGAGGATTTTCTTGCATGTACTGCCTGTTTCAAATACCCCCACAACATTTCGATGGGATTCAAACCCAGGCTTTGACTAGGCCATTCCATAACCCGCCATTTCTTCTTTTTCAGCCATTCTTTGGTGGATTTGCTAGTGTGCTTAGGATCATTATCCTGTTGAAAAGTCCACTTTCGGTTCAACTTCAACTTTTGGACAGATGGCCTCACATTATCTTCAAGCACTCTTTGATATGATGCAGAATTCATAGTTGAAAAATGAATGCAAGCTGTCCAGTCCCTGAGGCAGCGACACAACCCCAAACCATAACATTTCCACCACCGTGCTTCACAGTTGGTATGAGGTGCTTCTCAAACTGCGCCAATCATGCCTGCTGTTACTGTGGCCAGACAAGTCTATCTTTGATTCATCTGTCCCGTGCACATTATTCCAAAATGCCTGGCCTTTGCCTATATGCTCATTGGCAAACTGTAGTCTTGCAAAGGCTTTTTCCTGGCACACCTCCCATGCAGGTCAAATTTGTACAATCTCTTTCTGATTGTAGAAGCATGCACTCTGACACCAACAGTTGCAAGACTTACTAGCAGATCCTGTGATGAAATTTTGGGGTTCCATAAAGACCATACAGAACTCTTTAGATCTTGGCATGATGACACCACACACCTCAATAGCAAAGGGAACACCAGACACTAGATATGAGAGGGATATAAATAAGACAGGTTCCACCTGCACTCCCTAAGCAGGTTCTAATCACTGGTACCCAATCTTGAACACCTGATTCTAATTTTATGGATTTGAAGGTGTGATAAATGTAGGGGTGTACTTACTATTTCCATGTAACTGATCTGGTTTTTGTTAATTTAAATTGTGAAAATTACTACAAAATGTCAATTTTATGTGTCATTTGATACAGTATATCTCCTTTATTAATAGGCACTGTTTCAAAGAGGATCAAATGTTTGCTTGTCCAAATGTTTCTTAAAAGCCAACCATTTCCATGGGGTGTACTTATTTTTTCACATGACTTTATTTCATTTTTGGTTATGCAGTGCAAGCCAAGGTGCCTCAAGGACATAACTCATTTATATACAGTACATAGCTTGCATTGTGCCTCATATGGATAAAAGCATCTGCCAAATAAATATAAGCTATAAAAGTACTATTCCTCCAATACCTTCTAGTTCTCAGTGTAATAATAAAAAGAAGAAGAAGAAGACGCAGAAGAAGAAGAAGAAGAAGAAGAAGAAGAAGAAGAAGAAGAAGAAGAAGAAGAGATTTCTGGCTTCTTGTAAGTCAGAATCATTGATCTAATGCTCAACAATCACAAGGTCAAGATCCCCCAGCAGTCTTAAAGACAGCTCATCCTCCTCTAGTGTTTATACAGTGTATAAATGTATTAAAGAGAAAACTGGAGTACGCTGGAGCCTGTGTACCGATTAGAGATGACAAATATCCAGCAGTTTATAGTTACTGATCAGTGAAATTAATCTGTGACTGATCTCGATTACCCATTATACCCCCCCCCCCCCAAATAAAAATCACACAACTAAAATACCATCACTATTAAATACAAATATACACTACAGCACAAATAATACAAAACATGAAACCTATACCCAAATACATAACACAGTTCAAAATGAATCACAAGCACCAATATGACCACAATGCCAAATTAACCAATCCCAACTAAGCACACAAGGTTTAAAATGACCCTGAGACACCCTAGACAGGATATAGCATCTAAATCCTTGTATATGTGACCTCATAACCTCTTTTTGAATCATGTACCATTATTTCCATTAACTTTAAACATGAATTTATCCAAACACTACTATAAAAATGGATAAAAAGATTAACAAACTCAGGTAAAGTTTAGTCCATTACCTAGACACATTCACCTCATATTCATAGTGTCTATAAAAAACAAAACAAAATAATAATAATAATAATAATAATAATAATAATAATAATAATAATAATAATGTTCATTACTCACCTCTGGTTCAACTTTAGAAGGCTGAAGCACAAACAGCTGCAGAGCTGATTGTAAAAAAATACAAAAACAAATGACATAATATCTAATTATATGAAGAAACACAATTCTGCTCTGAGCACCTATTAAAGCTGCTGTTAGCATGTTAAGAAGGGTATTTTTATGTTCTAGATAGTGGCCTATACAAACAATGTTTATTGGGGTTTGGGGCATGGCTTGCCTGAAGTGCGAGCAGCATGACAGCACGCGCTTCCGGGTTTCATTGACTGTTTACTTTTCACACGTGTGTTTGTTTTGGTTTCTGTCCTGTCTCCGTTCCTAATGTCTCAACTGTTCTCGTTGCCCCCTGTTGATTAGTTTGTATATTTAAACACCCTATGTATCTTTGTTCTTCGCAAAGTAATTGCTCAGTTCCCTAGTGGTCTTTCATTGCTAAGCCGTTGCCATTATCGTTGCTTCCTGGTTTTTGATCTTTGCCTTGCTCATGTTTTTTGATTATTTTGCCTCCGTTACTCTGTTTGCTCAGCGCCCGTCCTTGGACTGTTTATTACGCTGCTTTTGCCTAACGATTTGGATTGTCATAAATTGCCCTTTTTACCTGCACTTGCATCCAGCTATGAGCCTGTGTCATAACATATAGAATTAGTCTGGGAGTTGATTTATATCCATATTTTTCAGGTAGGCCTTTTGTGACGTCTATATTTTTGAATACAGACAGTTAATATATGATGTAAAAATCACTGACCCCAACTTAATGCTGGTGCATTGCTAAATGTTAAATAATAATAATGCTTGGTAGATTAGACAGTATCAATTTATAATGTGTAAAATTATTAAATATCGATAAATGAGAAGTGTCTTTATTTGAGTCTTAACTCACCTCCATCCAGCACTGCTAGAACAGCCAGGACCAGGAAAGGAGCTGTTTTCCCCACAAACTCATACATCACGCTGCCAAATGGTGGGCCAACTGTCTCACACACACACACACACACACACACACACACACACACACACACACACACACACACACACACACACACACACACACACACACACACACACACACACACACACACACACACACACAAATAGGTTACTAATCAGAATGTGGGGGGTTCAAGTCCCAGTGCTGCCACTGTTGGGCCCTTGAGCAAGGCCCTTAACCCTCTGTGCTCCTGGATTCCATATCATGGCTGACCCTGCGCTCTGACCCCAACTCCCTAACAAGCAGAGATATGCAAAGAAAAGGATTTCACTGTGCTGTGATGTATATCTGACAAATAAAGGCTTCTTCCTGATCTTATTAATTCACCTTATGAGACAGATCCAGAATAGTGTTAAACATGACAGGAAGTCCTGATTCCTTTTGTACAGACACACACATAAACATTTATGTTTAGAGATACAGACCAAGTACTCCCATAGCAAGTCCTCCCAGTGCTATGCCGATTGCATTTCCTCTCTCCTCATCATCTGTATACACACTTGCCAGCATTCCCATACCTGCATACACACACACACACACACACACACACACACACACACACACACACACACACACACACACACACACACACACACACACACACACACACACACACACACACACACACACACACACACACACACACACCCCCCGAGTACAGAGTTTGTGCATACTCTCACATATAGGTGGTTAATTAAAATGCTCACAAGATACATAAAATGCTTTGACAAGTTCAGGTCTATTCAGCATTGCAAATCAGATAAAAATAAATGACACTGTATATTATATGGTTCATTGTAACATTATTTAATGTTATTTCAATGTTGTGTCAAGTACCAATGAAGACCTAATGTGCCTTCAAATGCTTGTTATACAACGGTTTTTTTTTAAACAACTGTATATCTGTATATTTATGTGTTATGTGTGATGTTCTCACTATAAGCATTACTGAAAAGCGATAATCTTTTAAAGTACATTATTAACCAGAAAGTGATTGTATGAAGCCTTTTCACATTCAAAATTAGACAGTCCTTTACAAAATGTACAAAGAGGGCTTATGAAGCATATATGGAGGAATTAAATGGTCATTTACCTGCCACAGAGGAGCAAGAAGAGCCGACTCCCTGCAAGGACCTGGCCAGAAACAGCAGCCCGTAGCTCGACGAGAAGGCAAACACTAAACGATGATTATAATTCAAACAGATATGAGGTATCACTACAGGAACTCTATCTTGAGCATAGTGTGTGTGTGTGTGTGTGTGTGTGTGTGTGTGTGTGTGTGTGTGTGTGTGTGTGTGTGTGTGTGTGTGTGTGTGTGTTATATAGATGGGTGACAAATTAAAGGGAAAAAAAACAACATAAAGCGTGTTAGTAAGGTGTTAGTCCAGCATTAGCCACTAGGACAACTTCACTGAGCCTTGGCATCTATAACTATCTAGAAACGTTTCATCAGAGAATAAAGGTGATCAGTCAGAAGAACTGCAGTATTGATTTGCAGGGGACCTGAACCATGCCAGGAAAATAACTAAACGTCTCCCACAGCATAAGAGTGCCACTGCTTCCTCCTTTAATTTGTCACCTATCTGTATGCCCATCTTTATCAGATGACATGTATGATATTACTTGAGCTTTTAGGTTATTATATTCATATTTACAAGTTTTTATTACACAAGTGTTCATTTAAATGTTAAAGAAAGTGAGAGATCAATCAGAATTGTTAAACACTCACTGATTGTTGAAAGGAACATGATGCAGAATCCGGCGAACATTGGGATCTGGTAGCCTATTCTGCAAAAGGCAGGAGGCATTACAGCATTCATGTGAGTGTTCATAAGAATGTTCATATTGGCAAAATTCAGCAACTTAACAGTGTAATATCAGCATCACATCTACACAGGTTGTATTCAAAAGCATATTGCAATGTACAAAACCTGAGGTTATGTGAAGAAATTGTGTGTTTCAACCATCTGACCCATGAAATATGACATTTAACAAAATTCCATCTTCATAGAAGTCCCGTTTACAATCTCCATGGAGGAAAATAGACTCTAGTTGACACAATCATTCAACCTCAAGTGCTGCCTAAAAATCTGGGTGCCTGGACCCCTAAGCTGTATACTCGAATATATTTTTATTGTGTTAAGCTGAATGTAATGTTAAGTACAAATAAATCACTGTGTAAAGTTTATAATGCCCTTTAATGAATTTCTGTCAAAGAGTTGATTTTCAAAGTTGAGTTTTGAGATGTTTTGAGATTAATTAAACTACACATGAAAGCACTAGCCTGGGTTAGCATTAGCATTAGACAGGTCTCTTTTTGAGCTCTGATGTATCATATATAATTTACAATGTTGATCCAGGCAGTGAAACAGATAAACAAGCTATTATATCACTACAACTGTTATAGCTTGTTTGAATGAATGTTTCCATTCTAATTCACTTGGGACATATGAAGATTACAGGATGTGTAAAAGGACCCAGACTGTTTACCTGCAAAAGTTTCTAAAAGGTAAATGGGTAATTTGACCAAAATAGGACAATTTTTTTTTGTACTTTTGTACTTTTTTTAGTTACTGAATTTCACATGTCTACATTTGCATTAATGCAACTTCTAATAGAAAATGTCATTTTCAGAAGTAATAATATTTCTTTGTGTCCCCAAACCTTATATTAGTTATTATTATCATTCGTCCATGCATTTTCTGTACCGCTTATACTACACAGGGTTCTCTGGGAGCCTAGAGCCTATCCCAGGGGACTCTGGGCACAAGGTGGGGTACACCCTTGACAGGGTGCCAACCCATCGCAGGGCACAATCACACACACAATCACACATACATTCACACACCCATTCAAACACTACAGACAATTTGGAAATCCTCGAAAGCATGGGGAGAACATGCAAACTCTGTGCACACAGGGTGGAGGCGAGAATCAAACCCCCTGAGGCAAACGTGCTAACCACCAAGCCACCGTGCCCCCTTATTATTATCATCATCAGTGATCATTATTATTATTTGATGATGTTACTTTCTGTCTCTTTCTGTTTTTCTGTCTCTTAAAAATATCCACATGCTCATAAAATGAGTGTGACTCTCAGGAAATGACACTGGAGCTAATAAATCAACCAGTGGAATGTGAGGTAAGTCATCTGTCATATTTTTGCAGAAAGCATACACATGAATGCAGAGATCAAATCTCAGAGATCACACAAAGTAAAAAATATATTATAATAGTCACAGAAACAGTATGTGAAAATTCAAAAGGATGTTGGCAGTTCTTTTTTTTCATTGTTTGGATATTCCTGCTGTCCACACTGTTTGCCTAAATGTTTTCAGATTCTGTTACTATAAAAAATATATACAGTACTGTGCAAAGGTTTTAGGCACCCTATTTTATTTTTTGTAAAAACTTTGTTATAGATTTTTTATTTTATGACTTCTACATTATCAAGTCAGTACAAAAAACATTTTAGATTCCCAAACATTAGTTTTCTAGCACAAAATTAAATGTTACAGAAAAATGTTTGTATGTCATTAAAGAAAGCAGCGTATTACGTAAGAGACACTTTTCAGACAAAAAACACAATGAAGGCTGCTGGGTTTCGCTGCAGAAATAAGAAGCGAGTGCGAAAGTCAAAGTCTCCAGAAGAACTGTGTCTGGTTCTGCAAGATGCTCAATAAAACTTACCAGCTCATTTCCTTATAAAACTGCACTAATTGTACGAGAGACTACTATTTTTATTTTTATTTTTTTGTCCCACCGAATATTGACTTTGTTTCATTTACTACTGTTTACTGCTCTTTACTGTATTTTTTTTAAAATGTAACAAACATTTAATTTCATTATTTTGAAGGCATCTTTGCTCTACAGCATTTCTTTGCGTGTGCCTAAAACGTTTGCACAGTACTGTATATTTTTAAAAATGCTGAGGGTAAATAATCTAGATAATAAAAATCCTCAGCTATTATGTGAAATCATGAAATCATGTGTGTTGTTCTTGTTTAGAACTAAAATAACACTCTCCTGTCAGCCCTGTTGTTGTTGTTGTCTTCATCACCACTGTTACCTTTAGATAGCCAACAATGATGAGTTAATCTAAGATATCACTTCATGGATCCCAGAAAATAAATTTAAGAAAGAAGTTAGTCACCTATTGAGGGGTCCTGTATTGGTGTTGTGTGTGTGTGTGTGTTTGTGTGTGTGTGTGTGTGAGAGAGAGAGAGAGCTTCTTGGTTGCTCACTTGTTGGTGAGAGATCCTAATATGAGGTTGTAATGTGTGTGTGTGTGTGTGTGTGTGTGTGTGTGTGTGTGTGTGTGTGTGTGTGTGTATGAGAGAGAGTTTCTGGGTTGCTCACTTGTTGGTGAGAGGTCCTAAGATGAGGTGTGATGTGTACTCGTGTGCATGTGCATGTGTGTGTGTATGTGTGTGTGTGTGTGTGTGTGTGTGTGTGTGTGCGTGTGTGAGTTTCTGGGTTGCTCACTTATTGGTGAGAGGTCCTATGATTGGGTTGGTGATGAGCTGCACGGTGGCCTTTGAGGCAAACAGGAGCCCCACTTTTACGTTCTCATTCAGGAGCTGCTTGTCGGCTTTGGGGCAGTCAGAGGCATTGGGAGCTGGGGTCAGAGTCGGGGGCAAGGTCACGCCTGGTGTGCTGACCTGCGGGATGAGGTTGGTCAGGCGAGTGGAGTTATCATAAAGAGAGACGATGGTTTGGAAAGTTCCAGACGGAGACTGAGAGGAGACGGAGTGGTTCCTGACTGCAGTGGAAGCCTCATCGTCCACTGTGTACAGGTAGCTGGGGATGATGGGTACTGCCAGGTGAGAGAGGGTGAGGGGTGTGTGAATGGCATGACAAAATCACCAGTGTCAGCAAATCTTCCTCGAAGTCCAAATCTCATTTATTAGATAGTTCGTTAGTTCTAGTGTAATGTATTTAGACTAGCCAAGGCTGATTTACTGAATACACCAAACACATGGTAGCTAGAACACCTGTGAACAGTGAAAAACTGTGTGAGAATAAGGAACGTTTAAGCTCGGCTTTATACGAGATCATGAAAGAGCAATCACAGAGGTACTGAATAATACCTGGGCTATGCGAAGAAAAAAATTTCACTGTACTGCAAGTTATATGTGATAAACAAGGGCTTCTTCTTCTACTATGCTGTTAACATTTACATTACATATAACAGAATACAAGCTTTAAGGGTTATGGACCTTGAGTCCTCGGATTTGAACTTGCAATCTTCCATTCATTAGATCAGACCCATAACTACTCAGCTACCACTAGCCATATATCCAGTGTCAAATATTATCCTTCTTCTACAGACACGTGATACATTAAAGGAAAAACCAGGTGCTCTGTTATGCTGTTATGCGCCTGTCCCGTGTTGTTTTTTCTTTTAATTTGTCTCGTCTGTAATTCCCAGAGAATCTTTGCAGGTTTGGAGTGATGTGATGATCCGTAAAAACGCCCTGCATCTCAGATACACATGCATGAGTGCAAATTGGCTGTTTCAACTAACAATTCAACTGTTAATGGCAGATAGGATAGCAGGCATGATAAATTCAGTTTCAATTACTGCTCTGTGCTTCATGCCAAGCAACAAAGCAATGTAATTTATCACTCAATATTATTTTCTGTTAATATTCCATTAAAAAAGGTAAAAAGGGTAACACTTTACAATAACAGTAGATGAGTAATCTGCACTAATAACTGAATTAATACTTACTCAAATATGAACTAATGATGAGTTAAGGCATTTACTAATTATGAACTAATTATGAATTCATGCGTGAATAACCACCACCTTAAGTAGATGTTAGTACATGTCTGTTAGTTAATGTATTAATTAACATGTAGGGTTAAACTAAATCAAACACGCTCTATGAGAAAGAATATGAATTATATGTGCATAATTTCAAATTGTTTAGATAATTTGCCATATGCAGCTGTGTACACGAACATCATTGGATGGCGCTGGATTGCTTTCATAATTTACACTGATCCTCCTTATCGAACGTAGAAAGACGCACTAATAATAAACACCAATAATTTCATCTCAACCCGTTTTGCGTCATTCTCCATCAATTTCTCTTAGAATCCCACTGTAGTACTAGTACGTGCTCTGGGTGGCGAGGGCAAAGGGCACTGCTCCTTTGCCCACAAGGGTGAAATTAATACAATAACATTTATTCATAGCAGACGCTATTATCTATTAACATTTAAAACCAGTGCTCTATTTAGTTTACCCCTATGTGTTAACTACTACATTAGCTAACAAACATGTACTAACATGTATTTAAGGTGGTGGTTATTCACGCATGAATTCATAAGACTCACCTTGTAGTTAAGGTTATCTCTTGATTAGTTTGCGATTAGTAAATACCTTAACTCATCAGTTGTTCATATTTAAGTAAATATTAATCCAGGTATTAGTGCACGATTATTCATGTACTGTTATTATAAAGTGTTACCTAAAAGGAGTAGTAGCATACATAATTAATTTGTAGCAAGTACTGTACGATCAGCCTAGATCAGTTTATCAGTGTAGAATATATACTGGCACAGGTACTACTTGACAAGGTAATATGACATATTGTTATCTATAGAATTTACCGAAAGCATATGGAATAGCCAAAAACACACAGTTACTTGAATTGTTATTTTATAAAGTAGGCATTTCATGTAGCAACATTGTTCAGCATGCAGGTTGCCTGATGCTAATTAGAGGTCATGAACTTCCAATAGCTCCAGTGCTCCAAAATGACAATCACAAACTTTGTACACCCACCATGCCCTGGTTGATTGACTACTTTTGAGGTCATCCAGATGAACTATTGTTGCCAAACTATGAGTCTTCAGCCACAAAAGACAGATTCCTTAAGATCTACAGACGGGTAATCAACATATAGTGTAAGGTGTTGTGCCACAATGAGCCACCAGAACAGCTTGTGCATTGTCATCGATTCTACAAGTCTGTGGAACTGTACTGGAGGACTCAACACCGTTCTTCCGAAAGATTTTCACTCAGTTGGTGTTATGATGTTGCTGGTGGAGAGCGCTGTCTAACACGGCACTCCAAAAAGTGTTCACGTAGGATCAAATCTGCTGACTGTGAAGGTTCTACAATATGATTTATATAAATGTTGATTCTCATCAAACCATTTAGTGAGCCCTGTGGATGGGGGTCTTCCAGGTATCCTGGAAGAGACCACGCCCATCCGGATAGAAATGTTCCATCGTAAGATAAAGATGATCAGTCAGAAGAGCTTGTATTGATTTGCAGTGATGGTTCTCTCTAAGACAGGGGTGTCAAACATATAGCCTTTATAAATAAAGGTTCTAATCCGGCCCGTCAAATGAATCTGAAATGAATTTAAGGTCAAAGTAGAGCAATAAACTCAGACCATAAACACAGCTACTAACAAAATGTGGTAATGATATGTTATTCTTTTTTTAGGAAACTGAATAAAAATTTGATATCCCATTTTAATTCCGGGATATAACACAACAAAATGTGGAGTTCAAAGGGGGGTGAATACTTATGCCAGACACTGTATATGGTTAAAAAAAAAAAAAAATTGGAATTGTTTCCTATTCATGAGTTTTGTAGATGATATATGTTCGATCCTTTTGTGCATTGAGAATACACCTTTCGGATAAATGCAGATAAATGAACACATTTAAGAGTAATTATTGATATGTGATCCGTTACTAAACTGATTTATTTGGTCCGGGCCACTATACCGAGTTTGACACCACTGCTCTAAGGGCATGCCAGCAAAATAAATACCCCTCCCAACCACCACATCCCCCCTCAAACCCCCACCTCACCACCCCACAGCGTAACAGCCATTGGTTTTCCTTTAATTTGTCACACATCTGTATGTTGTGCTACAAGTCCGACAGCAACCATAAAAAAATGTCCCATCTTATAGTAAGTATTGTTTCCATTGCCTGATACTTCTAATCATTCTTTAAAATGTATTTTGGGCCATTCTTAAATAGAGGTGATTCAAGTGGTAGCCACAAGCGTTAAGCATAGATAAAAGAACAACATCATACTATCATAGTACTGGTGAAAATTGGTGTAATATGCTTTTTGCGTCTGTTTCATGATTATTATGATAATAATTACTGCCTACATCTCTGTCACATAATCAGCAAGCAAATGGCCTATTTATAACAGTCTACGCTTTTTTAAAACCATAAATTACCTCCTGTTCATATCTCAATGACCAAACAGTTTTTTATTGCCTAATTTTATGAACAGATCATAGATTAGGCTCTGTAAATATAAACCAGCTGATTACAATTGTTACACTCATCAGAAAAGACGTGTCTCTGGAGGGCTGAAACCTGTGTGTGCACTTCAGTGTCTCGCCCACTACCCAGAACATTAATGAGATTAACTCATTTGTGACTAAATAGTTTATCACGGACTAAATAGTTTATCCCCAGACCAAAGCGTTTATCTCCGTGTTACAGGTGTGAAAGCAGACATTTAGGTTTACTCACCCACCACCGTCAACAGCATGTTATCCAATAGCAAAGCAATAAAAACGATGAACAGGATCAGCTTCCTGGACTGTCTCTCTTCCCTCAGCCATGTCAGTAAACTGAAATCTCTAAGAGCATCAAGTAGTCCCATCGTAATGACATCCAAAAGAGAGGAGAGGGGGAAAAAAGATGGAGAGATGGGAGATGTGTCCTATGGTGAAGAAAGAAATTGTTAGGAACCAACTGGTTCCCTGTTGATACATCTGTAATCAATAGTAGGCTATAATAATAATAATAATAATAAGAATGGATGCATTCAATTTTGGTGTATTTTGGTTTCAGGTGGAGGTAGACTTGCTAAAAAGTAAGAATTGAGTGAGGATTTTCTAAAATAGGTTAATTTAAGAAAGCCAATCCAATAATCAGACGTAAATCTAATCTAAACACCACGATCTTAGAACATAATAATAATAATAATAATAATAATAATAATAATAATAATAATAATAATAATAATAATAACTGTAGATAGAACAGCCAACTAAGAAGAACTAAAACGACTATTCTGTGAAAATATGTTAATTAAAGAAAGCCAACCCAATAATCAGACTCAAATCTAATCTACACATAATAATGTTAAAACGAGCACATAATAATGTTAAAAGGAGCAGTCTTGTCTTTAAATCGCACGTGCTCGGTGCTTTCTCCTCAGATCAGTTTGCAGTCTAATCTCACCTTAAATGCACATTTAGCCCACAGTCGGTGCGGTGTTTGGCGGTGAAGAGCGGGAGGGTAAAAGCGCTGGACGCGGAGCGGTTCACTCACCGGACTGCCGTTGCTGTTGCCGCTCGTGACGTCACACCACAGAAAAGCGGGTGTGCGCGCGGGCACCGGAACGGACGAATCTGCGCGCGTGCAAGTAAATAGGCTAACAAGGAGCGTGGAAATGTTAACGTGCGCGCGTGGGCGCTGATTAGGTATACCTAAGTGAAATAAAATCAATAAACCTTCTTGATATACAAGCTGAATTCAGATAGTTTGAATTTCCACCTCTAAAACACATGATACATTTCTGAAATCCTCACTGCTGACTATCTACAATGTTTATGTCATATTCTAAAGAAGCATGACATACCATTTTGTCACAACTGACCATGTTTCACAGACAAGTTGATCATTTGAATCTTGAAAAAGATAATATTATAAACATACCTACATGATTTGAACTAACTGTATGCCCCTGTTGTTACAGTAGTGCCTTATATCTGTATCTCAGTTACATCTCCCTGCTGGAAAACAAAAACAAAAACAAAAGAACAGTAGAAACCTTCATAGAATTTGTAATTGTAATGGTTTAAATGGTTATAATGGAAATTGTATTGGTTTTAATGGAAACTGTAATGGTCCCTGTGGGTCTGGTAATTTTCTGCCTTCTATTGGTGGTATGTTTTATCTAGTGGATACCATTAAAGACCAATAATGGTAATTGTAATGGTTTTAATGGTTAATGGTTAGCTGATGGTTTATAATGATATTTGTAGTGGAATCCGTTAGAATTTCTGTGATGGTTTCTATTGTTTTTTTTTTTCTTTTCTTTTTGTATATCAGTTATATCTGTATATTAGTAGCTATATTCTCAGTATATAGGCTATAGGTTATAATTACTTACCTAAAGATTTTTGAGGTCAGCTTCCGGTTTGATGCTGACCACACCCGCTTATATGATGTTACATGAATGAAGTCATGTTATTTCTCCCAAGCAGTTCCACTAATGGTTTAGTAACATAACTTAAAACTTTCACGTATCCGGCAAAGCACTATACGGCTCCAATTAACTTAATTCACCATACTTACCTTTCATTTCTGTGCAGTTCTAATGGCGCTTGGCGTAATCCAGCTGTTAAACTGTAGTCTGCTAAGTAAACATAAACGACTTTGTTTAACAAACCTTTCGAATGATATTAGATGTGATCAGGTGTTAAACTACGGGGAGCTTTGATTTTGGTGTGAACAGTTCAGGAGCTGTAATTTGATGAAAATGTAAATCATGATAAACCATGTAAAGGATAGTATAAATATTGACAATATTGATGTAATGCAGTGCAATAGCCTACTTTCTAGCAAAAGCTTTAATTTCAAATTTGTGGGGGAAAAAAAGTGTTAAAATCAATCATATGATAAAACAACATTCATTAAAGTGTTACTTTGCTAGTTAAAAGGCTTTACTGTATTAGAAAAAAAATCAGATGTTTTGATAGCATATAGAAACATAGGCATTTTTGATTGGGATGGGGGGCGAGGGGAGGGGGCGAGGGTGATTTTTGTACACACTTTTACAATAACGCCATCTAGTGTCCCAATTCTATATTTGTATTATTTAATTTACCACCTGTGGTCCTGAAGAACTGTCTTGCACATTTGAGTATTTTCCCTGCTCTAACACACCCACTTCAACACAGGAAGGGCTGTTCATTAGCCGAGTCTGAATCAGGTGTGTTAGAGCAGAGACCTACAGCGGGTTCTCCAGGACCAGTGTTGGGAACCTGTGTATTAGAGAATACAGGTGCATCTCAATAAATTAGAATGTCGTGGAAAAGTTCATTTATTTCAGTAATTCAACTCAAATTGTGAAACTCGCGTATTAAATAAATTCAATGCACACAGACTGAATTAGTTTAAGTCTTTGGTTCTTTTAATTGTGATGATTTTGACTCACATTTAACAAAAACCCACCAATTCACTATATCAACAAATTAGAATATGGTGACATGCCAATCAGATAATCAACTCAAAACACCTGCAAAGGTTTCCTGAGCCTTCAAAATGGTCTCTCAGTTTGGTTCACTAGGTAAGCCACAAACATTCACTGCCAAAGAAGCTGTCTGTTCACAGAGTGCTGTATCCAAGCATGTTAACAGAAAGTTGAGTGGAAGGAAAAAGTGTGGAAGAAAAAGATGCACAACCAACCGAGAGAACCGCAGCCTTATGAGGATTGTCAAGCAAAATCGATTCAAGAATTTGAGTGAAATTCACAAGGAATGGACTGAGGCTGGGGTCAAGGCATCAAGAGCAACCACACACAGATGTGTCAAGGAATTTGGCAAGTTGTCAAATTTGACAAGTTACAGTTGTCGTATTCCTCTGGTTAAGCCACTCCTTAACCACAGACAACGTCAGAGGCGTCTTACCTGGGCTAAGGAGAAGAAGAACTGGACTGTTGCCCAGTGGTCCAAAGTCCTCTTTTCAGATGAGAGCAAGTTTTGTATTTCATTTGGAAACCAAGGTCCTTGAGTCTGGAGGAAGGGTGGAGAAGCTCATAGTCCAAGTTGCTTAAAGTCCAGTGTTAAGTTTCCACAGTCTGCGATGATTTGGGGTGCAATGTCATCTGCTGGTGTTGGTCCATTGTGTTTTTTGAAAACCAAAGTCACTGCACCCGTTTACCAAGAAATTTTGGGGCACTTCATGCTTCCTTCTGCTGACCAGCTTTTTGAAGATGCTGATTTCATTTTCCAGCAGGATTTGGCACCTGCCCACACTGCCAAAAGCACCAAAAGTTGGTTAAATGACCATGGTGTTGGTGTGCTTGACTGGCCAGCAAACTCACCAGACCTGAACCCCATAGAGAATCTATGGGGTATTGTCAAGAGGAAAATGAGAAACAAGAGACCAAAAAATGCAGATGAGCTGAAGGCCACTGTCAAAGAAACCTGGGCTTCCATACCACCTCAGCAGTGCCACAAACTGATCACCTCCATGCCATGCCGAATTGAGGCAGTAATTAAAGCAAAAGGAGCCCCTACCAAGTATTGAGTACATGTACAGTAAATGAACATACTTTCCAGAAGGCCAACAATTCACTAAAAATGTTTTTTTTTTTATTGGTCTTATGAAGTATTCTAATTTGTTGAGATAGTGAATTGGTGGGTTTTTGTTAAATGTGAGCCAAAATCATCACAGTTAAAAGAACCAAAGACTTAAACTACTTCAGTCTGTGGCATTAAATTTATTTAATACGCGAGTTTCACAATTTGAGTTGAATTACTGAAATAAATGAACTTTTCCACGACATTCTAATTTATTGAGATGCACCTGTAAGTGCGAGCGAATAACCCTTATGTACTTCTTTTACATTTTACCAATGCTAAAAATTATTCTCCACATTTTATGTGCTAGGGTCAAACATTTAAAAAGGTTTAAGAGTATACTTATATAATGACCCATATGCATTTTATCATATTATACCCTCTACATTTGATCTCATTTCATCTCTTATATTATAAACACGTTTTTCTGTTTATTTTCTTTTTTATTCTTTTTTCTTTTTACTTTTATCATTGTTTTATTAATTTTTCTTTTATATTATTATTATTATTATTATTATTATTATTATTATTATTATTATTATTATTATTTACTACTACTACTACTACTACTACTAAATTACTAAATTAGTCTTAGCATACTTCTAACTCTCTGTGCTGCTATAATAGGTGAATTTCCCTGTGGGATTAATGCAGTGATCTATCTATCTATCTATCTATCTATCTATCTATCTATCTATCTATCTATCTATCTATCTATCTATCTATCTACTGTTGTTGTTGTTGTTGTTGTTATTATTATTATTATTATTATTATTATTATTATTATTATTATTATTATTATTATTATTAGTAGTAGTAGTAGTAGTAGTAGTAGTAGTACATGGTTTTAAGCGATTTATCTGTAACAGAAAAAAGGTAATGCTTTCATATGTCCCATCTGTACACACACACACACACACACACACACACACACACACACACACACACACACACACACACACAAATGATATACTGAACATTTTAAAATAAATGTCACACTATATTATATGTTGCTATATTATAAAGTGATGGCGTGGATCAATGGGCCAAAGTAATGGACAAAACATGAGGGATAAAATAAATACACCCGAGTGTTTTGCCTCTCCTGCTCTTTTAATCGGGGCCTAGTTAAAATGATATTTTAATCAGAAAACGCCTTGAAAAATTCCAGATTCGTGCAAAAATACTACGTGAAGGTACAAGCTGTAATTTATGATTAAAACAATACATTTCCAGTCCATCCAGTCCTCCTCCTAAAATGGTTCAGTCCAGATGAACTGAAACGGCAGCGTTGTTCGACCAAACCTGCATACTACCGTACTATATAGTATGTCAAGATAGTACGCACACTACCTCTGGTAACTAAGGAAACGTGTAGTGGGGTACTATTTAGTGTAGTAGTATGTAGTAGTGTAGTAGTACTATATAGGACTTTACCTTTTTTTCTCCGACAGAGGGCAGTAGAGAAATCATGGTCTGGGTCTCATGTCAGGCCATAAACAAGTCGAGTTCAAAACCTCTCAAGACAAAGAACAGTTTATAACTACATAAGAATGGTGAGTTTAAAATCTAAAGGTGCTAATTTTGAGTCTGGCATTTAATTAAAATCCACTGGAAGACAAACTCTGATAAAATAAATAAATAAATAAATTCTAGTAACTTGTCAGTTTAGAAACAAGTTTCTTAGTTATTAAGACACAGTACTTCGTCATGAAATTGTTGAGTATCAACTGTATTAAATATGTCACAGGCAATTATATACTGTATTAAAAGAAAAGGGAGATGCATTGCCCAAAGGAATATTCTTTCATGGAGCCCAAAATGTCTATCTTCACCTCTGCCTATAACTGAAGCTATGTCAGGTATAAAACATGACAGGGCATACTGTTATAGTATTTCTGTTCTTCCTGATCTATGTCAAACACTAGCGTAACTGGCTCCAATGATCCTGGGACTAGAACTTAGTGGTTAGCATCTTTGCCTTGCACCTCCAGGGTTGAGTGTTCATGTTCTCCCTGTACTTTGGGGGGTTCTTCCGGGTACTCTGGTTTCCTCCTCCAGTCCAAAGATGTGCATTGTAGGCTAATTGGCATCTCTAAATTGTCCATAGTGTGTGAATGTGTATGTGATTGTGCCCTGTGATGGGTTGGCACCTCATCCAGGGTGTCCCCCCGACTTGTGCCCCTAGTTCCTTGGGATAGGCTCCAGGCTCCCCCGCAATCCTGTGTAGGATAAGCGGTACAGAAAATGGATGGATGGACCTTTGATACTAATTAATTTAGAAAGAGCATTCCTACAACTCAGAGTTTTTTCTCTGCATGTTCAAGTTCAAGTCAAGTTCAAGTGGCTTTATTGTCATTTCAACCATATACACCCAGGGTGGGGCTGCTGTGCCTCAGGTGGTAGAGTGGGTTGTCCACTAATTGTAGGGTTGGTGGTTCGATTCCTGGCCCACATGATTCCATGTGCCAAAGTGTCTTTGGGCAAGACACTGAACCCCAAGTTGCCCCTGATGGCAGGCAAGTTCCCTGCATGGTAGCTCTGCTGCCATTGGTGTGTGAGTGTGTGTGTAAATGTGTGAATGAGACACAGTGTAAAGCACTTTGTGAACTGCGAAGATTAAAAGGTGAAACGTAACAACGTTTTGCAATGCTGCATAAAACAACACACTAACCACATGAGATGACATTCTGCATAAAGTGCATGTGCAAACAAGACAGTACAGTAACTCCTAAAATGGGACAATAGTAACAGTGTAACGATGACCAGTACACAGTTTTAGTGTGAAAGTGTCAGCTATAACAGGTAGTGCAAAAAGAGTAACAATATAATAAAAAAAAATGCTGTGAGTCTAAACATAACATACTATGACATAGTATTCAGCAGGTTAGCTTATACCATATGTGGACATAGCAGTTATTGCATGTTTTAGGTTCTTCCAATATGTTAATTTGGTATCATGATTTGGTTCTATGTTGATATTCCTATAATGTTGCTAAAGAAGTATTCTTAATAAAATTGTATTTCACAAGATGGCGTTGTTAAGTAGGAAATAAAACATGACAAATAATCAACGTCGGGGTGGAGTGATGTGGCACGGCATGAAACCTGCTCCTGATATCATTTCTGTTATAGCAAATAAAAATAGCCTGTATCTCACAGGCCTCTTTTTTCTCCTCTCTCTTGAAGTTAATAAAACAGAAAATGCAGCGTGTCACTAGAAGCTGTACAGAGAAACGATAAAGCCTTCCAACCTGAAGAGTTTCCTGGGTCAGAATCCTCAAACGAACAGTTTTACATTCGACAGTTTCAATGTGCTGGCACTGGAGACTCTTTCCAAAAATGCATCATTTTATTTATT
This sequence comes from Cranoglanis bouderius, assembly GCA_023630585.1. Lineage (NCBI taxonomy): Eukaryota > Metazoa > Chordata > Actinopteri > Siluriformes > Cranoglanididae > Cranoglanis > Cranoglanis bouderius. The sequence goes on from CM042543.1 coordinate 6,091,147, forward strand.
AAATAACATGTTTTTAAATGTGTTTATTATTAGGCTTAGATAATGTGGAGCATCCTCCATACAAGGCCTTGAGTAAGTTGTTACTATAGAAATGATGAAGTATTAGAACGAGTTATAAATTAAATCTGTGTTTTAGTCTCATGAATTGATGTTGCAGGTACGTTAAGCGTAGTATACAAGCCATTTATTTATTTTCTTGTATATATTTAGCAGAACTAGGTAAAGTAAATCCCCCTCCCCGGAGCCTCATTTTTGTCACTTTGCTCTGATTCAACACTAAAATGTGGCATACATGCTGACGTGCTTCAACGGTGAAAAACAGGATGTGATTTTTGTTTCTGTTTTTGTTTTTTCTAAAATGTATGCTGGGTGCAAAAGATAATGCTCATTTTTCCAATCCGTCAGCGGTTGGTTATAAAAAGCTCACCTGAGTTGCATATTCTTTTCTTTACAGCTGTGGTTTATTGTGTTTTTCAACTCTAGAACATTACTAGGCGTAGACTGTGCTTGCAGGAAATGAAAAGTGTTAACTGGCAAGCGAGAGTCAGTCTCAGCATCTCAGTGTGTAGGCTGACAACAACATGTGCTAGGAATAAAGAGCTATGTGGCTGAGCTGACTTATCTGGTTGTCATTATTACAGCACGAAGTGCTTACACATAAAGAAATCAGATTTATAAAGCCGTGTGTAGGTAAGGATACGTCCCAGTCATCAGGAAATTGATGTGCTAGACTCTCATCTCACCTGCTTCAAATAACTATAGACACCCATCTATTTTCACTTTCATTTCATCAAAATAAAAAAAAACAAAATTCAGAAACAGTGTAAAATTGTGAAAAAAAACATTATTTGCTGGTTGATGTCTAGCATTAGTAACAAGTATTTATTAAACAGATGAAGAATCATGTAAGGAAATACACCGGTCAGCCATAACATTAAAACCGCCTGCCTAATATTGTGTAGGTCCCCCTTGTGGCCCAAAACAGCTCTGACCCATCGAGGCATGGACTCCACAAGACCTCTGAAGGTGTGCTGTGGTGTCTGGCATTGAGACATCAGCAGTAAATCCTTTAAGCCCTGTAAGTTGCGAGGTGGGGCCTCCATGGATCGGACTTGTTTGTCCAGCAGATCCCACAGATGCTCGATCGGATTGAGATCTGGGGAATTTGGAGGCCAGGTCGACACCTTGACCTCTTTGTCATGTTCCTCAAACCATTCCTGAACAATTTTTGCAGTGTGGCAGGGCACATTATCCTGCTGAAAGAGGCCACTGCTCTTAGGGAATCCCGTTGCCATGAAGGGATGTACTTGTTTTGCAACAATGTTTAGGTAGGTGGTACGTGTCAAAGTAACATCCACATGAATGCCAGGACCCAAGGTTTCCCAGCAGAACACTGCCCAGAGCATCACACTGCCTCCACCGGCTTGCCTTTTTCCCATAGATCATCCTGGTGCCAGCTCTTCCCCAGGTAAGCGACGCACATGCACCCGGCCACCCACATGATGTAAACGAAAACGTGATTCATCAGACCAGGCCACCTTCTTCCGTTGCTCCATGGTCCAGTTCTGATGCTGGTGGTGGACAGGGGTTAGCATGGGCACTCTGCAGCTACGCAGCCCCATACGCAGCAAGCTGTGATGCACTGTGTGTTCTGACACCTTTCTATCATAGCCAGCATTAACTTTTTCAGCAATTTGTGCTACTATAGGTCTTCTGTGGAATCGGACCAGACGGGCTAGCCTTCTCTCCTCGCTCACATCAGTGAGCCTTGGGCGTCCATGACCCAGTCGCCAGTTCACCGCTTGTCCTTCCTTGGACCACTTTTGGTAGGTACTAACCACTGCATACCGGGAACACCCCACAAGACCTGCCATTTTAGAGATGCTCTGACCCATTCGCCTAGCAATCACGTCACAATCACAAAGTCACTCAGATCCTTACACTTGCCCATTGTTCCTGCTTCCAACACATCAACTTCTAGAACTGACTGTTCACTAGCTGCCTAAATATATCCCACCCCTTAACAGGTACCATTGTAACGGATAATCAATGTTATTCAGTGGTATTTATGTTATGGCTGATTGGTGTATATACTTTTTTTTTTAATGTTGTGCATTATTTGTAATTGTTATTTCTAGTATATTTTAAATATCTGTTTCTATATGGCAGGGATTTTATCACCTCACAGCTCCAGGGTCCGAGGTTCAATCTTGAGCTTGGGGTCTGAGTGTTGGTTTCCTCTGGGTTTTCACGTAAGGGGATTACCCCTTCCCCTGCATATTGCAGATAGTCTCCCCTTACTGTCCTGGTGGTAGATGGTGGTAGATGTATTCTTAAAAGGGCAGTGGCAGCTCAGTTCAAACTTCGCAAGTTCAAATCCCAGTGCTGTCAAGCTGCCACTACTGGGCCCATGAGCAAGGCCCTTAACCCTCAACTGCTCAGTAGTATAAATGAGATAAATGTAAATTGCTCTAGATGTAAAAAGTAATATTGTACATCAGAGGTTCCCAAACTAGGGCTTGTTACCTCATGTGGGGTCACTTGATTTACAAATAGGGTCAGAAAGGAAACACCCAGTCACCTCTTTTGTTTTATTCATTTAATTTACAAATTAATATTACAGATATCACTCTAACTAAGAAGACTTTACTACTATTTTGAAATGTTACTGGGAGTCACACTGAAACAAGCCGCATAAATAATAAATGAAGACTCTTCATGCTATTTTACTGTTTTTATTATCCTGACATGCTCCACTAGCGTAGGAGCTTAGCAATAAAAATGGACAAATTTCTCTGTCCTCCTACATCCACTTTCCCGACTACATCAAGTGACTCTGGCTCAGTGGAAAAATAAGAGTTGAGATCAACACTGAAATATGCCAAAACATTTATTACAAGTATAAATCTTAACAAGTATTACTTAACATTTATTAAGTATAAATCTGGAAAAAAGAAAAGTAGGGTGGTCAAGGTTTGGGGTCGCAGAAAATTCATAATTCATAACGTTTGGGGTCTTTTGCACAGAACTTTTGGGAACTCCTGGTGTACATCATTGACTTCTTCTACTTGTTAAGCATCTCTGATAACACAAACAAAAATTCTTTTTTTCTCTTTCTTCTAATTTTCTTTTTGATACATTTTTAACATTCACTCACACGAAGCCATCTCAGTCGAATAAATGCATCGAATTTATTTGGTCACATGAAGCAGAATACATGCACTCTGACGCCACTGAAACAATAACAGAATACCTTTCATTTTCAGTTGTGTCATGTGATTTATAAAAAGTAAGTTCTTTGTAGGAAAAGAACAACCCACATCAAATGTACTCTCAATGAGATTTAGTTTCTATGCAAAGTGAAAGTTCATCAAGAAATCAAGCACAAAATTAAATGTAACAGAAAAATGTTTGTATGTCATTAAAGAAAGCAGCATGTTACACAAGAGACCACTTTTCTGACAAAAAACACAATGAAGGCGGCTGGGTTTTGCTGCAAAAATAAGAAGCAAGTGTGAAAGTCAAGGTCTTCAGAAGAACCGTGGCTGGTTCTGCAAGATGCTCAATAAAACTTACCAGCTAATTTCCTTATAAAACTGCACAAATTGTACCGGAGATTGTACTATTTTTATTTTTATTTTTTTGTCACACCAAATATTGACTTTGTTTAATTTACTAGTGCTTACGGCTCTTTACGTTTTTTTTTTTTTTTAATGTAGAAACATTTAATTTCATTATTTTGAAGGCATCTTTGCTCTACAGCATTTCTTTGCATGTGCCTAAAACTTTTGCACAGTACTGTAAGACTGTACATTATGTGGAAATACTGAGCAGTTTCACATCAGATCTTAGCCCACTGTACTTTATCGTCATCTTGGAACTATGAGTGTGTTAGTACATGACATTATTATTCCCAACCATTGAGTACTGTCAATATGAATAAAAAGCAGGGACAAACTGAATGTGACAAAACCTTAAAGGAATCTTTAGTCAATCACATCTGTCTACTTTACGCATGGATCCTCCAAATGTTGCCCTTTTTAATTGCCCTGAACCTTATATTTGCCCTTCTTTCCCACGCCAAGGCAGCTAAGGCAGCCAATGCAGCGGTGGTAACAGCTGATGATGCGTGACTGGCCCAGCTTGAAGGCCATGCTCATGATGGCCATGCCTGTGATGATGAAGAGGAAGGTCAGCATGAAAAACTTGGGGTGCTTGGGCACAATGTCACCAAAGCCAATGGTTGTAAGCGTTATGAAACAGAAGTAGAAAGCATCGAACCGGTTTAAGTCTGTCTCCCACAGTGGTAGGACCAATGCCCAGCTCAGTATGTAAGCAAAGACAACAAGCAGGATCAGCAGGAATGGCACATTCAGACTCTCCATCTCTTGGCCGATGGTATTAAAGTCCCACATCTTGAAGCCCAAAGGCACAGGTGGCATCTGATTGAGCTCGGGGCAAGAGCATGTGCGTGCCAGAGGTCCGTTCTGACCAAACTTCTCCCGTGCGATGATGCGTTCAAAGATTGCAACATTTTTGAGAAACTGGATGGACCTTTGTTTAACAGATGACTGGGTGAGCATAACCTCATGGATGTCCAGTGGTTTACTCACTACTATGTCCTGACTGGAAGTATAGATCCTGTTGTGGATGGTGTGACTTTCGCTGGTTCTGCAGAGGCTCCACAACTGAGAGAGAAGATGTTTGTAGGAAGCGTGCAACCTTTGGTAAGCATTGGAGACGAGCATTGCCAGAATGTCACCAACATCTGAAATGACTAGCAGCATGAGTGGAATTCCCAGCATGGCATAGATGATACATGCTGCCCTTCCGGACTTAGTCACTGGGTAGATCTCTCCATAGCCTGAGACAGAAAGAGTTGGTGGTTATTATAGAAAAAAAAAAAAAAACCTACAGTATGTTTATGTACAGTACTCTGCAAAAGTCTTACACACATGCAAAGAATTGTTGTAAAGCAAAGATGCCTTCAAAAACAATGAAATTAAATGTTTCTGCATAAAATAAAATATTATAAAGAGCAGTAAACAGTAATAAACTAAAGAAAGTCAGTATTTGGTGTGACAAATATCAGGAAATTTGATCGTACATATTGTCATGTCAGATTCAGATAGAGCTTATGTAAGAGGATGTACATTAAAATACTCAAAGTACTCAAAGAGCTGCAACTTTATGAAGGCTCAAACTGGGAGTATTGATCCTTTCATTACAGTGCTTTAAGGGAATAAAATTAAATTCAATGCCAGTACTCCTCTTTTAGGTATGTTGGCATGTGTTGCTAGTTTGCTAGTCATTAGTGCATCAGGGTTTGAGGTATAAAACTCAAGTTCTGCAGGCTAAGACCTGGTTGGTTAAGTGTTTAACACAACTCATTCATTGAATCAGTAATGGATACAGTAGTAGAGAGTTATGTAGCGAGATACTAATTACGATACTGATTTTATAGGCCATCCCTGTAAAAAAAAAAAAAAAAGTCTTAGATTACACTTAACAAACAGCACAACTCCTACAGTACATCCATTAAAGAAGGTTTTCTTCTCCATTGAATTTTGATAACAAGGAAGTAGTTTGCACTGAAGTTTGTGACCCTGGCATTAACCTCTGTGGTTGTGTCTGTACCAGTAAAAAGCTAATGAATGAACAAAAGTGAGTTGCTGGCTTTTAGCTGCGCTCTTCTCCTCCTTCTGAGGTTTCTGCCACTTGCAAACGAAGCTGTTATGAGCTCTTAGTGACGGTGTTTGTCTGCCAATGCTACCAAATCAGATGGCAGATTCGTAATAGACTGGGGAAAATGCTATATGGTGCTATTCCCTCAGGACAGTAATGAGAGCATTCCCAGTACTAAAGTGCTCCCTTCAACAGTTACAACTCCATGTAGACTCTGATTAGTATAGAGTGTAGGTATCAGATGTTAGATAAGATGGAAAGGTTCAAGATGGCTCCTGTTTCATGGTCTATGCCCCCAGTTTCATTTACAGTAGCATAAAGTTCTTTGTAAATGTAATTTAGGTAATATAGTCTTTTGACATAACTGTTATACTGATAATACTAAACTCATTAGTATTTTTAGAGGAATTTATAGGTATCATCCTCACAGCTCCAACGTCCCCGATTCAATCCTGCGCTTGTGTTACTGTCTGTGTGGAGTTTCTGTGCATGTTCTCCCCTTGGGATTTCCTCCAGGTTCTCTGGTTTCCTCCTACCTCTGAAAACATGCCAGCAGGTGAACTGGCTACACTAAATTGCCCTTAGCTGTGTATGATTGTGTGAATCTGTGTGTATGGTTCCATGCAATGGATTGGTGTGTTGAGCAAAATAAAAAAAATGACTAAAGATGAATGTATGATGTTTAATTTGGCATACTGTTACTGGATATTGTTAAAATCAGTTGAAACTGTATGAAACTGTAAACATGAACATTTCCCAGAATCCTCCACTAGAAGGCTTATCATCTGATTGTTCGAGTGATTGAGTTTGCGTTGTCTAGTCTGAACCCTTGCATGCTTTTAACTTTGACTTTGTATTTATCTGCTTCGCCAATAGACCTACATTTGCATCCAAACCCTTGTCCCTTCATGACCAATACAAAGTTCAGTCAGATCAATCCGAACGAACAGTTACAGCAACACAGGTATGTATTACAGCATTACAGCTCTGGCGTCCCATCCAGGGTGTATTCCCGCCTCACACCCAGTGTTCCCGGGATAGGCGCCGGATCCACTGCCAGGATCCACCACCAGGATAAGCAGTTATTGAAAACCGAGTGAGTAAATAGTCGCTTTTCTCCTTCTCATCCTCCAATAATCACTTAAAGATTGTTATGATTGTTGACAAAACCTACCCTTAATGGACATCTGCAGCGCATGGCTAATGGATGAGGACATAACGTCCTGAGACTGAGCCAACTCAACCAGTGCACTTTCTCTGTCTTAAGATCAAAACCACAACAACTGCATTATATATGTAGTCATTTTGGTAGAATGTGCAAGAAGAATTTCTTGTTTGACGTCATTAGCCTTCTTCATTCTTGGAACATTTTCCTAAAAGCATCATAGTGTAAAATTCATTTAAGCCATGTTTGTTTGTGTGTGTGTTTGTTTGTTTGTGTGTGTGTGTGTGTGTGTGTGTGTGTGTGTGTGTGTGTGTGTGCGCGTGTGTGTGTGTGTGTGTGGTGATAAACTTCTCATAATGTGGATGTGTCATGGGGAAGTGGCCAGTCTATAAGGTACACCTAATTGTTGTAATATTTTGTAGATGTACAATTATTGGCTGTAGCCCACCTGCGGCTTTAAACAGTTTGTTCAACGCATAGTGTTCCTTTTCCATGGATGGATGTAGAAATGGACGTCTGTACAAATCTATAACATCTGTATCTAATATTGAGATGGTGTTGATGATTTGGATCAGGTGTGTTAGATTATAGCCGAAATAGCACCATAGCTGAGTCTTTGTTGGCTGAAACCTTGAAGGCATGCCTTTAAAATGATGCCCATCATGAGACACAGAGAAACAAACAGACCCAATAAGAGGCAAAGAAATGTAGAGAGAGACACAGACAGAAAAGCAGAGAGAGAAAGCAGACAGATATTACTGTTGATGCCATTGGAATGTACGAGGATTTGACCTGTGCTAATGAGGACAAGCTCAAGCTTTATGACTGAGTTGAAATGTTATTGATGAACGTCTGGATTTAAAGACAGTGTGACCTCCAAAAGGTTTCCACAGAGCATAAGACAGATCATTGGCTGTTTAGTAAACGGTCACTAGATTGCTAGTGCAATAACAGTTCCATTGTAAGAATTTATAAATGATAAATCTGGTTTAATAAATCATCTGGGACTATTTTATTCTTCTGTGGTCATTTGAACAAGAAGAGTGTGGTACTTTTTGTACGAGAAATCCAAAAAGAGAGCAGGAGTTAATTTCGCTGATGTGGCAGATAACTAAGAACGCACACCTTTTCTCATAGCCCTTTGAGAAACACATGAGATTAACATTTCTATTCTCATCTAACCGCTTTAAACAAAACTTTCTAAGCAATTAAAAAAAAGTTTTAACTCCGAAAATCCGTATTCTGATTTTCAGTCCAGTCTAGAGCTCTGAAATACTTATCGTGTTACAGGAAAGGTACTTCTAGTGTTTATGTTATTTGTTTCTTTTTTATTAAAGTTCATCTGCACTTGCATCCGCCTCCTCATACTTTATATGACAAACAACAACAACAACAACAAAAAAAACCCACAACAGATTTCAATATGTAATTTTTTCCAAAAAGTTAAACCATCATTCAGAAACTAGATGGGAAAAATTAATTTTAAAAAAAGAACTGAAGGAGGATGCACTTTCTTTTTCCCAAAACTGTAATTAAATCTTAAGAAATTTTCTTATTAATTGTTAGACAGCACACTGCAATTGACTGGCATTTCATCCAGGGTTTGTTCCCACCACTTACCCAATGTGAATAGGCTTCTGATCCATCACAAGAATTAAGCACTTAGTTAAAATGAATGAATGAGTGTTGAGAAGCAATGCTGTGAACAAAACATTTACAGATTTACAATATTCACAGTTACACCCTGCATGAGCATTTGTTTGCATCACTCAGGCAACATTTGAAGAAATTCCCTGTTTCATTTTTAAATAATTTTATCAATATGACTGATACACTGTTTCACTTCTTTTCTTCTTTTTTATGTTTTCACCACACAAGTGATGCTTCCTCAAAGTAAATTTTAGGAATGTGACTACATCCGAGTCAGTTTAGTATTAGTCACTAACCACTTTAACTCAAAAAGGAGCATCTCTTCTGTTCGTCTGTTAGAAAATATTAATGTATTGTCTTTCTGCTGTTCTTGTGGTTGGCCTGGTTACAGTAAGTAGCCCTGCTTAGGCTCTGTATGCTCATGATAGGCGATTATAACCAAAGTACACAATATATTGTTCAAATAAATCTCACTGTTAGAGTGAGAGAGAGAGAAAGAAAGAGTCTGATCTAAAGCAGTTTAATGTAAAACTCAGATCAGATATTCCCAGACCATTTGTTCTGACTGTTAAGAGGGAAACTTTCCCCTATTGCATTTTATGTGTGTTTTGTGTAAGCAGTACTTCTTAACACATCACTTCTTTTTCTCTCTTGTCTCCAAATGATGCATCATTGCATTTTGCAGAATTGGGGCATGGATGAGAAACTAATCAGAGATAGAGATCATCTTCAATCAATCAAGCACAAGTTTTGTGGACAGACACAAAACAAACATGAAATAAAAACTAGATGAAGATGTAGATGAAGGCAAGATGATTGTCCTCTTGCCTCCATGAGTGACATTTGATGTGCCTTCAAAGGCATTAGGAGCCTTGTGCAACAAATCTACTAACTTTTCCTGGACTTTATTTTCTTGCAATTTTGCAATACAAAAGACTATTATTATCAAGATGGACAAACTTGAGTGGGATTTCATGCCAGGATTCAGAGACTGATTAAAAGCCTGTCTGTAAAGTGCCATAATATTGGCAACACTGCTACGTGTAATTGTACATTTAATTTTTTTTTATTGCAGTATAAATGCTGCATTGTTTTAGCAGTGTTTTTCTTTTCATTGTTCTTTTAAAAAAAAAAACACAAGTTTGTTGGGGGTGGGGCTTTGTTAAGGATGATGGATCACCACTTTTGCGGTGGCCCATTTGACTTGATCACAGAAGGGTTACACTGGAGCAGGACATCTGACAGTTAAATAGTATAAGAATTGACATAAGAATGACTTAATGAAACAACTTAAGAAGTTTGAAAGGCATGTATTATGTGCATAGGTAAGGAGTTGGCAAAACATGGCGCAATTGACCTGACTTCACTCTATAAAATACCATTTCGATTGTATGCATGTAAAACAGTAACAGCGTTAAAGCCCATGAAACAGAAACCGTCACAAAGAAAATGTCAAAGCATGCATGGAAAAAAGAAAACAGAGAGACAGAGAGAATTTGAGTGTTTCCTCACCCACAGTGGTGAAGACGGTGCAGCAGAAGAAGAGCGAGCCATAAAAGGTCCAGTTTTTATAACTCTGAGACCACACAGCTTGGTAGTCCGTTCTGATCTTCTGCTCTAAAGCACCCACGAGAACCTCCTCAGACTCATCTGAACATCCAACACAAGTCCAGTGTCATAAAAAAACATGCTTTTAACATTCCCAGTTCATCATTTTTAATTTGATAAAGCTACACAGCAAAGTATTTAGAACTAAGTAACAATTAAACTTTAGCACTAGAAGCGATCACAGTAATGCAACAGCAATATGATCAACTTTCCCTGAAGCTGCTGGATAAAGGTTTCCTTAGTTTGCTCTTTAGAAATTACATTCAGTGTAATGTATAGGAGACTATTATGAGGTTCTATCAGGAGGAAAAGTGAATGAAATTCATTTGATTATTATTATTATTATTATTATTATTATTATTGTTGTTGTTGTTGTTGTTGTTGTTGTTATAACTAATGAATTACTTAAATAACTCCCAAATATGATGACATAATCACTTAATATCTTCAAAACACCTCGACACATGAGAACATGACAGAAACAGAGAGATAGCAGCTGTTATTAATGAATGAAATAAATGAAGTAGTATTCTACGTTCATACCGGAATGATTGCGCACGGTGGCGACGACTTGGCGCACGAAATTACGGTGTTCGTCCGTGTCGTTTCTCGAGCTTCCCTCGAGCACCTGGAAGAGGAAAGCACCGAGCACAGCGTAGCCGATGAGAGAGAGGATGAGCACGACGTGAGGAAAAAGCGACCACATGCATTTCATCACTGTCCGTCTGTACGCCGGGCGCGCGCGCCCCTCTTCCACAGCCACGGACATCTTCTCGCGCTCAGCGTCTCCGTCCTCTACATGTTATGCGCGTCGGCGTCCCGACGACTGACTTGTGGCGGGTTGCCAGATTGCTCGAACACACTTAAGGCCCACCCGTGTTGCTATCAAACAGACCAAATGTGCTGCAAGTGGGCGTCGCTAGTGTGCGTCTCCTCTCGAGACAATTTTTCTTCTGAATTAATAATCGGGCATGTTATTCAATTCTTACGTAATGCACATTATGAATGATACATATTTTTCATTTAATTGCATTCTAAGTGCTATGTATCCAGTGCACAATCAAAATGCAAAAAGCAATAGTCTTCCAGTTGTAGGGTTGTAACCCATTGACACTATAGCTGTGCTTCAGATATTCGCATCTTTATCTGTATTCGGATTTAGAACTGAATTAGGCATGGCCTAAACAGGAAGGGATCTTTCAAAAATTAAAAATGAACCTATGTCTTGAGAAACACTGGAAAACACTAGGGGAAAAAAAAAACAGAGGTCGAAATGACTGCACTGTGAGCATGGTGTGTGAGTTCTGTGATCTCAGTTCCTCAATCTACAAGCTACATCACTCCAGTTCATAATTAGTCTCAGCTAGAGATAAGCACAGGACTCATGCAGTTATTATTTTTTTTGTTTAACTTAGTTGGGTCTATTTTGCAAAATATAAACAAACTAGAAGCATAATGTAAAACACCACACCTGAAAAGCTTGTGGACACCTGACCAACCACCCATATGCGCTTTCTGAACATCCCATTCCAGATTTAATCCTTTTTTCTGTTAAAATAACCTCCACTCTTCTGGGAAGGCTTTCCACTAGATTTGCAGAACACTCAAGTTCTTCCACTCCAACCTTGTCTTCGTGGAGCTTGCTTTGTGCACAGGGGCATTGTTATGCTTGAACAGGTTTGGGCCTCTTAGTTCCAGTGAAGGGAAATTGTAAAGATACAGCATGCAAAGACATTCTATACAACTATGTGCTTCCAACTTTGTGGCAACAGTTTGGGGAAGAACCACATATTAGTGTAATGGTCAGATGTCCACATAACTTTGGCCATATAGTGTACTGTATATTCCCTCTACAGTCATAGTATCCCTGAATATATTATTTGAGTGGTGGTCCATTCACAGAACAACAATGACACTGACACTGGTTGTACACCGGTAATGTGATGATACGAGACACAGCACATGAGGTTTGTTTGTTTATTTATTTATTTATTTATTTATTTTAGCACTGTGTATTTTACTGGCCTTGGTAATCAGCTTTGTAGCTTGTAGGAATAACACGGAGGTGATTAAACCACCACTTGATAAATGTGTACCACCAACACACACACTACCATGTCGGTGTCTTTGCTTTGCCAGGAAAAATCTATTACCCAAATAATATCTTGGCAGCGGTGGTTTTACAGTGGTCCCTTTCTATTTATGGATGTAGTAGATGGAGCTTGCATACTGTGCAGAAAAACATGTAGGCTAAAATCCGTAACTGTATACCTGCAAAGTGCACCTACATATATGCCAGGTGCACCTGATAAAAAGCCAATGCAAACTTTCCTATGACTGTTCACAATAAAATCACCCATCCAAACATCTCTACAGCTGAACAATGTCATTCCATTTCCACGTGGCATGTGTGCACACACAACTTCTTTATATATTTATAGCCGAGCTGCTGAATACAAGCTGCTCAGGCAACAACTGTTGACCTGATTGAGTCAGAATGACCAGACTAGATTGTAAATTCATACAGCTACTGTATACTCCATTCAGAGTGTGGTTCATCAAAACTGAGATGCATGTTAGTTATTATAATAAAGTAAATCTAAAACAACCGCCAAAAAAACTGAGACAAAACAATAAAAAACAACAACGACAAAACCCCCCACCCAAAAACCCCAGTGAGCTAAAAATGCACATAAAACTGAAATGTCTCTAAGACTCCAAATGTGCAGTGGAGTTTCTGAACTTTTGGGGCTCTTATGCAAAACGGCTAGTAAAACAAAAAACAAAACCCTTTATTTTTATTCCATCCGCCTCTCCCTATCATATGACAGCTACAAACCAGGGAGTGTGAGGGCTAACACCTGCTTCCTCTGAGACACATGAAGCCAGCCAACTTGCTCATGCAGTGTACCAACTTGGAGGAAAGCACTATCTGCCTTCTTCTGCATATATGAACTCACAGATGGCCACAATTAGCTAGTGTCACTGTGACTGACAGGGGAGAGAGAGTATGCCATCCCTCCCACCCAGACAGCACAGCCAGTTTTGTTCTCTTGGACTCCTGGATGGCTGTGGCATTGTTGAAATTTGAGCTTGTGATCTCCAGACAATAGGGTGAATACCTTTCTGTTGCACCAAGAACCTTCTTTTGGCATCTCAGTAAGCACACTTCAATATGGAGGATGTTGCATATGTAAAAATATTTTTGTTCAGAGCCTATTAAAAGTATGGTTTCTTTACCATCCAGTAATAAATCTAAGAGAACTTTGTTATGGTAAACCATACTACCATAGCTGAAACAAAGAAACAAATATAGGTGTATATATAAATATAGGTGTAGAGTTTGTCCTGGTCCATCAGTGTGGCCCAAACAGAAAAAAATCTGAATTACTTTCCACATTTTCCTCATTCTTACACTGTGAATAAACACCACCACCCACTACTGGAAATCTGATCCATTGTTGATTTTTAAGTGCCATAACTGTGTGAAAGTGTTTTGTGCCTTGAATTGTGGACCGGAGGTGCTATTGTCAGATAGAGAGTTCATTCTAAACCTCAGCTAATGCAAAATAACACTGGTCATTAGCCGCACCCACTGCCCTTTCTGGCCATTACATATTTATGCAGATAGCCACCAGTGATTATCTTTATTGTTTTGAACACAACAGTTGTTCAAAAGGTATACAAAACTGCTTACCAATGTTATTAACAATGCAAACCATTCCAGTATTCAAACCATTCCAGACCTGCTTTTAGTGTATCTTCTAAATAAGACAGATGGCAAACATCTTTAGTTAGCGGTTTTAAAAAGCACCTCACAATCCAACCAAAAAGAAACCCAACTTGGTGTGATACTCCCAATCTGGCAACATTGGTAGGGTCTACTGACTGATTCATTGGGATACCACTTTTGCCCATCATCAGTAGGTCTACAAGCCACAGAGTCATATACATGTGGGACCTGTGTGTATTTTGTTTGTAGCTAAGTGATGGTGCCATGAGAGAGTACTGAACAGATGGGCCATTAGTTTAACCATAAACATTAACCAGCTAGGGCTGCAAATTGTATTGTTACAGAATATGTTGTGATACTGGCATTAATGATATATGCATACACTGTATATGCTTTCTAACTGTGTACTCAGATGTGTGTTCAGATAAATCATGGTAATCATGCAATCCAACAAACCCCATCATTTTGGTCAAAATCAAATAGCTATCAGTTCCAAGACTAACCAAGAGCCACTGCTGGACAATTGAAGATCCTTAATCTTCAATACTCGGCTGTTTGAATTGTATTCTGTCTCACTTTTGGTAGTGGAAACACACTCAAAAGTTCAGTCCAGACTTCTTTATCCCTGGCCACAGACTCCAGCTCCTCCTGAGGGATCCCCACATATTCCCAAGCCAACTGTGAAATTTAGTCCCTCTAGCAGGTCCTAGGTCTACCCCAGGGACATCCTTTTAAGATAACTGAACCACTTCAACTTTACTTATTCCCATTTCTGCTGTTCTTCTTCTTCTTCTTCTTCTTCTTCTTCTTCTTCTTCTTCTTCTTCTTCTTCTTCTTCTTCTTCTTCTCCTCCTTCTTCTTCTTCTTATTTTCTTAATATCATTTTTTCATTTTTCATTACATTTAACTCATCACCTTAGGTGAAGATATTGATGTAGACTGACCAAAAACAAAGCTCTTGTGACCACCATGTCACACTTGACAATCAAATTTGTAATTTAATATATTTCCAGTACATACAGTATAAAAATATGTATCCATAAGAATAAACAAAGATGTGTTTAAAAAATAAAACAAAATCAATATGGAAAAAAAGTATTAATACACCACAAATTACCAACATCTGTACTTTATTGCAATGCTGTTGTTGGTAATTGCAGCTCTGAGATATGGCAAGAAGTAATTAGCGTTTTGCAGCATTGTGGTTCAATTTTGGCCCATTCCTCTTTGGCAAATTGTCTTCAATTCCCTTAAGGTTGGCAGATGAAAATAATTCTCTTTTAATATGTCCTGGTACATCACTCCATTCATGTTTCCTTAGATGACAGGTAATGCCCCAATAGCATTTGCAAAGAAGCAGTTCCATATCATGATGCTCCCACCACCATGCTTCATTGTGGGTATGGTGTTCTTGGGATCATATGCACAACCATTCTTTCCCCAAACATGACGAGCTGAATTATTACCACAGAGTTCTGTTTTTGTTTTGTCTCACATATTAGCGAGACAAAACAAATACTAGCATATCACCTTGTGAAAAACAGCAATGGCTACGGACAGCAGCAAGCAGGAACTGGAAGTTTCCACTAAATGCCTGGTGTATTGGAGCATTTTGGCCTCCATTTTAGTCTACAAAGTGGTGGACTGAAAACTTTACAATCTCCACATGAGAGTGGAATATCAATATTTTGTGTCAGTCAGGCGAATTTGATGAAAAAAAAACAAAACAACCCAAAGCAACACGCGCATAGCAAAGTCTCTCCATTGCATTCAGGCAGGCTTTCCTGTCTGAATGGATCAGGCAAAACTGCAGTGTCATTATAAAGTTTAAATTATTATACTTATGTATAGTTGATTATTTTTTTATTATAATGCGTATGTAAAGTTGATTATTTTCCTATAACAGCAATTTGCCAACAGCTACAACTTTTCATTTACAACCCCAATTCTGAAAAAGTTGGGACAATATGGAAAATGCAAAAAACAAACAAAAAGAGTAATTTGAAAATCAATTCACCCTGTACTATATTGATGTATATATTAATCTGATGACTGCAACACACTCCAAAAAAGTTGGGACAGTCGACTGTTTACCACTGTGTAATATCTCCTTTCCTTATTAAGCGTTTGGGACTGAAGACACCAGTTGGTTGAGTTTAACAAGTGGAATTTGTCCCCATTCATCCATTATGCATTTCTTCAGCTGCACAACTGTATGGGGCCTTCGTTGCCTTATTTTGTGCTTCATAATGCGCCACACATTCTCAATCGGACACAGATCAGGACTGCAGGCAGGCCATGCTAGCACCTGCACCCTCTGCTTACGCAACCACCCGGGCAGAATGTGGTTTGGCGTCCTGCTCTGGATGGCAGCATATGTTGCTCCAAAATGTGTACATATATTTCTGCATTAATGGTTCCCTCACAGATGTGCAAGTTACCCATGCCATGGGCACTGAAACACCCCCATATCATGACAGATGCTGGCTTTTTGACCTGACGCTGATAACAGCTTGGATGGTCCTTTTCCTTTTTGGCCCGGAGAACACGATGGCTGTTTTGTCCAAAAACTATTTGAAATGTTGACTCATTGGACCACAAAACACGATTCCACTGTGCTACTGTCCATCTCAGATGAGACCGAGCCCAGAGAAGTCGGCGGCGCTTCTGGACAGTGCCGGCTTCTACTTTGCATAGTAAAGCCTTGTTGCATCTGTGGATGCAGCGGCGAATGGTGTTGACTGACAAAGGTTTACCAAAGTATTCCCGAGCCCATGTCAGGATATCCATTACAGACTCATGATGGTTTTTAAGACAGTGACGTCTGAGGGATCGGAGATCACGTACATTCAGAAGTGGTTTTTGGCCTCGCCCTTTACACACTGAGATATGACCGGATTCTTTGAATCTTTTAATTACTGTATATTGTGCACTGTAGAAGGTGAAATGCCCAAAATCCTACCGATTTGTCTTTGGGGAATGTTGTTCTCAAAGTGTTGGATTATTTGCTGATGCATCTGTTGGCAGATTGGTGAGCCTCGACCCATCCTTGCTCTTGTAGGTCTAGGCCTTTTTTGGAGGCTCCTTATATACTATGATTAGACGATTGCCTCACCTGTTTCACATCAACTTCTTATTTCAACTTGTCACATCGCTATTAGTCCTAAATTGCCCCGTCCCAACTTTTTTGGAACGTGTTGCATCAATTTCAAAATAAATGTTTATCTTCAAAAAACTATGCATTTGATTAGGTAAAACATCAAATACAGTTGCAATCAAAATTATTCAACCCGGATTGCAAATCAGGTTTATTGTCAAAATGTACAGACTTTCAGCTGTTTGCAATGAACAAATCAAACAAAAGCAATTTAAATAGTTCAACACAACGAATGCTTCAAGTGGTTTCCCCAAATTCAACTGAAAATGCAACTTATAATGACTTCTCCAGTCTCCAAAATTATTCAACCCTCTGAATAGAATCCCTCACAACAGCACAAATATGCAAAACAGGTGTTGTCTCATGCACACTTGATGCAACTAATGTTGCATCAAGTGTGCATCAACTGGAACACATGAAATTCCTGAACTGGCTAGGGGCAGAAAACACATGAAATACCTGAACGGCGCAAAAAACGGTGAAACTCTTTCTGTTTTTAAATCTCGCCTCAAAACGCACCTTTTCAGCACCTTCCAGTGACTGTCTATGTATCTTTTTATTGTTTGTTGTGTTTTAAGCCTGAATTGAGGCCCTCTGTGTGTTTTTTTTTTTTTATTGCTTGTAAGGTGTCCTTGAGTGCCATGAAAGGCACCTGTAAATAAAATGTATTATTATTATTATTATTATTATTATTATTATTATTATTATTATCAATAATAATCATAATAATAATAATAATAATAATAATAATAATAATAATAATAATAATAATAATAATAAAATAGGTTTGGTAGTGACTAAGTCATTTTTCAGGATGATAATGCATCTTGCCACAGAGCAAAAAAGTGTTAAAGCTTTTCTTCAGGAAAGGCATATCAATTCAATGACATGGCCAGCAAACAGTCCAGATCTCAATCAGATTGAAAATTTATGGTGGAATTTTTTAAAAATTGGTCTTTGACAAGGCTCCATTCGGCAAAGCTGATCTGTCAACCACTATTTGAGAATGTTGGAACCAGCTTGATGGAGAATATTGTTTGTCACTGGTGAAGTCCACGCCTTAAAGAATTCAGGCCGTCATAAAAGCCCACAGCGGAGCAACAAAGTCACTAATTGTGATTTTTTTTTGTTGATGATTCCATATTTTATTTCCTCAACATTGAGTGATTCCATAATTTTTCCTCTACTTGATCTGGAAAAAAATATGCCATTAATTAAAACAATTCAATTTAATTTGTTTGAGGTAAGTTTAATAGGCAAAAATTGTTTTGTGTCATATCTGTGATTTGTTTATTTGCTATGAAGTAAAAAAGCCAGGTGAGCATTCTCTAAGTGTGATGATTCCATAATTTTTGCCAGGGGTTGTATTAATTAATGACACCTTGTACATTTTAACTGTTCATAGACTGCAAACTGCTTGCCAAGTTCACACATTCCACCAGAGAAGACTAGAGGTCTTCCTGGCATCATCCAAAGTGGACCTCTGACTCGCACTTGAACTTTGCAGAGTGTGAGTCAGCTGGCTCGAAATACTCCAGATAATAGCTGTCTCATAGAAAGGATTATGATTATTTTAACTTGCCTCTAGTAGAGGAGTTTAAAAACCTTCAGATCTTATTCATTGACTTTTAAGATGTTTCAGATCAAATTGCCTGCCAAATGTATTAATGTCATTAGTTGAAATACAGCTTCATAATGGTCTGTGATAGGGGACCTTTCACTAAACACCAAGAGACTCCCTAAACACACAAAGTCCAAACTAGGAGAGTTGTTTTACAATGCTGCTGCTGCTTTGGCACTTTACAGCCCTCTTTCTAATCTCGGCTAATAGAACGCTCTCCTAGTCAAAGCTGATTTGTTGGGTCAACGGGATCTTCGCCTGCTTAATGTCCAGAGTGTAAATATTTATGTGAAAGCCCTCCAAGGCATTCGCATCATGCCTTTTGGAACAAGGGTGATGTCACCACATTCAGCTTGGAACAAATAAGGGATCCTTTTAAGCTAAAGAATGACTAAAGAATTATATTTTGTTTATACAAAGTGTCTACGCCATGTGCGGGATAGACTGTGATATATCACAGTGTTTCCCAGTCCTGCTCCTGGAGTCATCCTGCTCATATTATTGTTTTCCCTTTACTAGTACACCTGACTCATTCTACAGTACACTCCATGTGGTACATGTCTTGCGTATGTAGAATGTAAACCAGCAGACTGAGCAATAAAAGTACAGCTTAAATCTGAAATTATGCATGCTTGCTGACACAAAGTTTAGTCTGAAAAGACATTTATTTATTTATGATGGGTTAATGTAGACCAGTGTTTAAAAAAAAAAAAAAAGCAGCTGCATGTAGAATAGTATGTAATATATCACATGACATACATTATGTGCATATCACATATGGAGAATACCAAACTGAGTAGTACAGGTTTTATCAAAATGTTTTTTTTATTTTTTATTTTTTTTATACTGTTTAATGATACGTTTACAAAAGGCTTTACAAGGCCATTATAACTGACTGAAATACAATGAGATCCAAGGAAAGCAAAATATATAATGGATTATGTAAGGATACCAGAACATCCCAAAATGTTTTATTCCTCTAATACCACAACAACTTATCAAATATTCATTCAGTTATTTACTGATTAAAGAATGACACATTATACTGTATATAATTTTATCTTTGTAACTTTTTATAGTTATACATCTTGTGGAACATCCATGAAACAAGTTAGTTCCCGTTATCACTTCCATTATAGCAGTTATTAACACCTAATAACTATCTTCACCAGCCTCTCTTTTTTTCCTCTCTCTTGACGTTAATAACACAAAAAAAATGCAGCTTTTCATGTCACCAGTGAACCCAGAAAGCGCACCTAAAACTTTTCTGTGTTGCAGAACTTGAACTTGAGCTTTACCAAGCATTAGCACTGGAGCCTCCTTGCAAAACAAAACAAACTTCTCCATATTAACTATTACCCCCATTTAAAAAAAATCTATTTATGTTGTGCACCCACCATACAAGTCTTTGTCTGAGTTGTTACTACAACTTAAGCAACATCTTCTGACCAATCAGACTCGAGAATTTAACATGGTATAAATCAGATTTTTAAATGCGATCAAAGCGAATCTAAACTCAGTTTAATATAATTGGAAGGTAATTAAATGCACGATTAATGCTTTCAGATTATTTGTGGTAAGAGCTTGCAGCTATAGGACTAAAAAAAAGGTACAGAAATGCTTTACTTGCCCCAGAACGTTTCAAGATCATTTCGAATGAAGATGGCTATAGGCAGAAGTGGATATAAAAGGGATCTAATTCCTTACAGCAGGAAACTGTGTGGCTCTTTCTGTACTTCCTTATCATGCCCTCTCATGAACAGTTCCAATGTAATTTGATTTAAACAGGATAACACATAGCGAGTGAAGTAAAAGATGGACTATACAGTCTTTTCATACTGGTTGCATTGTTTTGCACTTTTTAGAACTATTTGTATTTACATTTCCAGATCATTCTTTTTACTCCACACATTTCCTTAACGGTAAGAGTTCTAGTTTCCGCTACAAATAATTTGTTAAAGCATATTTTCTTTATGGTTACTCTATTACTGCCGTACTTGAATTTTAGAATTAGAAGTTATAAAATTACTAAAAATGCTACTGTTAAAAATGTAGCCGATTAACATGAATCAAATGACATGCAAGTGTTTTTACGGCCATGGCAACGCTTTTACTTTTCTTCATTAGAAGCTTTGTTAGCGAGCCCTTTTCTGTTCAGAGCTCTCTCTAGAGCGCACACAATGCTCTCCTTGTTGTTGGAGACATTATAGCAAGTGAGGTCCACCAATCTCTGGAAGTCCTCCGACGCGTATGTGAGGTTTGATGTGACGTACGGAGAGGATCTACTGCTCACATCAACATCTCCGGCCTTCAACTCCTCCTTTCCCTGTCTCTTCACCCCTGCAGAGTAAACATACATATCAATATCAGCTCCTATTCATTTCATTTGGATTAAAATTTCTAGCATATTTTACACTGTATTCTCCAAGTGAACTTCAGACGGTCCCTATATTCTATAGCAGTTTGCCAATGATTATAATTTCTTAATACCAACATGTCATACTTTTTATCCATTTACAGTTGCATTTAATTTTGTGCAACATTCATTACATTAACAGCATTTGGCAGACACCCTTATCCAAAGCGACTTACATTTATACATCTGAGCAGTTGAGGGTTAAGGGCCTTGCTCAAAGGCCCAACAGTGGCACAGTTGAGCAACAGCAGTGCTGGGATTTGAACTCACGACCTTCCAATCAGTAGCTCAACATCTTAACCACTGAGCTACCACTGCTAACATTCATGCGACAAGTTTCATGAGACAAGTTCCTGACTTTCTGTCAGGAAGTGAGAGCTGGGAGGGATGCAAGTGCAGTTCAGTGATGTTTAATGAGAGCAGAGCAAATGATCCAAAACGTAAGGCAGAATCGATATCAAAAAATAGGCGTATGTTAGGCGATGTACAAACAGAGCACACTAGGCAAAACAAACGTGAGAATCAAGAAACAGGCAATAATCCAAAACCAGAGTAATCAGCACAGACAAAAAGTCTTAGTAAAGTCAGATGCACCAGACAAAACTGAGCGTCTGGTGGTTGGGAATGGGTTAGCAGCAGTGGATTATGGCATGCGTAGTTGTGGTGGCCCTGTTTTAGGCCGCAGTGTGTTCTGGGAATTGGAGTCAGTGGCTAGCGTGGACCTGACAAGTTCCTGTTATCATTATAGCAGCTATAGCATTATACATTATAGCAGCTATAAACAGTTGTTCCCTCACCAGCCTCTCTTTTTCTCTCTTGTCATATATTACAGAGAAACTGGAAAGTGCGAAGTTTTTCCAATAGTGGAAAACTTTCTGACTGTTACAAAGCACTGACACTGGAGATAAATGTAAATAAACATCTCTTTAGAGAAAGTTTCACCATATTATACAATTTTCTTTTTTAAATAACACCATTTTTTGAAATGAGCTTATTATTAGGCTTATGGAACATCTGCAATACAAGTCCCTCTGAAGTAGCTCTAATACATTAATGTAGAATTACATTAATGTAATCTTTATAAGCTAACACATTCATATTCTGCTACGTCTGATGGTATGCGTCAGATGCAATTTTGACAGTCTGGTCAGTTTTGCACACTTTCGTGACATCTGCATTCATCCCAATACCGATATTGTTATTGTTTGTAATTATTGTGTCCTGTGTAGTTATTTATCCTCTATTGTGTATTTAGTAATTTGTCTTGCAGTTGTCATTCGATCGATAGCATGCATTTTATATGTGTATGGACTTGTTTGTGCCTATGTTTCCATATTTAAAAGTATAAAATGGCTGCCATTTTATACTTTTATATAGACAATTTCAGGCTAAGTCTGAATCAGAAGCTACGAGTTTTATGTGGCTTCGTTTACTCATTCATTTACAAACCGCACACCAGTTCCCACTGGGAAATGCACTTTATGCATATCTAACCACTGAGAACTAAAACTCAATAAAGCCACAGATCTTTGTGCCAAAGTAAAGCGTTTTCCCTATTTACTTCCATAACAAACTGCATAAATAATGTAGGTGAGTGAATGATTTAAGTTTACCAGGTGCTTTATACTCTTTGAAGGAGATGTTGACCAGCGGGAGGTGGACCACTATGGGAGCATCGGGATTCTCCTCGTCCTCAAATACATACACTTCCCTTGGGGACTCAGACTCATACTTGCTGAAGTCTATGTTTGGGAAAGGCAGCTGGCGGTCGGCACAGCTGCGCTGAGTCTTCTTAAGGATCTGTCACAAATGAAAGTAAATAAAAATATACACCAGAGACACACAACACACACAAAAAAACATGCTTAATTCAGTCTCACTTGCTTTTAAATGTTGCCTAACTGAAGGTACAAGGCGTGAAAAGTCACAGGATGTTCAATAAAAAAAATGTTTGTTTTTTGTACAATCTAAACTAAAATCATTCATTCAAGTTTATCCCTGGAACATTGGGTGCAAGGCGAGAATACACTCTCAATAGGATGTTGGTACATCACAGGGCACCATACACACCTAGGGGCAATTTAGAGGCACCAATGTTTTTGGAAGGTGGAAGGAAACCAGAGAACCTCAAGGACACAAGGAGAACATGCATAGAAAGAATACAGAATCAAACCCAGGGAGGCTTGAACTGTGAGGCAGCAACTCTAGCCACTGTACCACAAAGTTCTGGCTTTGTTAATGCCTTTCTTTTCCCCTACTCTAAAGCAGGGTTGACTGTGAGAAGCTGATATATTAATAAATAGAATAAAAATGGGTACTTGCTGCTCTGTCTTACTTATTGTGTGCTGTGCAAAATTTGGTCTCTGAGCAATATCAATCTATGTGTGATACTGACTGAATAATTGTAATAAACTCTTGAGCAAGTCTAACAACCAATGAACCACAGTCACTGATTATTGTCCGAATATTTCATCTACCTCATGTTGCGATGTAAATTGTAAATTATGCATAGTTGTAAAATTTGTCCACTTATGACCAATGTCCAAGTATGTGCAATGTTTTTAGTATCACTGTAAACAAAAGAGGGGGCATGGTGGCTTAGTGGTTAGCACGTTTGCCTCACACCTCCAGGGTTTGATCCCCGCCTCCTATGTGCATGGAGCTTGCATGTTCTCCCCGTGCTTCCAGGGTTTCGTCTGGGTACTCCCATTTTCCTCCCAAGTCCAAAGACAAGTGTTGTAGCCTGGCTGGCGTTTCCAAATTGTCTGTAGTGAGCATGTGCAAGATTGTGCCCTGTGTTGGATTGGCATCCCGTCCAGGGTTTCCCCTGCCTTGGGCCCCGAGTCCCCTGGGATAGGCTCCAGGCTCCCCCACGACCCTGTCTAGGATAAGCGGTACAGAAAGTGGATGGATGGATGTGAACCGGTGACAAATTCCTTGTACAAACATACTTGGCCAATAAAACATCAGATTTGGATTCTGATATCTTGAGAAATTAGTATAATCAATAATGAAAAAGAAAGCGTGGAAAAATTTAAGCCTGCTTTAAATACGGTGCATGTAAATAAATATGCAAAAGGTCTAAAATGGTATACTACCTATAAGTCTGTGTTCATTCTCTCACTTTAACTAGTACTTGTCTTACAATCTCCAATGACATTCTCCAATACCTCCAGCATTCAGGCTTCCACTTGCCCCTGTCCTGCTTGCAGCTGCATCCAACTTTCACCCATCGGCTACTTTTTTTTTTTTTTTTTTTTTTTTTTTACTGTGAAAATCAGACACAGAAGAGCAGTAGTGCTTTCAATAAAAGCACATGTTTCAGTCCAGTCACTTTGAAATTTTTGATGCTCCTCTGAATTCTTTTCATTAACTGACTTTTCATTAACTTCGGTAGGCTGTACAACAAAGGAATTGTAATTGACTTTGCATTTTCTGCAGGAAACTGACCTCTAGTGATGTGTCTAAGTTTTTAACAATGATATGTTGGGGAAGGATGAGACACCTGGCGAGCCACACGATTTTTGTGGCTCGCGAGCCATAGGCTCCTGAACACTGGTCTATAGGCATGCGCGCGAGTACTTCAAAACAACACGCAAGACATTCAAAAGTACAATGACGGACTACAGGACCGTGTCTGTGCTGCATAAAACAGAGGTTTTAGTCGTTTTCACGGATCCGTGTGAACGGGGATCGTTTTGACAACGTTGTCATCTGTAAACGAAACTTTTCAAAAAACGCAAAGGAAAAACTTTTCTGTTTTTAGTACATCGTTGTCGTGTAAACGTACCTTCAGAGGATTCTCATCCCAGGAGTAGCTGAGGGACAGGATGATGTCGGCGCGTCGGTGTGGCCACAGCACAGGAAGGAAGGCTGCGTTAATGGCAAGTCCAGCATCTACCAAACCAAGGATGTGGTCGCTCGGGGTCAGACTGTTTGGAAACGCATCCGGGTGTGTCTCTGCACACAGAACAAAATTATAATTGCTTGGTCAGAAAAAGTACATTTGTGTGCAACTTCAGCTGAACACATGGACATATGATGATGCTTTTTTCAGACAGGAAATGCTCCTTGATGTATGTCTCATACTAATCTCAGACTGTCATTTGCTCATCACATGTCACACACACACACGTTTATCAAACCCTAAACCAATTTAATTCAGATGTTCTCATGTTTGCACGTGAATTTACAGAACATTAAGAATTTGTACGTACCTCAAATTAAATACTCAATCATTCAAGATATGATACATGTTGAAATCCTTGCTGCTCTAATTAACATTAAATTGTTACGTAATGTTAAACAGACTTGACTGTGTAGTTTCTAACATTGTATGATATTAATATTAATGTTATCTACGTATAACCATAAGGAAAATACAACACATTGCTGAAGCCTGTAGACGTAGCCATTTTAAAGCCATGGTTAATTCATTGAATTTATATATTTAAAATGTTAAATACGAACTTTTTAAAGTACAAATGCTAATAATTAGTCAGACAGGTGTAATTCAAGGCATCATGCCATTTACATGATGATAAATGATGGTCATGGGCATGTAATGATATTCAATACAGGGTTTCCGCGGATCCTTAAAAAGTCTTAAAATGTCTCAAATTCCTTAATGTACAAATAAGGCCTTAATTAGCATTAAAATGTCTTCCACTTACGGCATTTGGAAGATGCCCTTATCCACAGCGACTTACATTTTATCTCATTAATTCATCTGAGCAGTTGAGAGTTAAGGGCCTTGCTCAAGGGCCCAACAGTGGCGACTTGGCAGTGCTTATGATTATTATTATTATTAAGTATTATTCAGTGTAAGTTTCTTGTATATATATATATATATATATATATATATATATATATATATATATATATATATATATATATATATATATATAAAAAAATACAAAAATGTATGTACATTTATAACACTACTTGTTACATTACCCTGGCATTAAATTACAAAAACAAAACAACAACAACAACCTAGTAAACACTGCTGCGAGGGGGTTTCTAATACAGCTGCTGATGGAGTGATGGTAAATGACACCTTTTTCTCTGACTGCCGTAATCCATCTCTCTCTATATTTTTTCTTCTCTTGGAAAGTCATGGAAAGAAAATACTGGATTTTTTTCTTTCATTGTTGGAGCAAATGGTAATGCAAGAAGGATATTTGCTATGGTCTCCCATATACCTCTATAGAAGTTTACCCTGCTATTGTTTAAAATGTTTTGGAAATGTCTTGAATATGACATTAAAAAGTATTAAATTTGAAGTGCTGACACCTGCAGATACCCTGCAATATTTTCATATCATGACAGTTATAGAACCTAATCTACAGAACCTAAATTGACATTATTGAGCCATTATTCCTCAGTCTATCTGCCATCATTTCCAAACTTAAAGATACATGAAGCTCATCACATGAAATCTGTCCTAAATGAGAAAAAAAGGGATGAAATTCCCAAAGAGATTACTTTAGGAGCAGTCGGCAGCCTCCTCCAGAATGAAACAAGTTGGAATGCCAATATTTTGACAATAATAATGTGTTGAATGTCGTAATGCTGAATAACTGTGCATCTGCAAAAATGGATAGGCAAAATTTTATGTCTTCACTAGTCTTCTATCTTCATCTGAAACCAGTAGAAGTGATACAGTGAAGTTGAAGGTCGGACTGCCCAATGTACAGACGTGGAAGGACTAATGCTGTTAAGTTGGGTGCGTTCACAATTATCACTCCTCATTATAACTTCAATTTCCTCTGTTGAGAAATGGTCTATGAGCCAATATTCATTCAAGAAACAAATAAAATAGAGTACTACTATACAAAATGGGACATTCAAACAAAACAGGGCAGAGAAAAAAGAAAGAGGTAAAAGAAAGATGAACTAATAATATAAAAATTACATAAATGTATAATAAATCAATAGTAAATGTTCTGACCCTTAGAGGTGTTGAACCTGAAGTTTTCGCTGTACGTGTTGTGCAGGAAAAATCCTCGCAGGAAGTTGAACACCTTGTAGATGATGGGACGACCATGCAAGAGGTTGCTCAGTGTCGAAGCCTTTGAATCGATCCGCAAGGTATCCAGCGTTGACTGGTTATCATCTGTCTCTACATGCCAGAAAACACATCAATGAGGATCAGCTACTCTTTGATTTCATCACTTGTGCTTAAAAACATACATCCAATTTGCATTACTTGATACATACATAATGAAATAAACAGTCCTAATGTATTGAAGTATGGAGTCATATTCAACTTCTGTATAAATACATTTATTCTGTTGGCTTAAATGAGCTGTGTTCATCTGTATATCTGAACAAATTGTAAATTACTTATACATTATTTCTACAGTGAGCTACAAAAACAACAAAAATACAATGACATGAGATTTGATCTATTCCTGTTTCAATATTTACAATATTTTGGCTAATTTTAGACAGAATTTTGCCATTATCCTATCTTCCCATGAACAGAAACATGCAGTGTTGTACAGGAAACACAGGAAGATAAACAGACTGGGTGAGAGACATGAGCTCAGTAATTCAGTTTTACCGATGCTGCACACATCCTCCCCCAGCCATGAAGTCCAGGACGGCATTTCTCCAGTCACATGTTTCCAGATCTGCATCAGGTTAGCAGAGAAGATACTGCTCCACATGCCTGTGCAGGCAGTTTGTAAGATTAGTATTAGTTAGACAGTATGACACATAATGTGGTTAACGAGAATTCATGAGGTGTAGTGATGCAACACTGACCCAAAAGGAAGGAGATTCGTGTCTCCGGTAGTTTCTTAACCATATGACCAAGGTAGTACTCGCTCCCAAAATGTTCTGTAGGCACAAAGCCTCCATATTTGGGGAATCCTACCTCAAATGGAGTAAACTCACACCACTCTGTTAAAAAAAAAAAAAAAAAGAGTAAAAACAACCTGATTAAAGCTGTTAGGTATATGCCTGTGGGGCTAAAACTTTACTATACTTCAGCCAGCTGAGTTCAGATCACAGCAGGTTGAACTACAAGTCTCAGGTTTAATGTGCAGTCTTTACCAGCCACCATGAAGCCACCAGCATCCCTCTTCATGTTGACAGCTGTGTAGATTGGGAGAGGGTTCTGGCCCTCGGAGACTGCCTCCTGCTGGTCAGACAGTGTAGCTGTGTGTTTCTGAAGCAAACATAATAAATATTTAGAAGAACAACCAGATGTGGGTGGAATCAACCTTGGATTGTAGATACATTTCTGTTGTGGTACTGTAGGCATGAGTGTTGCATTTGACACTACTGTCCAAGATATTTTAATGGACAGACTGAAAAATACAGTCTGTTTAGTCAGATGTGTTTTGGCCTGGCTTAGACCTTATTTGTTACCAGTTCGTTAAAATTAGTGGAAATTCTTTATAGCTTTAAAAAAGTGTAGTACTGTGTCCCACAAGTTTCTTGGACATACTGTATAACAAGCATACATAATGTTGGCTTTAAGTTCTACACTGCAGAACTTTTTGAGGTCAAAGACTGAACTTTGTGGTTACATGTGTGCATTTGGTACTGTATATTATTTAGTCTTCCTGTTAGTCCTCTATACAAGACCAGTCACATTCTGTAACGTTTTGAAATTATATTAGAAAATGTATAGTAGATGATAACATTATTTGAGTTCAAAGATCAAGCTAGAACTTCCCCTATCCTGTCTTAACAAATTATATTCCAGTACAGAGCAAATATAAGCAGAGATTCACAAATCATTCGATTGGATATTTTAGTCTATATATATATATTTTAGTCTGTTATCTAGACTGAATTAAAACCTAAAAATTCCCAAAAGTAAAATGAGTCACAGTTTGATTTCCTTATCAACAGGGCACTAGACCTTTCCATAAATGGCGTTTTCTATCATGAGCCCCCACATGTCGATAGGAGAGACAAGGTGACCTTCCCTCTTTTTCTGCCGCAGCTCGGAGTAGTAATACCGCAACAGGCTGGGCCCAAAGAGACTTCTGGTACTCTTGGAGAGTTCTTTCTGCACTGATACAATTGCCTCATCAAGGTCTTTCTTTGACCAGAGTGGGTCATTGTAGAGATATGCATTAGCCCTGATGCAGAGAAAGAGAGTAGTTTAGTTCCATGTCAGTTTTGAATATAGGCTCAAGAAACCCAAAGAGAAAACAACAGGAAAAAGACAACCAAAAAAAAAAAAAGTGTGAATGTGTGTTCCAGTGTTACACTGATTGTTTGCATTTTCTTTTGCTGAGTTCTGAAAATTTGCTTCATTTTTTTTGTAAAAATATTTTAGATGGCAACATATATATATAGAAAATTCTCCCAGTGAGAACTGGTCTTTACTATTGTATAAGAAAGTCTCTCACACAGATCTCAGGCAAATATACCTGTATGTTTTCGTGAGCACTCATATTAAAGAAAGTAAATACAAAATATGGAATCTGTGTGACTATGATATACTTAGTACCCACCAGGTGGAGCCAGACACAGAGGTGATGCAGCTGATGGCATCCAGCAAGCCAAGACGCTGCAGTCCTCTCAGAGAACCGTACATGCCCGTCATGGCCCTCGAGCCACCTCCTGAACACACCATAGCCACTGTCGGCACCTAAACATGCACAATCCCACATACACACACCCTCTGTCAGTCAACAGCCTGTACAGAAAAGTATATATACCTCTAATGTTCTGTTCACTATTTTTCAATGTTTGTCCCATTGATCGTGGTCCATCCATCCATTTTCAGTACTGCTTATCTTACACAGGGTCACGGGGAGCGTGAAGCCTATCCCAGGGGACTTGGGGCACAAGGTGGGGGACACCCTGGACGGGATGCCAAACCAACCCAGGGCACAATCGCACACACATTCACACACTACAGACAATTTAGAGATGCCAATCAGTCTACAGCACGTCTTTGTACTGGGGGAGGAAACCGGAGTACCTGGAGGAAACCCCTGAATCACGGGGATAACATGCAAACTCAGCACACACAGGGCGGAGGTGGGATTCGTACCACCATGGAGGTGCGAAGCAAACGTTCTAACCACTAAACCCCCCTTGATTGAGCCAGCTCATTTTTTCATTTATAGAAGCACACTTTTATTTATAATATAAGTTATAAATAATTATAATAATATAATAACCGCAGGGTTGTCTCCCAAAAACATGACGGGTGGTGGAGTGGCTACGTTAAATTGTCCCTAGGATAGATTGTTGTCCAGGTGTATTTCAGCCTAGGATCCTAGGATTCTGGATCCAACCATACACTGACCAGGATAAAAAGCTTACAAAATATGAATGAATGAATGAATGAATGAATGAATTATAGCTTTGTGATGATCAATGTGAACAGTGGCAAATCTTATGCCAGGTGTGTGTGCACAGGTGAGAGGTGAAATTAGAATCTAGGTGAATTGAATAGCAATTTTTTTTTACTCTCTCTCTTTTTTCAGATTATTAAACATGTTCAAGGCTTTGCCACCCTTAACGAACACCAAATACGTTTCCCAACTAACACTTAACAAGCTGAAAAATCACAAAGCATGTGGGAAAAGTCTTTCAAAAATTTATAAAAGTCTGACCATCATTCTGAGACAAATGGATTTTTGTTACAAATTAGCACACACGTTACACCATTTTAATACTTTAAAAATAAAAATTGTAATCCAAAAAATATTGTATTGAGGGATTTTCAACAGGTTAAGTATTATTCTGAAATTAATAATAAAAAAGTATGTATTTTAAGACTATTGTAAAAGCTTTCAAACTATTTTAAAATCTCTCCTGAGGTGGAGGGCAGGAGATTTAAATCCCATGTGATTTGTATTTAGCTCGGAGGTTGTTTCGGCTTTTCAAGGTGATAATGTCGGACTTTTGGCGAAGTATGACCAAATTTTTTACTCTGCTGACGGTTTATGACTTTTAAAGTAAGTGAAATCTCTTAATTGATCATTTGGCATGTAAAAGATAATTTCGTGCTGTTACGCTCAGTTTTGTTTTAATGCTAAGCACAGGTGCTAGCAAAGGTTTACAAACAGCTGTTAGGGCGACATGAGCACGCAACAAACCTAAATAATATTTGCAGAAAAAGTTCAAATAAGGCTGAAATTAGGTCTTGAGTGAGTATAATCAGTGACAGTTGACTTTTGGTAAATCATAAAAGATGACAGACCATCCCTCTGGTATGTTAGTGGATTCACTAACGAAGATTAGCCTATATTATTGATTCGGTAATATTATGATAGCATGTAGATTAATATGTAGGTGTGTATTTTAAGATTTTTCTAAATTTCATATAAATTTCCTAGCGGAATCATATAAATGAACAGTGGTTCATGTTTAAGTGACTCAAAATGCTGTGGATTGTGGATGAGTCTTTCTCGAACGAGTCGGTTCCTTGAGTCTGCTCTTTTAGTTGAACGTTGCGAATCGACTCCCATATATGGGCATTTTTGTAGATGTAGGCAATGATGTTATAATTCCAATGTAATTTAATCAGAATGATTCCAAGGAAACCTATTTTTAACATCTAAGCTCTTTTGTAGAAGTGTGTTTGACTCTCAACTGTGTGTATAAGGCAGTAATACAAGCAGGATCCTCTCATTACACTGCTGAATGTTAAAAATGTCCTGAAATCAAATTTCACCCCACCACATTTGAAGGTGTGGCACCACTTCTGCCCTGTTAGTCTGATCTCCAGGAACAGTTAGCCATATATTGTAAGATGTTAACGTTTCATTGCTTGTGCTTATTAATAATACGTGTTAAACTGTTTGTGTTTAAACTATATTACCTTGCTCGGATCCAGGGGAGATTTGAGGTTGAGTATTTTCTGCAGTGCACGAGACACCACCTGTTTCCTCTTCACCAGAAACGCCTTCTCCTTTGCAGGTATGTCAAAATCCATACGCACCTTCATGTCCTCCTCAGGGCTATACACATATACATGTTATTATATGTTACAGACTATCGGGGTAATAATGCAATTAATCTATAAACCAATAACCGTTAATGTAAAAAAAACAAACAAAAAAACCCCCACAGTTTTAAAAATATGATACCTCTCTATGGTGTTCACCTGCAAATTGACAGTATCCTGTCGAGTAAAACAAATAGATTAACACTGTATTGAAGTTACTGCTTACAAGGAGATTTGGGGGAATACAAAAAACAAATGACATTAAATGATGTATAACACTGCAGCCATATGATAAGTATTATATTTGGGTGGCAAAGCTGCTAGAATATTTTTTGATCGATTTGTTCTTCAGTAGTTTATTTCACTTTCGGATTATAACTGTACTTGAAAAAGTGGAAAAATGCTTTATTTCATTATTATTTTTTTATATGTCTCATGACATTTAAAGATAATACTAATGGTACATTATTTCAGCTTTCTTCAGCATGATCTGCTGTCTTTTTGATAAATGTCTAAAAAAAAAAAAAAAAATGATCACATGAACTAAAATATTCATGCCATGTAAAAGGAGACATACAATAATACAGTAAATCTGTATTCATTAATGAGTTGCATAGAATGAATGATTACAGCATAGTCATGATAACATTTACAAATACAGCTGTATAAACCTTTTTACTTAGTCTAATAGTATTGGAGTCTCATGTATCCGATGTAAACAGTGGCTATTTACAAACCAAAAATGCAACAGATCAATATTAACTCATAATGGAAAGGTAGATCAATATTGAATATTATCACATGCTCGTTGCTGATTGGCTACAGCATGTGTCAGTCTGAAAGATGGTGAGTTTAAATGAATCTATTATTCTTTTATTTCTGATTTTTTTTTTTTAATCAAGGGCATTCATATGATGTTATTTTAGACATGCTGTCACCTTTGCATTAACATGAGTATGCGAATTATGAAGGAAGCCAAGTCATCCGGAAGGAAGTATTACTCCTCATTATAATAAGTACATTCTTTTTAAACCATTTTGCTAAGTGAACTTGATAACAGACTCTGTTGCTTGGTTACTGTTAGTTGTCACCTTTACTGCAGGAAAAGAAAAGGTGAACACTGATGTGGATGCAGGGGACAACGGCGATGCAGGGGACGAAGCTGGACTTGCTTCCTTTCCATCCTACTCCGAAAAAAAAAAATTACACATTTATAAACAGGCATATAATAAAAGTAAAACAAATAATCATCTCGAACTAACCATGTGATTGTACCACAAAGACTGAAATCAATTAAATTTTATGTCTGTAGCACTTTTAACAGTAGACTTTGCCACAAAACAGCTTGACAGAAATCCAGATGCAGGGTCAGATCCCTAATTAGGAAGCCAGAGGCAACAGTGGCAAGGAAAACTCCCTGAGACGAAATGAGGAAGAAACCTTCACTGAAACCAGACTCAAAAGTGACACCAAACATAAATTTATAAACCATTATAATATTCAAGTGTAGAAGAGTCTTACTACTTCTAGAACATTAGAAGTAGTAAATAACTTGCATTATAGCATTCAGCATCCTCTCATGCTTTGTTTTATACTGAAAAGAAATTCATTATGTACTAACTCCATTTCCATAAAAGTTGGGATTTTTTCTAAAATGCAATAAAAACAAAAATCTGTCATTTGTCAAGTCTCTTGAAACTTTAATTAACTGACAAAGTACAAAGAAAAGATATTCAATGTTTTCACTGACCAACTTAATTTGATGCCTTCAACACACTCAAAACAAAGTTGGGACAGAGGCATGTTTACCACTGTGTTACATCACCCTTCCTTTTAATGACACTTTTTAATTGTTTGGGAACTGAGGATACTAATTGTTGCCGTTTTGCAAGTGGAATTTTTGCCCATTCTTGCTTGATACAAGACTTGTTCGCCATTGTCTGATTCTCGTCTTCATGATGCGCCATAGGAGACAGATCTGGACTGCTGGCAGGCCAGTCAAGCACACACACTCTGTGTCTACGAAGCCATGCTGTTGTTGCACGTGCAGAATGAGGCCTGGCATTGTCCTGTTGAAGTAACCATGGACTTCCTGGGAAAAGACGTTGCCTTGACGGCAGCATATGTCTCTCTAAGATCCCAATATATGCCTCTGCATCAATGGTACCTTCACATATATGCAAGTCACCCATGCCGTGGGCACTGATGCAATATCATCACAGATGCTGGCTTTTGCACCTTTCGCTTACAACATTCTGGTTGGTCTTTTCATCTTTGGCACGGAGAACTCAGCGTCCGTTTTTCCTGAAAACAAGCTGAAACGTGGACTCATCTGACCACAGCACACGTTTCCACTGCCTTTCAGTCCATCTGAGATGAGCTCGGGCCCAGAGAATTCGGCGGTGTTTCTGCATAGAGTTGACGTGTGGCTTCCTCCTTGCGTAATAGAGTTTCAGGTTGCATTTCTGGATACAGCGGCGGACTGTGTTAAATGACAACGGTTTTCCGAAGTACTCCTGAGCCCATGTGGTTATATTTATCACAGCAGCATGACGATTTCTCAGGCAATGCCGCCTGAGGGCTCGAAGGTCACGCACATTCAACAGTGGTTTCCGGCCTTGCCATTTACGCAATGAGATTACTCCGAATTCCCTGAAACTTTTCACAATATTATGCACTGTAGATGGTGAATCTCTTTGCCTAAATTCTTTGCAATCTTGCATTGAGGAATGCCCTTTTTCAACTGACTGACAATTCTCTCACGAAGTTTGGCACAAAGTGGTGAGCCACGACCCATCCTTGCTTTCAAAGACTGAGCTTTTGGTGGATGCTCCTTTTAGGCCCAATCCTGATACCCTTCCCTGTTACAATTAACTTAATCCTCCAAAATGGTGTTACTTGAATATTCTATAAACTTTTCAGTCTTATTTTGCCTCTGTCCCAACTTTCTTTTTGAGTGTGTCCAAGGCATCAAATTCTAAATTTGTTTATATTTACAAAATACAATTAAGTTGGTCAGTGAAAACATTGAATATCTTTTCTTTGTACTTTTGTCAGTTAATTAAAGTTTCAAGAGACTTGACAAATCACATATTTTTGTTTTTATTGCATTTTAGAAAAAATACCCAACTTTTATGGAAATGGGGTTAGTAGTATAATATATGAGCACATCTAAGGATTTTAAAAATGTCTACCGCCTGAAGTTCAATCTTGGTCTCCAGGTCTTTGTTGACGTAGTAGCGAATAGTCTGCATGAGGCTGCTTTTCTTGGAAGCTGAGATGACTTGATCTTCAATATACGCCCCTCGTAATGTTAACAGCATGTTCTGTCGCACTGAATTACACACAGACACACATTTTAGAGGTAGCTGCATCAATGGCACACACCACTGGACACACAGTTTTAATCTTCTTACCATCAGGCGGTAGTTTATCTATCTTCACCTCCACAACGGACAGTGGCGCCGCCTGAAATCACAGTAAGAAAAGTCTAATGTATCCAAATTTTAGAAATGGTTTCCCCTGAATGCACCGCATCCACACCCATATCCACATTGGCAGCGTTAATTGTATTCATGTATTGCAATCATGTATTACTATAATATCATGATATCTATGAATTAGGAGTTCCTTTGTATTTAAACAGCAGATACTGTACTGTGTGTGTCCAAGACAGATTTCCCATGGGACAATAAAGTTTTATCTTTGCCATGCTGTGTCACTCGGGATTAATTAATAATTGGAATGCAGTGATGTTTCATAAATCATCTAGGTGTTTTTCTATGTTTTCTAGATGTTTTTTCCATCTGACATATGGTCCTACAAAAATCATGCAGGAGCAAGTTGTAGAAGGATCTTTGTTGTATGTAATATATGACATGAATCTGCATGACTGTAGGTTAAAAAAAATATATAAAAAGGCAGAAGGTTAAAAGTTTAAAAGCAAGTAGCTGCGGAACTACGAAAGATTAAAATAACATGTCTGCTATTTACTTATTCACTGGTCTAACCCAAAAAAACCCAAATAGGCCATTATTTTGGAGCTGGATTTTTGCCCACTCCCACTCACTGGCTAACTATCATACAACAGGTTCCAACCAGTGAGAGTTAAGACTGACACGTGCCTCCTCCAGGATGTGTGATGCCGGCCGTCACATCTTTACATTTTGCATCACAGGGCAGCTTAGCATACTCAGAGTAAAATGTATTCCACTCTCTACTGCATACATGAGCTCACAGACACCCCATGATTGGCTACAATTTCAGTTGTCCACATCCCATGTTTAAAAGAGACTGTTGTACATTTGGGTGCTATGTTTCTAGATAAAAATTAAACGCTTTGTTGTGTGAGCAGATGATAAGCATCACCCTATCCTCTACGTTTCATTTGTGTGATTGTTCATTGGAGAGGTTTTTTTTTTTTTTTTTTTTTAAATAACAATCAAGCATACTGTCCTGCTGGTAGTGCATGTGGAATTTGTGGAACTTGGGGTAATCCTTATTGCACAGTGCCCATTGCATGGCTCAATTGAAATAGCTCTTACCACAAGAACTCCATTGGAGAGATATTCTCGGAATTCTTCAGGGCTGTAATACAAGAATAGAAAAGTCTGTTTAGTCACTAGGATGGTATTGTGTTGCAGAGGGTAGCATGCCCATTTGACTGCTCCAGAGTCTCCAGTTTGATCCTGAGCTTGCGGTACTGTCTCTGTGGAGTTTCTGCACATACGTGTCTCTGAAGGTTTCCTCTAGTTTTCTCCCACCTCCCAAAAACATACCAGTAAGTAGATTGACTATGCTAAATTCCCCATAGGTGTGAATGTGAAATTCCTGTGTCACACACAGTGTTCTGGGGATAGGCTTTGGATCCACTGATATCCCGACCAGGATAAAGCACTCACTGAAGGTGAATGAGTCACTGCAGAGCTTCCAGCACTGACCTATAGCAAAGTTTCTGCTCTACCTGGAATATAAAACAGGAGATATATATATATATATATATATATATATATATATATATATATATATATATATATATATATATATATATATACACACAGTACTGTGCAAAAGTTTTAGGCAGGTGTGAAAAAATGCTGTAAAGTAAGAATGCTTTCAAAAATAGACATGTTAATAGTTTATCAATTAACAAAATGTAAAGTGAGTGAACAGCAGAAAAAAATCAAATCAATATTTGGTGTGACCACCCTTTGCCTTCAAAACAGCATCAATTCTTCTAGGTACACTTGCACACAGTTTTTGAAGGAACTCGGCAGGTAGGTTGGCCCAAACATCTTGGATAACTAACCACAGTTCCTCTGTGGATTTAGGCAGCCTCAGTTACTTCTCTCTCTTCATGTAATCCCAGACAGACTCGATGATGCTGAGATCAGGGCTCTGTGGGGGCCATACCATCACTTCCAGGACTCCCCCAAATCCTCCATACCCCAAATCCTCCATACATTTGGGGCCAATCAGATGCCTCCATGATGGTATTACATGATAGATAAGTATCTGCCTGTACTTCCAAGCATTGAGGAGACCATTAATTCTGACCAAATCCCCAACTCCATTTGCAGAAATGCAGCCCCAATCTTGCAAGGAACCTCCACCTTGCTTCACTATTGCCTGCAGACACTCATTCGTGTACTGCTCTCCAGCCCTTCAGCAAACAAACCACCTTCTGCTGCAGCCAAATATGTCAAATTTTGACTCATCAGTCCAGAGCATCTGCTGCAATTTTTCTGCACCCCAGTTCCTGTGTTTTTGTGCATAGTTGAGTCACTTGGCCCTGTTTCCATGTTGGAGGTATGGCTTTTTGGCTGCAGGTCTTCCATGAAGGCCACTTCTGACCAGACTTCACTGGACAGTAAATGGGTGTACCATGGTCCCACTGGTTTCTGCCAGGTCTGAGCAGATGGCATTGCTGGACATCTTCTGATTGCGAATGGAAGTAAGCCTGATGTGTCTTTCATCTGCTGCAGTAAGTTTCCTTGGCTGACCACTGCGTCTATGGTCCTCAATGTTGCCCATTTATTTGTGCTTCTTCAAAAGAGCTTGGACAGCACATCTGGAAACCCCTGTCTGCCTTGAAATTTCTGCCTGGGAGAGACTTTGCTGTTGTAGTATAACTACCTTCTGTCTTGTTGCTGTGCTCAGTGTTGCCATGGTGTATGACTTTTGACAGTAAACTGTCTTAAGCAACCTCACCTTGTTAGCTGAGTTTGGCTGTTCTGTTTCAGTTAATGATTGTTTCAACCTACATATTGAATTGATGATCATTAGCACCTGTTTGGTATAATTGTTTAATCATACACCTGACTATATGCCTACAAAATCCCTGACTTTGTGCAAGTGTAGCTAGAAGAATTGATGCTGTTTTCAAGGTAAAGGGTGGTCACACCAAATATTGATTCGATGTAGATTTTTCTTCTGTTCACTCACTTTGCATATTGTTAATTGATAAACATAAACTATTAACATGTCTATTTTTGAAAGCGTTCTTTACAGCATTTTTTCACACCTGCCTAAAACTTTTGCACAGTACTGTATATAGCGTGCCTTCCACTAATATTGGCACCTTTGGTAAATACTATGAGCAAAGAAGGCTGTGAAAAATTGTCTGTGAAATATAAATTCTATCAGTACTCAGCCTCAATTCTGTCCCTTGGTTTTAATTATTTCACTTTGCACAAAAAACACATTTAAAGATCTTTCATAAGGGAAAACATATAATTAAGTGAAATAAATTTCCCTTAATTATGTGAAATGAATATCTGGAATTCAGCCTAGTCCTGTCTCCTGACCTCAAGACAGGTCACTTAATTATATTCCACCTGGCAATTAACATTCTCCTAATGTGTTTAATGCAATTATTGTGAGTGAAATATTTCTAATTAAGTCAAATACAATAAAGTACCTTGACATAACATTTTATGAATTTCATTTTCTTGCAAATGAAAGTCTTCGAATTGTGGTTAATACAACAATTATAGTTCATGTGTATAATTGAGTGGTATTCAGTCTCAGGCCTGCTCTCTGACTTTTGACACGACAATTCAGTAAAATATGACTTTTATTAATTTATTGATCTCTGTTCCCTCTAACATGAAAAATTACAATCAGGTGTATTGTTGAATACATTAGTCTCTTTTCATAACAGAACAGTTTAGTGATTGTATCTGCACCAACATGACAAAGCTAATTAACACGAGATTTGTAAGGTTGAAATATAAATCAAACTTAATTCTTCTCATCTAAGAAATTGTGAGTAAAGTTATAAATAGTATTTATAAAATCCTAAAAATGATCTCAGCACTTTATATAAACTTTGTCCTTATCTCAGATACACATGCATGGAATACAATCACATAAGAGAAAACGGTACATTGTGTTTAGAGCTTTAAACATGGTGTGAATTATGTAGATTTACAATCTGAGTAACAAAGGAGTCAAGTGTTTATTTACATCTTACCTTTAGTTTCCTTTTACCATTCATTTGATTAATAATTCTAAATCAACTGACAGTACTTTGACTGAATTGTATGTCACTTACCACTCTGTGATCTCGAAATCCACCCACAGCTCATCCTTTGTCTGCAAACACAAGCAGAACAGCAGCATGTAAACATTTGATCATTACAA
The DNA here is from genome assembly GCA_023630585.1 of Cranoglanis bouderius. Lineage (NCBI taxonomy): Eukaryota > Metazoa > Chordata > Actinopteri > Siluriformes > Cranoglanididae > Cranoglanis > Cranoglanis bouderius. Next base: position 6,130,756 of record CM042543.1, read on the forward strand.
AACATCGATACTAGTCAAAATGGATCATATTTAATGTGGGGCGGTGTAACCACTTTTATGGTTTGGTGTGATCAAAATATTAAAACTTTTCAACATTAAAACATAATATTAACTCCCTTAGATTTGATTAATTTTGATTATAAAGTCCCTTTATACATTTATAAGATTAATGTAACACTGCAGTTTTGGCAGCATAGTCAGTAGATAAGAATTATTATTTCATGCAACATGTACATTTTTATCATGTAACATGAAAAGAACTAAAACATTCATCACATAACACGTAACACAAATTTGGAGCCCATTCTCTTTTTAGACACTTCACTTGATAATGAAAGGTTGTTAATTCCAACTTTATACCACATTGTTGTTGAATTCTCAATTGTGATTGGTCAGAAGGTGTTGATTAATTTTCTCTAACAGAAGCTCTGACAGTAGTTCTGGCTGCAATGCAGATCATAGGTTTATATTAATGCACTCATTCTAATATGATATCGTTTCTATAATAAAAACAGGGGTGTTTAAAAAAAAAAGGTTATTTAACATTTTTGAAAGGAGTCTCCAGTGTCAGGGCTTTGTAAACCTTTGCCTTAAGTTTTCCAACACACAAAAATCTTAAAGAGAGATTAGTTTCTCAAAAATGTGACAAGCTGCATTTTTTTTCATTTACATCTGCATCATTACATGTAAGTGATAGCAGGCTTGTTTCATGGACATTCCACAACAATACATTTGTTAAAAAGCACGAGAGAGAAAAAAAAACATAAAGAAAAGCATAAGAAAATAATCAATGACAGGATCACACCACTCCATCATTGATTATTTTTCTATAACAGCATGCCTGTTGTATTTTATGATAGCACATACAGTAGAGTCTACATGTACTGACCTTTTCATCAGTGATGAAGACCTTGGTAGTCCTCTTGCCCACTGTGAGGGTGCTGATGTCAAAGAAGAGCCTAGTGCAGAAGTCGTCTTGCCTGAGATCTTCATCATATACGTTTAGCTCCAGAATATTCTAGAGTAGGAAACAATAGAAAAAGTATTATGATTTCCTTGTTAAGGACTGATATTAAAGTCTGTGTTTTATAAATGCAGTTAGAACTACAACAGTATACTACATATGATGTAGTCCAGGATACTTTTGAGAAACATACAACAAATCACAAAAATAAGCCATTTCTAGATAAAGGAAATAAGGAAGTGTGTATTCTAGCAATACAGCCTAACTAAAGAGAAACTTTGTGTACAACTTCAAGGACTTGGAAAGCATCTTATTTTGTTGATGAAGGACTTTATAATTATCTACCTAATTACCAAATTATCCAATTAAGACAATTTAGCAAAACAACTCTAGCATGGAGTTCGGGAAAGCCTGGCATTGGGGTTGATGTGTATATCCTAGAGAAGACGATAAACTAACACACTTGATCCAGCTAATCAGAAGTACCATATATCTGAATATTGGTGTTAGTTTTATTAGATGAGGTTTGTAACTAAAACAAAAGATGGGAAACCTCTCACAGACTAGTGCAAGCTGTCAGGGCATAGGGTCTCACCTTGACGTGGCTGTTCACACGGAAGTGGAAGGTCTCGTTCCATTCAGGTGCATTGCAGTTAGGAATGCTCTTAGTGCGCATAGTATGGACCGAGGCCGTGGGCATACACAAGGTTACGTAGAGGTCAGACTGAGAAACTGCAGTGAGTAGAAAAACAACATATGTACAGTTACATTGTTTGTATAGCAATCTTTATATAGCGAGGTTTAAAGCGCCATAGACCACCAAAACCTGATGCTAGGCCTGCTAGTCACATGGTTTCCTAGTAAACCGAAATGATGATGGATGATGATGTCGCGCTCCTCAAGGTCAGAGTTGAAACTTTTGATAGACTTGTGCATTTCTCCAAACCCTGTAAAGTTTATTTTTGACAGAAATGGACGGCTCGATGGAAGCAATCCTCCTAAAACATGCCTGGGTTACAATGCCTGAAAGCTAGTGAATAGAGGTGCTGGAATCTCCACAATACTAAATCAGATATTACAAAAAGTAAATGACCAACTCCACATTGGCAAACTGGCAAAGCATGTTAGATACAGTTTTTCTTCATGCCTTATGGTAGGGTAGGATAGGTTTTCAAACTTTCATAGCATCTCTAATGAACTTCAATGATAACCATTGTATTCTATGAGGTTAAGCTTAAATAAACAGATTTAAACTGTGCATGTTGCGCACTGAATAAGACTCGTACAGTAGTCGTGTGAATGGCTGAACTTCGCTCGCAGTACTGTGACCGAGAGGTCCCAACATGGTGCCACTTCCCTCTGGGGAAAAAAAGTGAAAAGAAGGAGAAATGAAATGTGAGATACACAAAACTTTAAACATGCCTATAAAACATATTTAACATCTCTGTTAGTCTGTCTGTGGCTGCTAGAGACACACACACACACACAGACAAGAAGGATAGATTAGATAGACTAGATGTATATCTGTCTGTCTATGGCTACTGAAACCATATAGAGAAAAAACAAGATGGATTGATGGATTAGATCTATCTATCTATCTATCTATCTGGATGGATAGATGGAGAGATAGATGTAAGTATGTCTATCTATGACTGCTGAAGCTATCTAGAGGAAGACAGGAAGGATAGGCTTAGATAGACACAGTAGATAGATATCTATAGTCTCATGCATACATGAGACCCAAGACTTGAGCCATAAACAATAACGGTAATGTAGCATCAGGTTTGAAATTGCTACAAGAACTGTAGAGCACTTTAATTGTAATTAGGCTAGATATTAAGGCATCTTCATGTTTTTACAACAGTACGTATATATTTATAGTATTTTACATCATACCACAACATTCTCATTACTCCCTAAGACTAAATAGAAGCAGAAACCAGTACCTTCATTGGTAACAGTGAACTATTCCTTGGCCAAGGAGAAAGGAGAAGCAGCCTGTGTAGCTGATGAGGACCAAAGACCCTGGAAAAATATGACTCTGGAGAGGTTAGAGGTCTATTATATATACTGTATATAACCTCTCTTGAGGTAACGACACATCAGGGCAGGTAGTGATTACGAAACACCCATTTCTGTATGCAAGACTCTCAGTGCTGTCTGTAATATGATATTTTGAAATAAAACATTCCAAAAGGAAAAGTGCAAAAAAATCTCATTTTGTCTCCTCCTCCTTGAAGACACATTGTTAAGGGATTTTTATGCATTTTCAAGCTTTACTTTAACATGGACAATGCACATTATTTAAAATGCACACTAATTTATATATGCTGTCACTGGGCAGCAAAAAATAACAAAAAAAAAAAAAAAAACCTAATAGGACAAAAGGAATAACAACATTAAAACTTAAAGAACAAAGCAATATAAAACTAATGCATTACATACCAAACACGCAAAATAAATAAATAAATAAATAAAAACACATAACACATGCATGATATAATGCTGACACTTATTTATGTTTGTCTTTTGTCTTTTTTGTGGTTTTCAAATCTCTTAAAACAGCAGGATGTTCACTCCAATCATGTGAAGCATGAAAAGATGGATGGATGGAAAACTGACCAGATTACCTTTTGCTTACATTGTTTTTTAAGGAAATGGAGAAATTCAGAAATTCTTATTTTGGAGGACTTTAACATTCATACTGACAAAAATAACTCTGTGATAACCAGGGACTTTCTGTCATTACTGGAAACTTGTCAACGGTCCTACTCATACAGTATATTACAAAAACCTTTTATTGATGTTTTGCATGCGATGAGGTTAAAAGGCAGGACGGAGAGTAAATACCACTTAATTATACACATTTGATTATATTTCACTTAATTATAATGACTGCATTTAAAACATTTAGAGAAGTTTGCCAAGTAAAATATAATTAATTGGGATGTCTTGGAAGTCCTAGTGTATGGGGTCAGAGGTGAGACTAAACTCTTCATAATATACATAATTCACTAAAGAGAAATCTTTCTATAATTGTAAATATTTCATTGTATAATTATATAGTCACCACATTAACCACGACTGGAATATTGCTTATATAATGTCTTGCAATGGCACACTAATTTTCTCTAGTTCACCTGCCATCAGGACAATCCCCAAGCATGAGAAACACTTTTAGGTTTCAGTGTCTGCAGTTAGTGTTTATATTGCTAATAAATTTAATAAGAATAAAGAATTTTTGCAATAAAATCTAAAGGATTTATTATCATCAGTGGGACTTCCATTGTAACGTAGTGAACATCATTTATTTTATCCTAACACTTTTTAATATTGTTAATATTGAGCTCCGGATTGCTTGAATATTCATCGTATTATATTTATTGATATTATTTAAAGTTATCTGCACTAATGTTAGCATTGCTCTAGTCATTGTCTCTACTCGAAATTTAATGGAATTATCCACTTGGGTGTAAGCAATAAGCTGGGAAATGTGCCTTTCAGAGCTATCTATAAGTAATACAAGCTTACAGCCAATAATGAGGATGGGTGATATGACACATGTCATACCACTGTATTTGAAATAATTTGTACTATACACAATATTTCTTTAACAATCTAGAATTTTGTAGTTCAGGTGAGCCTGTGCCCAACTGCACAATGAACCAGACGTGGTCTTCTGCTGTTGTAGCCCACTTGAAATGAAGTTTGCCACGTTGTTCATTCTGAGATGCTCTTCTGCTCACCTCGGTTGTAAAGAGAGGTTATTTGAGTTACCATCGCATCCTGTGAGCTTGAACCAATCTGGCAATTCTCCTCTTACCCTGTCTCAACAACAAGGTGTTTCAGCCTGCAGGACTGCTGCACATCTTGGTTTGGAATGGTTTTTCACACCATTCTGTGTAAACTGTAGAGACTGTTGTGTGTGTGAAAATCCCATGAGTTTCTGAATTACTCAAACCAGCCAGTCTGGAAACCACAACCGCTCCACTGTCAAATCATTCAGATCGAATAGATAAAATGTTCCAAAAAGACATGTGATTGGGTTTTTTTTTTTTTTCATCATTTGGGCACAAATGAGTTGTCCGATATGAAGCTCAAATACAGACCACATTCATTAAAGACCGCAATCTTTAGTAAAGTTAAAAGTTTATTTATAGTTTGGGAAATGAATCCAAACAAAATATCACTTGCAGGTACAAACAAAAATAATAAGTCAGGTTTTCAGTCACCCTCCTTGTGTTTATAACAAGTCTTATATCAGTCTCAACAAAACATTTTCCAGGTTTACTTAGTAAACACACAGGCAAGAATGTGTGTCCTAGTCCATCATTTTGTTTCGAGACATTAGTTGGGTTTTTGGTTACTTTTTTTTTTTTTTTGGTAAACACTTCTTCACATGACTTTTTATTTCTTTTTAAGTGACCTCAGGTTGAAGAAAGGCACTATATAAATTAGACTTTGTCCTTATATGCTGTATTGTCTGTGAATAATGAGCTTCATTATTGATTATTTATATGAGTAAAAACTTAAGATTTATAGTCAAAGAAAATAAACAATACAAAACAGAGTAAAGAGGGCCACTATAACTTTCTGCGCTTCAAGGATACAAAAAAAACATAAAACATTTAAATTGGTTTGTTGTCTGCCACTAACCACTTTTAGAACAATTCAGTTCATGATGCTTATTAACTAGCAATTACCCAATTAAATGAATTTAGCAGAAAAACCACTGAAAAGCCTTGGCATTTGGAAAGCCCTGGTTTTGAGATTTTAATCTTTACATGGAGAAAAGGATGAAATAGTACACTCGATCTAGCTTAACGGGATTCTAAGGTACAGGAGCAGAGTTGACCATTGACCTCAAGGTTTAAAGAAGAGGTCAGCGATGGCCAAAACTGTGTTCTGTGAGAAGAGTCAGGTCCATGATAAAATATATAACCAGGAGCATCGTGAGGGAGGAAAGGCCTTAAGCAGTCCTAATAAAAGTTGTTTAGAAGACATAGATTGGGAATACGCAGTACGTGCGTTAATGTAGTATGCACCATTTGCTTAAAAATGGCCACCAGCATCTGTTATTCACAAACCAATTTGTTCTTTGAATCACACGGTGCTCTGAACTGTATGGACTTATTGTAGTACTTGTAGTGAATGGACAGATGCTAGGATGTAGGTTTTGTCTGGTGGGCATTGCTCAGCAGAAGGTTCTTAAAATTGCATTTTTGTTTTCTGCAGGATTGTCCCAATAGACTGGAGCAACTACCCAAACTGGGCGAAGATTGGCTCTGGGAATTGTGGTGATGAATTAACTTATATTGATGAAATCTAAAGAAGATATCTACAGTGGGTATAGAAAAAATTCACCCCCCTTAAATAATCATATTTTGTTGCTTTTCAGCCTGAAATGAAGACGGACGCAGTTTTTGTTTTATCCAGCTGTATTTACTCAGTGCAACTTATAACATCTAAGTGAAAGATATAACACCAACATGTCAGAAAAAACAAAAAAAACATTAAAAAACAGAATCACTGAGTTGGAAAAAGGATCACCCCCTTGCTTTAATTTGCCTTAATTTTTTTTAATTTACAGCCTTTAGTCTGTTGGGATATGTCTCTACTAACTTTGCACATCTATACTTCAGTCTTCTTTGCAGAACTGCTCAAGTTCAGTTAAATTTGATGGTGACCGTTTGCGGACTGCAGTCTTCAAGTCATTCCACAGATTTTCAATGGGGTTTAAGTCTGGGCTCTGACTAGGCCATGCAAGGATATTCACCTTTTTCTCCTTCATCCACTGTGCGGTCAGTTTTGCTGTGTGCTTTGGGTCATTGTCATGTTGGAAGGTAAACCTTCTTCCCATTGACAACTTTCTGGCAGAGGGCAGCAGATTTTCTTCAAGAATTTGATGGTATTTTGCTCCATCCATTTTCCTTCTATCCTGACAAGTGCTCCAGTCTCTGCTGCAGAGAAACACCCCCATAACAGGATATTACAATCTCCATGCTTTACTGTAGGCATGGTGTTATTTGGATGGTTAGCTGTATTGGATTTCCGCCAGACATATCGTTTGGTGTTGAGGCCAAATAATTAAATTTTAGTCTCATATGACCATAACACCTTTTTCCATGTGGCCTCAGAATCTTCAAGGTGCATTCATGTGGCCTTTCTTGAGGAGTGGGTTTTTTTTCTTGCAACCCTCCCAAGCCACATTTGTGGAGAATTTGTGATATTGTTGTCAGATGCACATAATGACCACTCTTTGTCATAATCTCTGCAACTGCTTCAGAGTTGCTGTAGGCCTCTTGGTAGCCTCTCTGACCAGTTTCCTCCTGGCCCTTTCATCCAGTTTGGAGCAACGTCCTGATCCAGGGAGGGTCTGTGTTGTACCAAATACCTTCCACTTCTTAATAATAGACTTCACTGTGCTTCTAGGAATTGATAAAGCCTTTGAAATTTTTTTTGTATCCATCTCCTGACTTGTGCCTGTCCACAACTATCCCGGAGATCTTTTGACAGTGCCTTGCCACCCATAGTTGATTGTTTGCTTCAGTTGCACTACAAAATGCTCCAGGAAAGCTCTTTTCATGCTGAGCTAATCAAAATGACCACAGCTGATCACAGTTGAAAGTCAAATGGCTTTGTGTGCCATTGAGAAGGTGATTAGCTACACCTTATTGAGTTTACAAGTAATTTTTAGGAGGGGGGTGATCCTTTTTCCAACTCAGTGATTCTGTTTTTTTTCAGACATGTTGGTGTTATATCTTTCACTTGGATGTTATAAATTGCACTGAGTAAATACAGCTGGATAAAACAAAAACTGTGTCCGTCTTCATTTCAGGCTGAAAAGCAACAAAATGTGATTATTTTAAAGGGGGTGATTCTTTTCTATACCCACTGTACCTTGCTGTTGGTTCTTGCTTTGTAGGTGACTGTAAAATTAAAACAAGTGAAGATAAATGCTTATCTGTGGTTGAGACATTTTGTTGATCTGATGTGTTCAAAGCTAAGATGATTTTTTTTGTGACTGTAGCCCCATTCGAACTGGATTTGTTTTGAATGGGGAGGTGTGGTATTATGTGTGTCTCTCTAAAATTTTTGTTTCATTAGAATCCATCGGATTATAATTCAAAATAAAACCAAGTACTGGCTGAGTTTAAAATGCTGAGCAATAAAATATTTAAAAGACATTATAATAATGAAACCTTTGGTGTAATGACCATGTGTATATTGTGAAGTTTTCTTATCCCACATGCAACATTAATTAGCAGACAATACTGTGTCTGGAAAATCATATCCCATCCAAATAGTACTTAAGAACGTGTTACATGCTGCAGTTTATTAAAAAACCCAGGTGTATGGATAATAATTCCCTGTTCTCTATATTTCAATTTCTTTCAGCAGGTACTAGCTTGATTGTGAAGTAAGTATATAAATGTATTTGAATGTGCCATAGTGTTCAGTCGTACCCATAGTTTTTCAAATACATCCACTACACAGCAAATGCCAGTGTGGGATCTGGATGATGGAGTATAGGGGCACTGGCTAAATGCTTCAGAAGTATCCAGTAAAGTAAAGTTTGTAAATGTAGTGGTTTCCTAAATGTAACCTACCTATATTAGATGTAGCATACATGTCTCTGAGTCTGCAAAACACCACTCTCATGTGTTGAGTATTATAGGAGTGGACTAATTGCAAAGGTACTAATAATTGTGGCACATCTGGTTTTGTTAAACATATATTTTTTATTAGTTTTATTTTCTTAGAATACATGTCAGCGTGAGATTAAGCTAATTAACCACAAAGAACCTTTTCATATAATTCAAAAGATGATTGCAAGCTTGGAAGACATTTGGGGTATTAATGAGTTCATACAGCATCACCTGATACTTCTAGTGCCTATTAGTGGTCACATTTCACATAATTAAATCATACCAAGGGTTATGCTAGGTGCAGTTTTGTAAACCCTTGTTACATGTGCACTAGCACTAGCAACTTCTGGCTTGTCACAGAAAAAATGTGCAAACGGACATATATCATGAAGCTCTTGTTTCCTCTGTGCATTGTAATTGAAAGCCATTGACTGTTAGTACACTGATAGAACAATATCAGAACAAGACATAGCTGAATCAGATTCAATTTATTCCAGAAACTCATTTATTAATTAATTCCCCAATGCAGGTAATAGAACAACATACAACAGTCCCTGCTGTTAAAAAAATCTATCTATATAAAAACAATCCATCCAAGTGGAGCACCACCCCAAATTGGTGAAAATGCAGCTTGTCCTTGTACCAAGAACCTGGTTTCTAGTGTATAGAAGACTTCAAATCAGCATTAGATAATCCGTTTATTAAATTATATGGAACGTCCACCATACAGATCCTTGTAATTGAGCTATTACTATAGAAACACTAACTTATTAGTAACATACTGTATTAATATAAATCAATATATCGGACGAGAGTGCTCAGGGTGGTATGGCAGTAAGCATAAATCGATATATATATATATATATATATATATATATATATATATATATATATATATATAAATTTAAAAAATCAGATTCGAAAATTCAACCGTGCTGTGGTGTAAAGCTCAGTAACACGCAAATACTGTCAACTGACTTTGTCCTTCACTTCTTACACCACTGGTTAATTTACTTTGCAGTTATTTGTACCTTCAGCTGAGGTCATGCTAGCAAGCCTTTTTTGTTCAGAGCGTTCTTAAGTGCATTTATGATGGTTTCTTTATTGTTGACAATGTTGTAAAATGTGAGGTCCACCAGTCTTTGGAAGTCTTCTGGAGAATACGTGAGGTGTGTGGTAAGGTATGGAGAGGATTTACTGCTCACATCAATATTTCCTTCTTTTAGCTCCTTCTTTCCTATTCTCTTTACTCCTGCAGTTTGAGAGAGAGCGGGAGCACACACGCACGCATGCAGGCGCACGCATGCAGGCACACACACACACACACACACACACACACACACACACACACACACACACAGGTTTAGTATTGTCTCAGTCTTCTTTTCATTCTTTACATTTTGCCCCATAGGTGTAATGAGTTGTCACCAATAACATTTAAATTTTTCTTCAGTTCTAAAAGTAAGTAGCTACACTCACTTATTCTTACAAGAAGTTTTGCTACCTTCTAGTTATTTGTAATGTTCGTTTTAGAAGTTAGCTATAAAGAGCTCTCTCTAGAGGTGTGCATGTGTGGCCTTGACACATTTACTGCTTTCGTTCATGCAGCATCATTAACTGCTTTTTCCTGGTCTGGGTCACAGAGATTTAAATTACTAATGTGTTTAGATTTTGGCAAAGTAAGTTTGGCAGAACATGTCACAGGAAGGTGCAAACAACAGCAACAGGACATTGGTCAAACTTTCTGTGAAAGCTCACTCTATCATCTTAGCGATGCCACAGCCATCCATGGCCAGAAGTCCAAGAGAGCAAAATTGGCCATGCTCTCAGGGTAGGAGGGGAGGCACACTCGCTATCCACCATCAATCACAGAGACACTAGCCAATCATGGGCATCTATGAGCTCATGCAGGCAGAAGAGGGCAGATAGCGTTTTCCTCTGAGTGTGTTACACCATCCCGCCCCGGTTCCATCCAAAGCTTGGGTTACTGTCTGTGCAAAGTTTTGCATATACTCCCTATGCCCTATGTAGGTTTCCTCAGGTTCTCAAAAACTAATTAAAATAATAATTTAACTTACATTTTAAACAGAGTTTACTGTTCCGTGAGGACAATCCTATTGTCTGACCAAGGAGCTTATGAGCTTTTTATTATAATTTTTAACTTAACCTCATTTAAGAATTTACAAAACATCAATTTATCTCCTCCAGAAATAATGCATATGCAGCAAGCAAACTAACAACACTAATGCTCTAAATAAAGGATGCAAGTGAAAAAAGTGTATTTACCAGGTGCTTTATACTCTTTGAATGAAACGTTGACTAGCGGGAAGTGGATCACTATGGGAGCATCAGGATTCTTCTCATCTTTAAACACATACACTTCCTTTTCGGGCTGAGATGCGTAGTTGCTGAAATCTATCTTTGGGAATGGTATCTGGTGGTCAATGCAGTATTGCTGAGTGTCCTTCATGACCTGATACATTAGAAACATACCAAGAGAAAATGAGTCAAAATTCATCTTGAATGACTTTGGTTCACTTTTGTTGAAGGTTTCCTACATCACAACAATGCTGTTTGACTGCCTACTGATAGTGGTGCCAGTGGTAACTCAACTCTACCTAAAGAGAGCGATGCAGCAGTGCTTTAGCCCTTTAATCCAGCTCTGTCACCGCCTCACCTGTACACTCTGTTCAAACAGATCAGCTTCCAAAGCTTCAACTTTCATGCTAATACCGCCATCAATGGCATCACGCTCGTCACCTCATAGATCATTATGGCAGAGTCTCTGCGACTGCGTCCTGTAACTCCATTGTGTTTTGGAACTTGGAGTCCAACGTTGCCGTCAATGTCTCCAATACTTCTAGACTGAATTCTTATTAATACGACATTAGACATCTCTGGAAAATGGTGAGTGAGAAAAGAAGCGCCTACTCTTTTGTTTTCAGGAGCTAACAGTGAAACCTGACTGTTGCCGCTAATGTTTGAAACTGTTGAACTTTTTTCTCCTATTAAATCTCATTCCTAACTTCACACAGAAATAATGAAAACCAACCAACAAACTAACACCAGAATCACTAAGCTCATCACATATACAATATATGGCCAAAATGTTCTGGACACCTGACAATCACACCCATATTTGGTTCTTCCACATATAATATAATCATAGTTAATGTGTTTTTGGGTGGAGTTTTTCTTTAAGCTTCAACTAACTGAGACTACCTACATTTTCTCCACTTACTCTCCTACATTTATTAACACCACATTTATAAACAAATACTGAAGATGACAAAAGCATTCTAGTAGTAAACAGAATGATTGTATCCATGACTCGTAGCAATTAATATGGTCAAATGGTGCTTAAACCTTACTTTGAATTCTCTGAATTCAAATAAATGAACAGAAGGTGTAAAAAAAAACAAAAAAAAACAAACAAAAAAAACCCTTAAATTTCTCTGCTCATATTTTTCACCTGTAAATGGTCCTCATCCCAGGAGTAGCTGAGGGACAGAATGACATCCGCATGTCTCTTGGGTCTCAGCACAGGAGGGCAGGCTGTGTTAATGGCAAATCCAGAATCCACCAAGCCAATAGTGGAGTCCATTGGAGTCAGATTGTTCGGAAATGCATCTGGGTGTGTCTCTGTGAAGAGCATACAATGAAATAAAAAAAAAAAACAAAGAAAAAAAAACAAAAAACGAGAAGACAGCCTTGTTACATGTGATAGCATTTATACAGTGGGGGAAAAAGTATTTGATCCCCTGCTGATTTTGTACGTTTGCCCACTGACAAAGAAATGATCAGTGTATAATTTTAATGGTAGGTGTATTTTAACAGTGAGAGACAGAATAACAACAAAAAAATCCAGAAAAACGCATTTCAAAAAAGTTATAAATTGATTTGCATTTTAATGAGTGAAATAAGTATTTGACCCCTTCGACTTAGTACTTGGTGGCAAAACCCTTGCTGGCAATCACAGAGGTCAGATGTTTCTTGTAGTTGGCCACCAGGTTTGCACACATCTCAGGAGGGATTTTGTCCCACTCCTCTTTGTAGATCCTCTCCAAGTCATTAAGGTCATTTTCAATGCTCTGGCTGAGGGAAGGAGGTTCTCACCCAAGATTTGACGGTACATGGCCCCGTCCATCGTCCCTTTGATGCGGTGCAGTTGTCCTGTCCCCTTAGCAGAAAAACACCCCCAAAGCATAATGTTCCCACCTCCATGTTTGATGGTGGGGATGCTGTTATGACTTAGGGTCATAGGCAGCATTCCTCCTCCTCCAAACACGGCGAGTTGAGTTGATGCCAAAGAGATCTCACAACACCTGACCACAACACTTTCACCCGGTTCTCCTCTGAATCATTCAGGCAAACTTCAGATGGGCCTGTACATGTGCTTTCTTGAGCAGGGGGACATTGCGGGCGCTGCAGGATTTCAGTCCTTCACGGCATAGTGTGTTACCAATTGTTTTCTTGGTGACTATGGTCCCAGCTGCCTTGAGATCATTAACAAGATCCTCCCGAGTAGTTCTGGGCTGATTCCTCGCCGTTCTCATGGTCATTGAAACTCCACGAGGTGAGATCTTGCATGGAGCCCCAGACTGAGGGAGACTGACAGTTTCTTCCATTTGTTAATAATCGCACCAACTGTTGTCACCTTCTCACCAAGCTGCTTGGCGATGGTCTTGTAGCCCATTCCAGCTTTGTGTAGGTCTACAATCTTGTCCCTGACATCCTTGGACAGCTCTTTAGTCTTGGCCATGGTGGAGAGTTTGGAATCTGATTGATTGATTGCTTCTGTGGACAGGTGTCTTTTTACAGGTAACAAACTGAGATTAGGAGCGCTCTCTTTAAGAGAGTGCTCCTAATCTCAGCTCATTACCTGTGTAAAAGACACCTGGGAGCCAGAAATCTTGCTGATTGATAGGGGATCAAATACTTATTTCCCTCAAATAAGCGCAAATCAATTTATACCTTTTTTTAAATGTGTTTTTCTGGATTTTTTTGTTGTTATTCTGTCTCTCATTGTTAAAATACACCTACCATTAAAATTATAGACTGATCATTTCTTTGTCAGTGGGCAAACGTACAAAATCAGCAGGGGATCAAATACTTTCCCCCCCCCACTGTATAATACAGCTTATACACTCACCGACCATTATTATTAGGAATACCTGTACATCTGTCCTACGGGTGGAAACACCTTGTTTGAATAGAGAGGTCAGAGGAGAGTGGTCTGACTGGTTCATCACCTGGTGAAAGTGGACCTCAACTGTCCAGTTTCGGTAAGCCTGTGCACTATGTAGCCTCTGATTCTTTTTCTTCAGCTGTTGTTGCACATCCACCTCAAGGATTGATGTGTTGTGCATTCTGAGATGCTTTTCTGCTCACCAGTTGTTATTTGAGTTACTGCAGCCTTAGTGTCAGTTTGAACCAGTCTGGCCATTCTCCTCTGACCTATAACTGCCACAATCAGTCCATACAATCCTTATAGGATTTTGCCATACAGTTTTTTTGTGATTGTTGCGAAAAAAAAATGCTTGATTTTGCTGCAGATTTTTTCAAAATTTACAATTTGTGATTAACAAATTTCGATTTTTTTTTTGTGGAAAACTACTTGAATTAGTGAAATTGCATTTGCACAAAATTCGCTGTCTTTCGCAATGAAGTTTGTTGGTAAATGAGACCTTTTAGCTGTACTAGCACGTGACTCGAATGGGGCGTTGGCGGACTGCGCATTGTGATGACATCACATGATGCATTGTAATGACGTCACATGGTCCGTCTTGGCCCAAATCTGCGGATAGTCTGTGGTAATTTTGAAAAATTGCAAGTTCCTGCGAATATCGCAGAGTTTCCATGATTTTGCGTTAATTGCGAAATCGCTAATTCCTGGAGGGACTGCACAATATCTGCCACTGACTGGATGTTTCAATGGTCAACATCAATAAGATCACATTTTTGATCATGTTTGATGCAAACATTAACTGAAGCTCTTGACCTTGAAATGTGGTGATACTGCCATGTGATTGGCTGACTGGATAATTGCACGAATGAGCAGGTATACAGGTGATCCTGATAAAGTGGTCAGTGAGTATACAGAATAAATACAAAAAACAAAAAACAATGTCTAAGAGAAACTGGAAGTATCAAGTTTTTAAAAAATTGGGCCTGCAAATATTCAAATTAGTGAATCTGTAAATGAATCAAATGAGATAATCATTTCATCAAATCAAATGAGTTCTTACCCTTCGAGGTGTTGAAATTTGGGCTTTCGTTGTACAAGTTGTGCAGGAAAAAGCCTCGAAGGAGGTTAAACACACTGCTGATGATGGGGCGATCATTCAGGAAGTTGCTCAATGCTGAAGCCTCTGAACGGACTCGTAAAGTATCCATTGTCTGCCACTTATCATCTGTCTCTACAAGCCAAAGGAAATGTTACAAGAAAGTGCAACTATACAAAGTGTTTAACCAGAATGCCTAGCGAGAGATGTTAGTTCATTGTCCTTTTTAGTTTAGTTGGTAACTAAAAAGGACAATGTAAACGTAACCAATTGCATAAATAATATATGCCTGTTCAGAGAAATAGAATGAAGTGTTATTCTAGATATTGTCCAAAAGTTTGTAGAGCTTTAGTCGAAAGGAATGCAAACACTGGGCTGTTTGGATTAGACGAGGAAACTCGTTCCGCCAATGGAAAGCGGCGAGGTCTCACATAGAAGAACATGCCAGATACAATGAAGTGTGTAGTTGTAAATGTATGGTACAGAGATGCCTCATATGATGCAGAGCCTTTTGAGGCCTGGATTGCAAGGGCAAGAGCATTGATTTAATTCTTCCTGCAACATGAGAGAATTTCAGGAATCAGGAGATTATGAGCAAGGTGAGCAAAGCACTCTTGTACGTCGCTCTGGATAAGGGCGTCTGCTAAATGCTATAAATGTAAATGTAAATGTAGGTGAGCAGCAGTTTCATAGAGGAGATAGCATGTAGCAAGTAATATTGTAGTAAACAAGTCTAGAAATGAAAAGCTTGCATTGTATTCTTCTCAATGGTGAAAGAGAAATAAAACACTATGTCATCAGTGGAGCATGAGAAATGTAGCGTGTAATCTTATCAGGACCAAAAACTGGGCATTGGGGAACTTTAAACCCTAGTCATTAAATCTCTCCAGGTTAAAATCTGTTCTGTTAATTCTGTAGAAGGAGAAGCTTACGCACTATAGGAAACCTCTTTCTGCCAATAGATTAGCTTCACCACAATACAAGACAAGAAAAATAAGTATAATAGCAAAGTTACCTAGTAATAAGACTCTCTATTACTCTATGAATTCCTTCAGTGACAAAAGAATGAATTGAAAACAGAAACTACAGAATATAAATTCATCATCATAGAGTCTGATAATATAGACACAAATAGAAAGAAGTCATGGAGGAAATGGAATCCTTCAGACAGTCTAAACTGAAAACCTTTTTAGTATTTAAAAAAAATATTTCTTCTCTTAGATAAAAGGTGCAGATCTGGGGTTTTGTATGCATAGAGATTGCCTGTGTCAAGTATGAGGTGTGAGTTGAGCAGACTTGATAATGATACGTTGAGCATCGTGGCTCTTGGCTGTGAAGTTGCCTTTTCATAGTGCTACATTAGAGACACCCTGCAGATTTGTGAATTACTGCTTATGCAGCATCACAAGGCAGCTAAACTTGTCTGTATTCAAGAGATGCCTGTATTTGCCTAGTGTCTTTGCATTAAATAGCAGAGAAAGGAATGACATCCCTCTTACACAGAGAGCAGTGCCAGGTATAATCTCTCAGACTTCTGGGCATCAATAACTATACTACATCGCCAGGATTCAAACTTGTGCCACCCAGGAGCCCAAGTATGATTGATTGGTTGGTTGGTTGGTTGGTTGATTTCCAATTGTCTAGTCTAGTTTAGTTTAGTTTTCAGAATATACCTAAAACAGTATATTCTGGTATGTCCAGCGATGTTTTTTGCATCACTTAAATAAACAATGGTGAAAAAGTATTTAAAAATCAGGTAAAGATGAACTGTCATGTAATACGGAGTAAGGGCTGGATGCATGCGCAGGGGAAAAATCACTTTAATGGGGAAAAATTCAAAAGTAACGGAACATGTACAAAACTATAGGAACAGGGAAAAAGGAACAAACAATAATCCAAAAAACTTAAATGAGTATAATCCAAAAGGTAACGTGAGAATAATCCATAGGAATAGAACATAAATCTGAGAGCAGGGCAGTAATCCAACAGGGAGCATGAACATCACAAAATGGCACGAAACATAAATACAAAACAAAGACAAAGCAAACACATGAGACTTGACTAAGGTCTAGGAACTATGGACATTGATCTATGGTCTATGGGCGAGAGAACGCGAGAAGCGAGCAAGCGCACAACACATGCATAAACTTACTTTCTCAGTTAATACTCCGCGACAAGACAGAGAAACACAGGGGTTTAAATAAACAGAATTAACCAGGACTAACACAAAGCAGCTGAAACTAATGATGAGACAATGAACGGAAATCCAATGAACAAACAGGGGCGGAGACATGACGTAAATGAAAACAAAAGCACATGGCGAAGGTAAACAAAGCAAGAGTCTATGAGTGATTCAGTCCAGCGGAGTTTGTGAATGGAGCTCGTGCTACTCTCCGTAGCAGCGCGAAGCGTGGAATGCGGAAGTGTTCGCGCAGCAAACGACTCCGGGAGTCAGCCACTCGCTTACGAGCGACTCCGCGTTCGAGGGGTTCTCTAACAGAGCCCCCCCCCCCCAAAGGCGCTGCTCCCGAAGCGCCGAAAGTTCCAACCACTCTGGTGGACCTGGGCCCCTGGGCAGGATCCGAATGTCTGCCTCCCAGGACCCGAGGCTGGTAATGTCCAGTGTTCCTGAGCCAGAGCGGAGCTTGTCTGGTTGTCTCTTCAGCCATGGACGAGAACTTGGCTTGGAACTTGGCTTGGAACTTGGCTTGGAACTTGGCTTGGAGCTTAAAGCTGTGCTTGACCTGATGCTTGATCTGGTGCTTGGCATGGCGCTTGGCTTGGTGGTTGGCTTGGAGCTTGGAGCTGTGCTTGACCTGGTGCTTGACCTGGTGCTTGGAGTGGTGCTTGGCTTGGAGCTTGGCGCTGTACTTGACCTGGTGCTTGGCGTGGTGCTTGATTTGAAGCTTGACTTGGTGCTTGGTGTGGTGCTTGGCGTGGTGCTTGATTTGAAGCTTGACTTGGTGCCTAGCTTGGAGTTTGACCTGGTGCTTGGTTTGAAGCTTGGACTGGAACCAGGACTGGAATCAGACTTGGCACCTGGATTGGAGACAGACTTGGAGACAGACTTGGAGACAGGACAGGGAACAGGACAGGGAACAGGACTGAGAACTGAACTGGGTACAGGACTGGAAACTAGGCTAGAAACAGAACTGGAAATAAAATCAAAAACCTGACTGGGAACAGAACTGGAAACAGAACTGGAAACAAAGCTAGAACCTGAATTGGAAAGTGGACTTGCAACAAAACTAGAAACTTGACTGAAAGCTAAACTAGAAACAGAACTGGAAATGAAATTAGGAACCTGACTGGAAACGAAACTAGAAACAGAATTGGAAACAGGACTAGCAACTGGACTGAAGACAGAGGTGGAGACAGAGGTGGAGACAGAGGTGGAAGCAGGACTGAGAACCAAACTGGAAACTGGACTGGAGTTAGGACTGGATTCTTGACTGGGGCCTAGACTGGAAACTGGATTGGGAACTGGATCTGAACCTGAACTGAAAACTAAACTAGAAACTGGACTGGATTCTGAACTAGATTCTGGGCTGAGAAAGGACTCTGGGTTTGAAGTGAGGCATGGACTAGAACAGGACTCTGGATTAGGGTAGGAATCTGGACTGAGACAAGGACTAGGATATGGGTCAGGACAGAAACCTGGATCTGGCCTTGGACATAGACTTGGACTAGGACATGAATTAGGGCATGGGCTAGGACTTGGACATGGACTAGGACTTGGAAAGGAGGTCATCCCATGGATCTCAGATGTGGACTTGGCTTGGGAGGAGGTCATCCCGTAGACCTCAGACATGGACTTGGCTTGGGAGGAGGTCATCCCATGGACCTCAGACAAGGACTTGGCTTGGGAGGAGGTCATCCTGGGGACCTCTGACATGGACTTGGCTTCGGAGCGGGAACATGGCTTGGGCGGAGGTCTCCTCGTGGACCTCCAGCAGGAACAGGACAGGAGCAGAGGTCTCCTCATGAACCTCCGGCGGGAACAGGGCTGGAGCGGAGAACCCCACTTGGGTCTCCAACAGGAACAGAGGTCGCCTCGTGGACCTCCAGGTGGCGCTCCACTGAGGAGACCTCCTGCTGGGCCTCCTGCTGGAGCTTGGGGCTGGAGGTTGCCACATTAACCTCCAGGGGCAGCTCCGCCGAGGAGACCTCCTGCTGGGCCTCCTGCTGGAGCTCGGGGCTGGAGGTTGCCACGTTAACCTCCAGGTGGCGCTCCGCCGGGGAGACCTCCTGCTGGGCCTCCTGCTGGAGCTCGGGGCTGGAGGTTGCCACGTTAACCTCCAGGTGGCGCTCCGCCGGGGAGACCTCCTGCTGGGTCTCCAGCTGGAGCTCTGGGGGTGCCCGCCTATGGAGCCGCTTATGGACTCGCCAGCTGTCCTTAAAACAGGCCTGCAAGCAGAAATAGTAGCTCCTTGTTCCCTGCTTTCGACAGGTGGGGCACTGTAGGCTGGCTGGCCGGGTGCATCCCTTGGTTGCGCACTCCTGGGTCCGGGGCTGAGAGGTGCAGGCCGCCACGTTTGCCCACTCCCTCTCATAGTGCTCCAGGAACGACTGGTCGGGGTCACCGGGCAGGTGCACATTGCCAAAGAGGGTGTTTAGGTCGGGATCGAATTCCGCGTGCCCGTATTCCTGGAGCAGGAGATCCACAAAACCCGAGACAGTGTTCATTTCCTGGTGTCCACTGTAGAGGTGGGCCTCCGCCCACCAGCGAGCCAAGCCGACCAAACGGGATTGGAGGAACCTCACCCATTGTTCCTCGCTGGGTTTCGGATCCTCCAAACTCACAAAATATCCCTGGGCCTGTAATGAAAAATACTGGGGGTACCAGGAGACACCATCATAGGCAGTAGGAGGAGGAAGATAGGCCTGAAAGGAAATTGAGTCCAGTGGGGGAACGAAAAATTTGGCGTGGTTAGCCAAAATTTTCCCCGGTGCATGCATGTTTGGCGGAGTATTCTGTTATGTAATACAGAGGAAGGGCTGGATGCATGTGCAGGCGAAAAATCACTTTAGCGAGCGACTCCGCATACGAGGGGTTCTCTAACATGAACATAGCTGATACGAAGGTGTACTTACTGATCTTGTCTACCTTTTCTCCCATGAAGGATGGTGTCACTCCAGTAAAAGAACTCCAGATCTGTGTCAGCTTAATAGAGAACACACTGCTCCACATGCCTACACACACAGTTCGATTAGTTTTATTTAGAATGTATTACACATAATGTGGCTTATGGATATTGTGAAGCAGAGACTCTCTCTGACACAAACGCAGCACTGACCCAGGAGGAAGGGGATGCGTGTTTCCGGTAGCTTCTTAACCACATGACCCAGGTAGAACTCACTCCCAAAATTTTCTGGAAGGACAAACGCTCCATATTTGGAGAATCCCACCTCGAATGGGGTAAACTCACACCACTCTGAAATCGACAAAATGAAAAGAAGGAAAGACCAAAAAAAATGTAAAAATTCTTACTACTCTTGCCTTTAAATGCGCTCAAATCAGACTGTAACAAATGACACTAGCATTCAGATCACAGCAGGTTGAAGTATAAGGTGGAGATTTAATGTGCAGTCTTTACCAGGGACCACGGAGCCACTGGGACCTTCCTTCATGTGCACTGCCGTGTAGATTGGGAGCGGGTTCTGGCCCTCAGAGACTGCCTTCTTCTGGTCAGACAATGTACCTGTGTGTTTCTGAACCAAAATTAATTATTATTCAAGTTTTCTACTTTGATAAGTTTAAAGGGCTCTTGAAGTTGGCTGAACAATTAACTTTTTCATGTTGCCAATATTAGATTGTTTATGACCTAATATGACTGTCCTAAAGGGGTTAGATGATTAGATTAGCATTTATTTGTCTGCCTGACATGATGGTCCAAAGCATCTTACAAGCAAGAATACAAATGAGTTGGGGAATAGTGTATCATTTGTTCTTTTCATATAACAAAGTTTTTGTATTTACGCTTTTACATTTTAAAAAAATGGGCAAAACCGATCAAGTTTAAAGAGACGCTATAATAAAAATACATTTAAAAAAAACATCTACACTCTAAAAAATGCTGGGTTATTTTTTCTAACCAAATGCTGATTTGAGCTTTTTGGGCCATTTAATTGGGTTATTTTCTCAGTCTTGGGTAGTTTTTGGGTAGTTTTGTGTAACCCAACCGCTGGCTTAATGGCTGGGTCATTTCAACTGACAGTTGAATCAATGCACCCCTCCCCCACACTGACGCCTCAGCCCAGCTCCTTGGGTCAAATCAACTCAGCACGGACTGTTTGAATCCGCCTCAGGTGGAGGTAGCAGTTTTCACACGGACAGACTGTTAGATTTATTTGGAGAAATGGTTTGTATCAATATATTTATTCATAAAACCATTACTGTACACTAGAAAAACCAAAAGTGTGTGATAATAGTCCAGTTTACATGACATTAAATGCACCATTAAATGCATCTTTGTTAGCTTTGGCTTACTTGTTTGTAATGCCCACTGGATCATAAGTTGGTTACTCAGTTTTTTGGATGATTTAAATGTCTCCTTTGATCAAAATCTGATGTTTACATTTTAAATATACAATTTATTTGAGTCATTTACTTCAAAGTCTATATATAAACACCACTTTAGCAGCTATAATGTTCACATATTTGTTTATAATGTGGTATATTTGACATTTTCAAAGGGTAAAAATAACCCTGAAAATATTAACCCATTTATGAAATAAAATTAACCCAGCATTTTTGTAAAAATGAAACCATCCTTTGGGTTGAAAAACAACCCATTTGCTGGGTTAAAATTAAAAACCCAACTTGATGGGTTAGTTTTGCCCAAAATGTGTTGTGTCCTATATTTACCCAGCTGTCAGGCTAAAAATAACCCAATTTGGGTCAGCTCTGTAATATAAAATCACAGGTTTATATTTATGTGATCATTTTGAAATGTTAACACTGGGCATATTTTATTCCTTACATAAAATATAACAAACTCCAAGTGCTCAGAAACATTTGACTGGCAATGTAAGTGCCAACAGAGAAGCAGACCTTGCCAAAGATGAGGTGTTCTATGATGAGCCCCCAGGTATCGATGAAGGAGACGGAGTGGCCTTCTTTCTCTCGGTTCTGCAGCTCAGAGAGATAATAATGCAGCTGTGTAGGAGAGAAGAGACTGGCTGTGCTCTTAGACAGCCCCTTCTGTGCAGATGCTATCGGCGTATCCAGGCTTTCTTTTGACCAAAATGGGTCAGAGTAGAGACTAGCAGTGGTCCTTAATTAGAGATAGAGAGAAAATAGAGACGGGAGCATCAGATTAAAAAATAAATAAATAAAATTGTACAACATAAAATTCAGCAACACAAAATTCTATACACCCTGTTGTGTTTGCATCTTTGACAAAACTAAACAGCAGCATGTGGTTTTGTTTATCACATGATTTTCTGACACTTCATCTGATGTGATTTTCTTACTTTATTATTCATAAATTTACACATCTGATCACTTATTTTTTACGTTAAGTGACAAACCTTAAGTTGGATTCACTGAACCATTTCAGGGTAGGTCATGGTGAAATGCAGCTTGTTTTTCACATGATCACGTGAAATATATACCATAGCATGAAAGTGTGTGTTTGAGCCTGTGATGCGCTTTTACACCCACCAGGTGGAGCCAGACACAGAAGCGATGTAGGTGATGGTATCGAGCAGGCCGAGGCTCTGCAGTCCTTTCAGAGAGCCGTACATGCCCGTCATGGCCCTGGAGCTGCCTCCTGAACACACCGCAGCCACCGTCAGAACCTAAACACACAACATCGCACCTGTATATAGTAAGCAATACAGTACAGATCTCCATCACGAACATTACAATTTACCCATATACAATTTATTATAGTTTATTATAGTTTTGCTACAATACTGCTATTCTTTTTCTATGCTACTTTATGTTAACTTACTATGGATTAAACCGTGGATTTAATGTAATACTTTAGGGTAACTTCAGTGGTGCCTGAAAGTTTGTGAACCCTTTTCTATATTTCTGCATAAATATGACCTAAAACATCAGATTTTTACACAAGTCCTAAAAGTAGAGTAGAACGTTTAGAACTTATTGCTGCACAAAGGGGGAGACATACTGAAAGCAAAGGTTCACATACTCATTCACATAAGTTATTATCTAATCCATCTCAATATGGAACTGTTGTAAAATCCTGTTCCTCTGTTAGGTGATGTTGATTTGATCCAGGATGTAAATACAAATTTTTAAATAGTGGATTTAATTACACTCCAGGTTGAATACTTTAACAATTACAACTTTTACATTTTTAAAAGAATTCTGTAAACTATATTGATTCCCCACCAAATGGGTTATTTTGTGTAGATTCTTGACGTAGAACCCCAATTAAATTTACTTCAGTTTTCAGTCCGGGATGGGACAGTACAGAATGTGGAACCGTTAAAGGGGGGTGAATACTTTTGCAAGGCATGGTAGATATTTGTCTCCTACCTGGGTGGGATCCAAAGGAGTTTGAAGATCAAGTATTTTCTGCAGTGCACGAGACACCACCTCTTTCCTCTTCATCAGAAACACCTTCTCCTCTGCAGGTATGTCAAAATCCAGACGCACCTTCATGTCCTTCTCAGAGCTACACACACACACACACACACACACACACACAAAATCATGATTACAATAATGAAATAATCAGAGGTTAAAGAATGAATGAGCAAGAATGAATCAGTGAAACAATCTGGACTTGTTATTCAATCATAAAGAATGATGAAATGTCTTAATGAAATAAGTCTAGGTGCCAAGATGTAGACAACATGATGTGGGTGACTGAAAACCCGTACAGACAAATATTTGGTTTGCGCAATACCTGTCCACTGTGTTCAAATGCAAATCTACTTTGCCCTGTGGAGTAAAACATACATTTTCAGCACATAATCCTTAGACTACATGATGGCATAGTCACATAACAATAATGACATATTAAAGAAGACTGTTTTACATTTTCATTTAGAAGGTTTTGAGCTTAAGGTTTAGGGGTTTGGGATGTTAACTGTTAGCATTTGTGAAAATTAAAATCCTCAGTCGTCTCACCTCTGCCACAGGAAGAGTGACTGTAAATTCACGTGTGGCTACAAAAGGGGTTACAGGAACTACTGCAGGGTTGGAGGTTTTATCATCTTTCACCTATCCTCATACAAAACAGATTAGAACAGGGAAACGACAAAATAGAAAATGGATAATAAATGAGATCCATCCCTTAAACAAAGGGGGAAAAATGTTTAGATTTTAGCGCTGGCATTGCTTGCTTTGTGCTTCACTGATTAGAAACTATTCTGTGCTTCTTTAAGGGCAATGTAAAGTCTATTACATATGATTTTTATAGCAGTTCTAAAGACATGATTATGTAAAACAAATTGTACCTCCCAGAATTCAATCTTGGTCTCCAGGTTTTTGTTGATGTAGTAGCGAAGAGTCTGCATGAGACTGCTGTTCTTGGACAATGAGATCACTTGTCTTTCATTATATGCCCCGTGTAACTTTAACAGCATGTCCTGTCGAACTAAAATACACACATAATAA
The DNA here is from genome assembly GCA_023630585.1 of Cranoglanis bouderius. Lineage (NCBI taxonomy): Eukaryota > Metazoa > Chordata > Actinopteri > Siluriformes > Cranoglanididae > Cranoglanis > Cranoglanis bouderius. Next base: position 6,155,248 of record CM042543.1, read on the forward strand.
ATGGTGGGAAATTTCTGTGCAACATCCATAATATACAGTTTCCACTGGACACTTTTTATCTTCTTACTGTCAGTGGGCAGTTTTTCCAGCTTCACGTCCAGAGTAGACATCGGAGTGGCCTAAAGTCACAACAAAATGTGGGAGATTAATAAAAACTGCCCAGATTATTCAATTTTTAAGCTAAAATTGTGTATATTAAAACAATGTTTTAGTATACAGTGGGTATAGAAAAGAATCACCTCCCCCTTTAAAATAATCACATTTTGTTGCTTTTCAGCCTGAAATGAAGACGGACACAGTTTTTGTTTTATTCAGCTGTATTTAGTCAGTGCAACTTATAACATCCAAGTGAAAGATATAACACCAACATGTCAGTAAAAAATAAATAAATAAAAAACCAGAATCACAGAATTGGAAAAAGAATCACCCCCCTCCTAAAAATGACTTGTAAACTCAATAAGGTATGGCTAATCACCTTCTCAATGGCACACAAAGCCATTTGACTTTCAGCTGTGATCAGCTGTGGTCATTTTGTTTAGCTTAGCATGAAAAGAGCTTTCCTGGAGCATTTTGTAGTGCAACTGAAGCAAACAATCAACTATGGGTGGCAAGGCACTGTCAAAAGATCTCCGGGATAAAGTTGTGGACAGGCACAAGTCAGGAGATGGATACAAAAAAAAAATTCAAAGGCTTTATCAATGCCTAGAAGCACAGTGAACTCTATTATTAAGAAATGGAAGGTATAGGGTACAACACAGACCCTCCCTGGATCAGGACGTCGCTCCAAAGTGGATGAAAGAGCCAGGAGGAAACTGGTCAGAGAGGCTACCAAGAGGCCTACAGCAACTCTGAAGCAGTTGCAGGAATTTATGACAAAGAGTGTTTATTGTGTGCATGGGACAACAATATCACAAATTCTCCACAAATGTGGCTTGATGGGAGGGTTGCAAGAAAAAAGCCACTCCTCAAGAAAGGCCACATGAATGCACCTTGAAGATTCTGAGGTCACATGGAAAAAGATGTTATGGTCAGATGAATTATTTGGCCTCAACACCAAACGATATGTCTGGTGGAAATCCAATACAGCTCACCATCCAAATAACACCATTTCTACAGTAAAGCATGGAGGTGGTAATATCCCGTTATGGGGGTGTTTCTCTGCAGCAGAGACTGGAGCACATGTCAGGATAGAAGGAAAATGGATGGGGCAAAATACCTTCAAATTCTGCTGCCCTCTGCCAGAAAGTTGTCAATGAGAAGAAGGTTTACCTTCCAACATGAAAATGACCCAAAGCACACAGCAAAACTGACCACACAGTGCTTGAAGGAGAAAAAGGTGAATGTCCTTGCATGGCCTAGTCAGAGCCCAGACTTAAACCCCATTGAAAATCTGTGGAATGACTGTAGTCCACAAACAGTCACCATCAAATTTAACTGAACTTGAGCAGTTCTGCAAAGAAGAGTGGGCAAATATTCCAAAGTCTAGATGTGCAAAGTTACTGTTAACTTTCCTAGAAAGCCTTGAGGAGCTTTCTGAGCAGGAACTTCCAGTTCTCCATTTGGCAGAACACAGTCTCTTGATCCATCAACATAACACTACAATACTTTGCTAGAGCCTAAATATGTTCAATATTATATACAGTGCCCTCCACTAATATTGCCATCCTTGGTAAATATGAGCAAAGGTGGCTGTGAAAAATGTCTTTATTGTTTAACCTTTTGATTTTTTTTTTTTTTTTTAATTCACAAAAAGGCTCTGCTCTCATGGATAAACAATTGCAAACAACACAAACAACAACAACAAAAAAATCTGTTAATTTTAGGTGTGCAACAATTATTGGCACCTATATGAGAAAATTATTATAGAAGTATATTCCCATTTATATTTAGATTTTTTTTAGTACACCTTAGGGGTGGGCGGTATGACCAAAAATCTATTTCACGGAATGAGTAATTTTATTTCATGGTAACGATATATATCACGTAAAAAAATAGTCATTCTGGTAAATCAACTGTAAATCAATTGTATGCTTTGACATGCTTCATTTTAAGATGATAAAACAGGTTACTTGTGAATGTTCACCGCTGCTAGCGGGAACATTTGCATGGCACAGTTTGCAAACAGCATTCTTCTGCTCTTTGTCAGATTTTGTAAACCAGAACCACGTCCATACCACCGATGTCGCGCCTCTTTTCATGACATGTTCCTCCTCCTGCTCAGGATTGGTTTGTGGGACTTCTTCACCAGCGTGCTTATTTTTCTCCATGTTTTTCTTCTCACAACTACTCTTATGTACAGCTTCTCAATCGTTCTCACATGCAGGAGCACTACGCACAAAGTTGACCACTTATTTACATTTCACGGTATACACGGAATAGAAAAATCTGTAACGGTAGACATTTTATTCCGTGGTAATGGTATATACCGTCATACCGCCCAGCCGTAGTACACCTAGGTGACTAGGAACAGGGAATTGTTCAACTGTGACTTCCTGTTTCACAGGGGTATAAATATGAGGTAACACATAGGCCAAATTCCCTTAGTCATTCATAACAATGGGTAAGACCAAGGAATATAGCTGTGATGTACGGTTTGTTGAGCTTCACAAAATAGGAAGTGGCTATAAGAAAATAGCACAAGCACTGAAAATCCCCATTTCCACCATCAGGGCAATAAATAAGAAGTTCCAGTCAACTGGAAATGTTATGAATAAACCTGGAATTGGACGCTTGTCTATATTGTCTCAACACACTGTGAAGAGGATGGTTTGAGTGGCCAAAAAATCTCCAAGGATCACTGCTGGAGAATTGCAGAAGTTAGTTGCGTCTTGGGGTCAGAAAGTCTCCAAAACTACAATCCGAAGTCACCTATATCACCACAAGTTGTTTGGAAGGGTTTCAAGAAAAAGCCTCTACTCTCATCCAAATACAAACTCAAGCATCTTCAGTTTGCCAGACACTACTGGAACTTCAAATGGGATCGGGTTCTATGGTCAGATGAAACCAAAATAGAGCTTTTTGGCAATAAACACCAGAGGTGATTTTGGCACACACAGAGAGGTAGCCATATGGAAAAGTACCTCATGTCCACGGTTAAATATGGTGGTGGCTCTTTAATGTTTTGGGGCTGTTTTTCCTGCCAGAGGACCTGGACATTTTGTTAGGATACATGGCATCCCAGACTCCATCAAATATCAACAGATATTAAATGAAAACCTGACTGCCTCTGCAGGAGAATGATCCAAAACATACATCAAAATCAACACAAAAATGATTTACTGACCACAAAATCAAGGTCCTGCCATCCCAGTCCCCTGAATTGAAACTCATAGGAAACATGTGGGATGAACTGAAGAGGAGAGTCCACCAGCATAGACCTCAAAATTTGAAGGATCTGGAGAGATTCTGTATGGAGGAATGGTCTCGGATCCCTTGCCATGTATTCATCAGGCATTATAGGAGAAGACTCTGAGCTGTTATCTTGGCAAAGGGAGGTAGCACAAAGTATTGACTAAAAGGGTGCCAATAATTGTTGCACACCTATATTTAACAAAGATTTTTTTTTCTGATAAACCTGTGCCGTGTTTGCAATTGTTTGATATCCATGAGTATTTTTGTGAATCTTTTTGAACAAAGATCAAAAGGTTAAACAATAAAGACAATTTTTCACAGCCGCCTTTGCTCATATTAACCAAGGGTGCCAATATTAGTTGAGGGCACTGTATTTAATTAGTCTACTAGATTGTTGAGCATGAACATGAATTAATTTATTAATTAATTTATGAATTAATTAACTTATTGTGAAAGCATGTATATGGTTACATCCAAATAATCATTTTTGTAGGAGCCCTTTACATTGTTTGGCTGTTTAAAATATAACAGCTAGAAAAAGCACTTACCACTAGAACTCCATTAGAGCAGTATTGACCAGGCACTCCAGGTCTGCAACACAAACCCAGAGATATAAACATTGGCTTACTTCATCTTAATGTCTAAACTAGGAAAATTATAAAGAAGATAAAAATAAAAGCATTATTCAGTTACAGTGCCCTCCACTAATATTGGCACCCTTGGTAAATATGAAAACCTATATTTAACAAAGACATTTTTTTTTTTTTGATAAACCTGTGTTGTGTTTGCAATTATTTGATATCCATGAGAGCAGAGTATTTTTGTGAATTTTTTAAACAAAAGATCAAAAGGTTAAACAATGAAGACAATTTTTCACAGCCATCTTTGCTCATATTTACCAAGGGTGCCAATATTAGTGGAGGGCACTGTAAGTGTTTGTGCTTACTGACAAAGCTTGTTAAAGTAAGGAATAAAACACTTCAGGTCATGCTAATGGAGAAAAACGCTCAACAATGGGGTAATGCAATGTGGCCAAATGCAAAGTGGATCTACCGTTACATCACAGACATTGACAGTGTTGAGAATTCTGTTAAAAGTTATTTTCATTAGATTTACATGTTGATTGTAGATTTGCATGCCAGAGTTTGTTTACAGTTTGAGTTACCAACTAAACTAGAAAGAAAGATAAAATTCATATAGAGTGAGGTATCATACACTACAGGGCAAAACATTTGAAAGCAACATAGACATGGCAAATGTAAATGTAGATTTTGTGGGTTTTTTGTCCCCCCCCACCGAATATAACTTATGTTTTAACTATTATGTATGCCATTGGGGGGAAATTATTTGGTTAAACTAGATGTCAAAAACACTGCATTGGCAGTGTTCACATTTCAAATTAATTGTAAATGTTTTTCACTAAATTTCACTAAAATCACCTCCATACTTCGGGGAAATGTAGTTGTAGACTGTAGTGTTTTGCACTGCAAAACAAAATGTCACTTAGCAAGTAAAAATATCTTGAATATAGTCAAATTAATCTAGCATTTCCTATTAAAAGATTACAATAAACCAAATATAAGATTAAACATATTTCTAGACATTATTACCCATTTCAAGCTAGTAGTTTTCTTATTCTATTGGCAGATAATTTTGCGTCTTTCTAGAAATGAATGCTTAAAACGAGCAAGATTATCTGCCAGTAGAACACCATTTCAAGCTTGAAATGAGTACAAATGGCTTGAATTAAGTTTAATAATATTATATTTGGATTATTGTAATCCAATAATCAGATATACAATTTTAATAGGAAATACTAGATATATTTGACCATATTCAAGGTATTTCCACTTGCCATATTTTGCAGTGTGATTATCTTGTTGTTGTTCTTTTTCATTTTTTTTTTTTTATTACCTCTCTGTGATCTCAAATTCCACCCACAGCTTGTCCTTCAGCTGAAAGTAGAATAAGCACAGCAATCATTCATCAGCTTCACACAATTATGTTCACACAAATATTTTTCCCAGGTTAAAAAAAAAAAAAATAAAGTATTAGGTTTAAACTACTCTCATGTGTTACAAATTGTGCCAGCTTATAAGCTTTCATAATCAGTACATATAATAACGAGACTATTTTCTTATTAATGCACAACCAAATCTTAAAGCATGTTGAAATCACTTATGTTTATTTAATAACAGTATTTGCATAATGCATACTGTAAATTATGTTTACATGATAATGTTTTGTACCTACAAGGCCACACAGAATATTAAATACAGCAAAGCTACATAATGCTCCACTATCCAATGCTTCACTTGTAAAGGAAAAGCTTGCACATGTGTGTGGTGGCTGGCAAACAGCCAAAAAAAAAAACAAAAAAACAAAAAAAAAAAACAACCAAACAAACAAAAAAAACATTTCGAACCTTCACATTTGAAACCTTCACTGTAAGAAACCATAAATAGACTGTATTTTACCAAAACCCATGTTATTTTATTTACAACTAAATCTTGCCTAGGCTATCTTCTGGCAGTGATCAGGTTTGCTTAAAGAGCCAGTTTAACTTTTGCAGCACTAAATCCAGTCAGTCTGCCTAAAGTGTCTAAAAACTTACTAGCCATGTCTGATTTCCTCACACAGTGAATGTCATGCTTTCATCATGGTGTTGGTTGGTTATTTGCCATAGCAAAATGTAAATACGTCTAATCAGGTCAGTTTGCAATCAGATACAGGCTGTCAAGTTGTCCATGATGATAGGATAAAAATATGTTAAATTTTATTTCAGTTCAGGAAAGTGTGTAGTTTTTGGAACTTTATATAGTAAAAAAAAAAAATGTAAACATCGTTTCAGCCTGCCACATATGCAGGATGTATTTGCAGAAATGGTTCATCTAAGCAAGCAATTCACTTATCAAAGTCTTTGCTTTTAGTGGTCAGATGTTGAAGGTTATATAGTGTATGACTTATGGCCAGTACTTCATTTTTTCCAACATGAGGTACTGTAACACCAAGGGAGAGGAAATCCAGCAGTAAACAGGGAGGGAAAATATCCTGGAACATAAAGACACAACAGTGCGCCAAACACTTCACGTAATACAGAAGTGTTGAATGCCATCATGGACCTAAGTCTAATAACATAAGTAAGATGACCAAGGTACAACAAGGGATTGTAACCATAACATTTCAGTGTGTTAAGCTTCTCAATATGTGCACAACCATACAACAAATATTTTTAGTGTCTTGTTCTGTACCATCACTTTTGCTTACTTCTTTAATAAATGACAAAGTCAACTGCTTTTTTCAACATATTCATGATGCATGAGCATGTATGACTGATAACGCAAGTCAGAGATGGCATAAAGATGGCAAGCTTTAAAACAATTTGTAACTGAAGCATTTAAAACAATACAGGGAAATAATAGCTAATAAACGACACAAAGCTGCAGCGGTCATACAGAAAATACTTCTGTTGCATGTTCGACAAAGTATAAAGTAAACCTACAATAAAAATCAATTCTAACAAAATATCAAGTCTCTTTATATGTAACCATTTATATTCTGACATAGTAAATATTACAATTGGTAGGTGTGAGCTTTTTCTTTCAGTCAGGCCAATGCCCTTAATATCCCTACACATGCAGCCTTATCTTCTACGTTCCCATATGAAAAATTGACATTAAAATATTCCACAAATTTTCCAGTCTATATTGCAAAAGAAGCAGATGCTGCCACCACCATGCTTCAATACTCAGGTGGTATTTTCACTGTAATGTACTGTAATAGTGTTACGACACGTGGTGTGTAGTAGAACGAGGGAGTCAGGATGCAAGCGCAGGGGAAACGTAACTTTATTAGGAATAGGAAGTTAAAAAATAAAGGGACACACAAAACACCAAACATAAATCCATGAACAAAAACGGTAACAGTAATCCAAAATGATAATGTACTTAGCCGAAGAGGCAGTAATCCAAAAAGGTAGTAATCCAAAAAAACACAGTAATCCACAAAAGTAGTAAATCCAGAAAACACAGGGAAAAACACGCGAGGCTGGGAGGTGGTCTGGGAACCACGAAGAACGAGCTACGGGATAAATACGCTAGGCTAGGAGGTGGTCTGGGAACCACGGACAAAGAGCTAAGGAAACAAAAGACTGGCGCGGAGGTGGTTTGTTAACCACGGACTAAGAGCTACGGATATATCCAGGTTAAGTTTAAACTAAATCTAATCTTATACTAATACTCCGCCCCGAAGCAGAAACGGAGCGGCGTATTTAAACACATAGCATCCCATGCCCAAATCAGTGACACCTGAAAACAATCATTACACAGAATGAATCAGACGAACATGAACCAATAAGAATTAAGGAGGCGGAGACATGACACAAACCAAAACATGAGCACATGGGGAAACACAGGAGGCGGAGACATGACGTGAATGAAAACATAAACGCACATGGCAGAGGTAAACAAAACGTGAGTACATGAATGACAGTCCAGAGGGTTTTTTTGAATAGCGCTGGAATGCGCGCAGTGGAATGCGGAAGTATGCCACTCGCTAGCTTCGCAGCGAGAGCGAGGGAGTGGGAACCTAACAAATAGGTTTGCACTAATGTCTTACTATTGAAGCCCAAAACTTTAAATTTGAACATTTGAACGTTTCTTCTTGTGCAAACTGCAGTTGTTAACCTTTCAAAAAGCTACATTAAAGAAATGTCTCACTGTCATTTTCTCCCATTTCTTGTCACGAAGTTTTTAAACCCTCTTGGTGGCCTTCATCATGACTCTTTTTTTGAAGACTGGACAGTTATAAACAGATTCATAGGCGTTAGGGATGTCAAAAGTACCGGTACTTCGGTACCAAGTTGGTACTTAAAAAAAAAAAAAAAAAAAAGTTGACGGTACCAGATTTTCATAAGTACAGAGGTCCGGTAGTGACAGGTAGTCAGCCGGGAACTTTTTATGGTTGCACCGTGCAAGAAGATGACATGGTGACAAAAGCTTGTGGACAAAAAAGGTGCCAAGAGCCAAGTCTGGAAATTCTTTGGATTTGAGGCAGATGATAATCAATAACCAAAAACTGATTTGCAAACGGTGTAATAGGAGTTTTTTGACAAAAGGAGGAAACACATCTAACCTTTTAAAGCACCTTAAAGACCGACACTCGGATTTATATAAGCAGTTCAAGCAGGGGAGTTTCAAATTATGGTAGCAATTGCATTATGAATGTTGTAGCATAGTTTAACTCAAGTGTAGTATTGCAAAAAAAAAAAATCCTTGTTTTTGCTTACTTAATGGTTAGCATACGCACATTTAATGCTAATACAGTCAAGTGTCCTTATTAACCATTTAATGCTTTAATTTTTATTGGGGTAAAATAAATGGGAGGACATGATGGGGTTTACTAATTTTACACACCAGAGGCTTTTTGATGAAATTTATGTGTTAGAAAATAATAGATGTATGGCTAGCACTGTTTATGTCTTTAATATCAGTCAGTCAGAAAAACATTTCTACTCTTGGCTAGATAACTCTAGTAGCTCTAATAATCCCTTTAAAAATAAACATGAACACTAAGATTGGACTCCCCAATCTCCCCATTGTATTTAATACTTTAATGTACATGTTTAATGTAATTGTATCTAAATGTAATATAAAAGCTCAGGTTTGTTATTTAAAAATGATATTTCAGCTGGTGCCAGTGATCTAATATTGCATATGCATATGGTCAGCCAGTTGCCTTACTGAAATTTTATTCTATTTTCCTTATACAGCAGCAGGCTGAGGAAGATGTTCAGCATGAAAGACCCCAGCAAACATACACACAGACAACAGTTGCTGAAGCTTTTCAGCGACAACTAAAATACAACAAAAATTCACCTGAAGCACAATCTCCACCTTGCTGTGAATAAAGCAACAGAAATAAACAGCGTGTCTGCAGCGCTGTCAAGGCTTCGAACTATTTCTGCCTTCACCAGATCACCAAAGCTTTCACACCAGCTGGCTAAAAAACAGAAAGACCTGTCTTCCCCAGACCATAAACTGATACATGATGACCCCACTTGCTAGAATTCTTCTTATGATATGGTGGAACGTTTTTTGGAGCAGCAGCAGGTTGTCTGTGCTGTGCTGGCTGAAGATCGAAAGAATTGGCATCTGATGCCAAAAGACGCGGCCATTACAGTTTTAGAAACCGTAAAAGCAGTCCTTTCACAGATGCACTTAGTGGTGAGAAACATATCATTCTGTCCTCAGTTTTGCCATTAATTTGGAAGATATTTGAATGCCTCAGTCATGAACAAAGTGACTCTGCTTTAGCCCAGGAGATGAAGGAAAAGATAGGCAAGTATCGTCAGCGTCGCAATGACGACACGCAGCTGCAGTTTCTTTTGAACACTGCAACTTACCTTGATCCAAGGTTTAAGGACAGCTTTGCTTCACTTCATCCTTAAGTCTCCTGGATGAGGTGAGGAAAATGGACAATGATGGTAGTGCAACTTTTAAGTCAAGGCAGGCCATCAAAAAAAATCCCAAACTGATCTGACGCAGCTGCTTTCCACCATACGAGGAGAAAAGAAAGAAAAAGGAGATGCAACCTCAAGTCAAGCAGAGCTTTCTGCAAGTGACAAGCTAAATGGTGAGTTCCAGGTATACAGTCAGATGCCAGAAAACAAAACAAATATGAGAACACTACCTAAACCATCTAAGTTTGCCAGGAAGTATCTGTGCATTGATGCATCAAGCTGTTCATCTGAAAGAGTATTCAGTGCTGCAGGCTATATTGTAAGCCCGAAGCACTCAAGACTGACCCAGGAACACATTGATGTTAGTGATCCTTTCAACAAATCTAGACATGGCAAAAAAAATAACTTGAGGAAAAATTCTACTGAACATGCTTCTTTAAATAACTGTATGCCAGTAACAGTTAGTTGATTGATTGTGATTTGATTGTTTTAAGTGAAACTTGTTTACATAGTTTGCATTTTTTTACTTGTAATTTATTTAGTTATTCTTTACTTAAATGGAAAAAACTTAAAGGCCAAAACTTCAGAAATACTTGAAATATACATCCCATTGTTTTGTTTTAATTTATTTTAATATTTAACTTTATAAATAAGAAGAGCATGGTGTTCAATTATGGCATATTTGTTTTTCATGCTTTCAGTATTTCAAAGTATTACTTGAATGGCATTTTAAAAATATTTTATATTGATATTTAACTTATTAAAATAGTGTGTTGTTCAATTAGCATGTTTTTGTGTTTTGCTTTGGTACCGAAATTGGTACCGAGTACCGTGGAATTTTACTGGCATTGGTACCGACTACTGAAATTTTGGTACCGTGACAACCCTAATAGGCGTCATACATTTTCATTGATGAACTTCACTGTGCTTCAGTGGCTTGAAAATATAATACTTCTATGCTTGCCCTGGCTGTTATTTTTCAAGAAGCTTATCTTTGAACTGTTTGACTTCTTGGCAATCATGGTGTATTGTTTCCTTAGAAATGCACTAAACGCTAGCTGAAGTGAGAAAGCTCCAAGATGCAGGTGTGTTTATTTTAAAGTAATGGTTGGATAGGATCAAGGTTTCTGTAAAAACTTTTTTTCCAGGGTTCCTCTGGAATTGTCAGCGACACCCACATGCCTGGATGTATATGATATGCCAAAACAAAACAAAGCAGAAAAAAAAAAGTCACTAACAGCAGTAATCAGAACCCTTTTTTTCCCTAGGCAGTGCATGTTAAAGTCTGTGTTAATTTTACTGTCTGTCTCATACCATAATGATAATTTTACCTACTTGAACTACACCATATACTATATAATTCATTAGTGTATATATACTAATGATCTAAATCACTCCACAATTCAGTCATATATCTTACGGTCTTCTCCCAATGTCATGATTTGCTCTCCTCATCTGTGGCATCCTTTAGAAATCCAAAACCACACATATGACACAGGATTAAGCGATGGGCCAACAAGTTTCAGAAACAGAAGTGGACACCTTCCTCTCTTTTTTTAAACATTTTGTTCGGTCACTTTTGTTTACTTCTTGAAGAAATTACAAGAAGTTCAACTGCCTTTTTTCACCATATCCATGATACATGAGCATCTGTGACTGATAACCCAAGTTCAGATTGATTACTTCCAGTTGTTCCTCGTGGAAATGAGCTGTATTTTTGGAAGGGAGGCAACTCATCATGAGCATTCATTTAAATGACTGTATTATTATTACTGTATTTAGTTTTATTTTTATTTAAAGAAGACTGCAGGGGTGCCTGATCCATGTAAATATGCTTAGGAACTATGCTTAAAAACACTATTTAAGGCAGAAATAGTTGCTGGGTATAAAGAGAGTGGAAGTGTACCATTGTTAATATTTACCTTTTTTTGTGGGTATGACTTGCTAACATTCTGAACATAGTAAATATTACATGTGGAAGAATGAGCTTTTTCTCTCAGTTAGGGCAATGACACTAAAGATCTAAATGTTCACATTTATACGTCTACATGCAGCCTTAAAACTTGTTTTAAATTTCAGAAAGCCCAAACATTTTTACAGAAATCTTGATACTGTCTTGCACAATTCCTGCTTTGCAGTAGGCAACAGAAATGCAGGAAGAGCTTGCACATCCTCCTTAATCAGATACACTTGGGTAAGCGAGACATCTTACTCCATTACCCAAATACCTGACCATAGCTTTCCCAAACTCATTTTGACAAGTTCAAAGTAAGAGCAAATTATATTCTGAAAGAAGACAATGTCTTTGTCTTGTCCACTTGTGTTTTGCAATCCTTAAGCTCTTTTCAGTAGTTTTAAATAATGATAAAGGTGCTAAAGTGCATTTTAAGGGCTCCAATGGCATTATATTATACCATGCCCATGAACAGCATTCACCTCAAACATCAGATATCCAGCAGGCTCGTAACTCATTTCTGAACTTGGGAATGTCCAGAGCTACTGACCTTATCATCTGTGATGAAGACCTTTGTCTCTTTCTGACACACTTTTAGGGTGCTGATGTCGAACAGGAAGCTGGTGATTTCTTCATCCTTCACCAAGTCTTCGTCAAACAAATTCAGCTCCAGAATATTCTAGAGGAGAAAACAAAAAGCCTCTTAGTTCAGTACACTGAATGAAGTTTGATATGTAGTATTGTTTGTACATAATTAGGCCCAGGGTTCCACAAACAGAATCAAAGGAATTAATACTAGCAAACCAGATCTTTGCATATCATGGCACAGGAAATGTAATATTTATTATCCATTTACAGGAATTTAGGTGCTTTTTATGGGTCCATTTATGGGAATTAAGTGTTTTATTATCAAGAAACCACTAATGGAGTAGCTATGCTGTTTGATGCGGCTAACCAGGAGTATCTGAATATTGGTATTAGGTTTATTAGATCAGGCTTGGATCACCAGGAGAAGACTTGCACCTTTCTGGACTAGGGATGAATCCTCAGGGTCTGATCTTTAGGCTGCTGGTTGACTCACCTTCACCTGGCTTAAGGTGCAGAAGTAGAAGGTCTCATTCCACTCAGGTGTCTTGCAGTTATTGATTGTCCTGGTTCTCAGGGTACAAGCTGAGGCCGTGGGGAGGCGCAGGGTCACATAGAGGTCAGGCTGTGAAACTGTGGATGTACGTGAACAATGTTGCTCTTAGCCACATATGTATTCATAATCGCATGTAAAGTATTTAAAGAGAACAGCAGCTATTAAGTCAACATATAGACAGGTAACAAATGAAAGGAAAAAAAAAACAATGGCTCTATTATGTTGTGGAGGGGGGATAGCTCAAAACTTCAGTACAATTCCAGAGACTTGTAGAATAGGCACTGAAGTTGTTCTAGTAGGTCGTGGTGGCACAACAAATTCCTAACACACTTTGTTTGCTTTTCCATTTGTCACTCATCTGTCACTTTACATAATTCAATCTTGTAATTAGAAACTTGTTTAAATTAGGTTCTCATACATTTTGATGAGACAATATTTTTATATTACACATAATATTTTTTCTTAAATCTAACCGACCACACAAGACATAAAGTGCTTTATGTTTTGAACTATTTTTGTTCATTAATAATGGCATTATAAAACTCATATATTGTATTTAATAATTCCTCGATGCATCACTAAGAAACTTCATGGATGATTATTAAGCTAGATAGATTTATGTAAAATGAACAGTTAAAAGCTGTTTAAATTAACAGAATCCAGGTGTGTGTGTGTGTGTGTGTGTGTGTGTGTGCTGACATACATAAGTCATATGAATACTGGAATTTTCCTCGTAGCACTTTGACTGAGAGGTTCCAGTGTGGGGCCTGCTCATTCTGTAACACACAGGTAACAAGAAGAACGAAGATCTGAACCATAAATTAACATATTTATTATTATATTATTAGTGTATATACAGTTCCATGCAAAAGTTTTAGGCACATGCAAAGAAATGGCAGAGCAAAGATGCCTTCAAAATAATGAAATTAAATGTTTCTATATTAAAAAAAAAATAATAATACTGTAAAGAGCAGTAAACAGTAGTAAATGAAACAAAATCAATATTTGGTGTGACGAAACAATAAAAATAGTAGTCTCCAGTACAATTAGTGCAGTTTTATAAGGAAATAAGTTGGTAAGTTTTATTGAGCATCTTGCAGAACCAGCCACAGTTCTTCTGGAGACTTTGACTGTCGCACTTGCTTCTTATTTTTGCAGCAAAACCCAGCAGCCTTCATTGTGTTTTTTGTCTGAAAAGTGTCTCTTATGTAATATACTGCTTTCTTTAATGTCATACAAACATTTTTCTGTAACATTTAATTTTGTGTTAGAAAATTAAAATTAGTTTGGGATTCTAAAATGTTTTTTGTACTGACTTGATAAAATGTTTTTAATCTAAAATGCTTTTTGCACTGACATGTAGAAGTCATAAAATAAAAAATCTATAACAAAGTTTGTACTAAAAAAAAATAGGGTGCCTAAAACTTGCATAGTACTGTATATTAATAGTACAAATATTGTAGGTGTGTAAACCACTATACAATATGATTTCAGTTCTTAAGGCACCAATTCACTATCTGACCATAACATTGCATCTGCAACAGTATGATATGAATCGATTTAGTAGCCTCCGATTGATGTGTGAAAACTTTGTTCAGAATCTGGTGTAGGCATGATGACGTAGAGAAGGACTATTTTAAGTATAAGAGTTATTGGCAAATCACCTTGCTATCCTTTTTACACTTTGGTTTAAAAATATGAATTATTTGCACACCAGTTGTTTGTCCTTTTAAAAAAAAAAAAAAAAAAAAAAAAAAAAAAATTGCTTTATAATGAATTACAATCAATACTAATTGATTTAAAATTGATGATAATTGATAATAATTGATTTAAGATTGTTGCGCAGATCTGTTTCAGTCATTACCTTTTGAACCGATGCATTAATCCAAATCATCCGATCGTTACACTTCTGTTTTCTACGTTAAATAATTTGAATGGATCCTTTAAGATGAATTGTACATAAAAAGCACAAGAGCCTATTTTGTTGATATACAGGTGCATCTCAATAAATTAGAATGTCGTGGAAAAGTTCATTTATTTCAGTAATTCAACTCAAATTGTGAAACTCGTGTATTAAATAAATTCAATGCACACAGACTGAAGTAGTTTAAGTCTTTGGTTCTTTTAATTGTGATGATTTTGGCTCACATTTAACAAAAACCCACCAATTCACTATCTCAACAAATTAGAATACTTCATAAGACCAATAAAAAAAACATTTTTAGTGAACTGTTGGCCTTCTGGAAAGTATGTTCATTTACTGTACATGTACTCAATACTTGGTAGGGGCTCCTTTTGCTTTAATTACTGCCTCAATTCGGCATGGCATGGAGGTGATCAGTTTGTGGCACTGCTGAGGTGGTATGGAAGCCCAGGTTTCTTTGACAGTGGCCTTCAGCTCATCTGCATTTTTTGGTCTCTTGTTTCTCATTTTCCTCTTGACAATACCCCATAGATTCTCTATGGGGTTCAGGTGTGGTGAGATTGCTGGCCAGTCAAGCACACCAACACCATGGTCATTTAACCAACTTTTGGTGCTTTTGGCAGTGTGGGCAGGTGCCAAATCCTGCTGGAAAATGAAATCAGCATCTTCAAAAAGCTGGTCAGCAGAAGGAAGCATGAATTGCTCCAAAATTTCTTGGTAAACGGGTGCAGTGACTGGTTTTCAAAAAACACAATGGACCAACACCAGCAGATGACATTGCACCCCAAATCATCACAGACTGTGGAAACTGAACACTGGACTTCAAGCAACTTGGGCTATGAGCTTCTCCACCCTTCCTCCAGACTCTAGGACCTTGGTTTCCAAATGAAATACAAAACTTGCTCTCATCTGAAAAGAGGACTTTGGACCACTGGGCAACAGTCCAGTTCTTCTTCTCCTCAGCCCAGGTAAGACGCCTCTGACGTTGTCTGTGGTTCAGGAGTGGCTTAACAAGAGGAATACGACAACTGTAGCCAAATTCCTGACACATCTGTGTGTGGTGGCTCTTGATGCCTTGACCCCAGCCTCAGTCCATTGCTTGTGACGTTCACTCAATTTCTTGAATCGATTTTGCTTGACAATCCTCATAAGGCTGCGGTTCTCTCGGTTGGTTGTGCATCTTTTTCTTCCACACTTTTTCCTTCCACTCAACTTTCTGTTAACATGCTTGGATACAGCACTCTGTGAACAGCCAGCTAATTTGGCAGTGAATGTTTGTGATTTACCTAGTGAACCAAACTGAGAGACCATTTTGAAGGCTCAGGAAACCTTTGCAGGTGTTTTGAGTTGATTAGCTGATTGGCATGTCACCATATTCTAATTTGTTGAGATAGTGAATTGGTGGGTTTTTGTTAAATGTGAGCCAAAATCATCACAATTAAAAGAACCAAAGACTTAAACTACTTCAGTCTGTGTGCATTGAATTTATTTAATACATGAGTTTCACAATTTGAGTTGAATTACTGAAATAAATGGACTTTTCCACGACATTCTAATTTATTGAGATGCACCTGTAATGTTGATTAATGTTGACCCCACAACACTGATTGACAGGTTTCTGTGCAAGTTTAATTCCATTGAAATTTTGTCAGGCTCCATACCCGACCCCGAGGAAGTAAAATAGCAAACGGGGTAACTGGTATCGCTATTTTGATATGACAGGATCATAAATTGTAAGACAGGGGAAATGCAATTGCAAATGGACTTTGCGTTTCCATTTGAAATTTGGCAGACACTGTACATTTGTGTAAACAAAAATGCAAACGGTAAGACATGATTTGCATTTTTATTTGAATTATGTAAAATGTATGCATCCTCAATTACAAAACGCAATTGCAAGTACAGATTGCAACTGCTTTTGAAAATTGTCTGCAAAATACTTTCATATTACCCATTTGTGAGTGTCTTCACTTTAACCACACCTGGAATTTAACAGTGGAAGAAATGGCAACCTTCACTCTCTCTTCAGGCTCTTGGAGTAGCAGATTGCACTTCTAAAACGTTCTTTATATCCTGTTTCATAACCTTTTTTCCCAAATTCCACAAATGTCAAAGTTCAGTCAGTTTAAACCAAAGGTTTGCATTTGTTTTCTGTTTCCTCCTTACTCACCTGTTCCTTCAAGACAGAAAAGGAACTCTACACATGCATGTGTATTTTACCCTCTATCTAATGTATCTATTTACAGTCCCATTAGTATTTTAACATTGCAACATTACCTTTAGTTACTAAGGTTAAATGAAAAGAGAAAAACAGTACCTTCATTTGTAACTTGTAGAATATCCCTTGGCTGAAGAAAAAAGGGTAACTTCAAGTCAATGTCACTGAGACACTTAACTGCTTGCTTTTTATATTGCTGATATGACTCATTGCAACATGCAATGAAGCCACGCCCCAAGCTGCATGATAATACAGCTTGCTACAACATAAAGTAGTGAGTGTATAACAGTGTAAATTTGCTGTCCCCTCAAAATAACTCCACACAGCCATTAATGTCTAAACCGCTGGCAACAAAAGTGAGTACACCCCTAAATGAAAATGTCCAAATTGGGCCCAATTAGCCATTTTCCCTCCCCGGTGTCATGTGACTCGTTAGTGTTACAAGGTCTCAGGTGTGAATGGGGAGCAGGTGTGTAAAGTTTGGTGTTATCGCTCTCACACTCTCTCATACTGGTCACTGGAAGTTCAACATGGCACCTCATGGCAAAGAACTCTCTGAGGATCTGAAAAAAAGAATTGTTGCTCTACATAAAGATGGCCTAGGCTATAAGAAGATTGCCAACACCCTGAAACTGAGCTGCAGCACGGTGGCCAAGACCATACAGCGGTTTAACAGGACAGGTTCCACTCAGAACAGGCCTCGCCATGGTCGACCAAAGAAATTGAGTGCACGTGCTCAGCATCATATCCAGAGGTTGGCTTTGCAGAATAGACATATGAGTGCTGCCAGCATTGCTGCAAAGGTTGAAGGGGTGGGGGGTCAGCCTGTCAGTGCTCAGACCATACGCCGCACACTGCATCAAATTGGTCTGCAATAAGTATATTTATTATCTTGTATTTATTATTGTTGTTGTTAAGAATTTTATTTATGAGTTGCTGTTCTGATGCAAAATGCTTAAACAGGTTCTCTAAGGATCCAGGTGTTGTGAATGAAATTGACCATGTTATTGATGAGATTTGTTTCCTGAACCGAGCGAGCGGTGCGTGTAACTGTTTATACACATTTTCACACCAGGTTATTATGTGTTGTGGGTATGTAGAATTATTGTGTTTCTTATTTGTCTATCCGTAGGATCGAAGGAGCATAATAGTCTAATCTCAGAGCACGTGTCTCCGCAAGAGAGCGTGAATAACTCCTCACTCAGTAAGTAGTTTGTAATGTGGTAATATTTACATGAATGTTTAAAACGTACTTATGTTATATGATTGTTTTCTCCCAGAAGACTTATATAACCTTGCAAACAAGGTTGGTATGTCTGGAAAGGATAATCAAACAGCGAGGTCTAACAGGCGGTGTGGTGCTAAAAAGCCGAGAAGAGCTAAACGTAAAGAGATTACGATCGCTCAGGTTCATGCGCCGGTTGATGGTTGTGTAGTTAATTCTGAACACCCATCGACAACGCCAGAATGGAAACCGGCGAGATGTTCGAGCACGGCATCAGATGGTATGTAGCCTATGTACGTGTTTGTTAAAAACATGGTTTTATCTTTTCCTAATTCATACACCATCCCTATGTTCTTTTTACACAGAGCTGATGGTGGATAACCAACCCACCCCACCCCCGCCCGACAACATAAATGAATCTTTGAGCTCGTCGCAAATGATCTCGCCCATAACGAAGTGATCGCCAGAAATAGGATGAATCTGTTCTGCCCCATGAACACAGCCAATAATTTGTGCTTTGCAATCTGTTTGGCCCATTTTCTAAATCCTCAAAAACCGCTTACAGATCTACAAACTATAGCAGCGTCGATGCAGAAGGCAGCTGGGTAGTCAGAACAGCATAAGATAGGATTTAATGATATCACATGGTTTGAGCATATGTTAAGCATAAAAATAGTGGTCTTCCATAGATCATGCATTGGTTTGTTGGAAAAGTATATGTCCAACGATGCACGTCATCACAAGTCAGTGTTCTTGTACCTGCACGATGGTCACTATTTTATGATTAAGAAGTTGAATGCGTTCATAGGTACGCCATGCGTGTGCGACTACTGCTATCAAGGCTTTACTAATCGTAGAGATCATCATTGCAAATACGTGTGCGATATCTGCAATGCCCCTGATTGTTATAAGCACCCCGTCAAAACAAGACAATGCGCCGATTGCTTGCGGTACTGCAAATCTGCCTATTGTTATGATGCACATAAACAGATGCCATTAGGTCAACAGTATGCGCAGTGCGATGTTACAAAATATTGTCAAAAATGTAATAGACGTTATTACGTACATTTTCTATGATTTTGAGACGCAGTAGGTAAATGGTAAACACGTCACAAACTTTGTGTGTGCCACTGCGTTTAAAGGGGAAGAGTTCACAGCCGCTGGTCCAGACTGCATAGAACGACTTGTTAAAAGACGGCGGCGTTATCAGAATTTTACATGGCTAGCCCACAATGCTTCTGGTTTTGATAACTTTATACTTTTGGAATATTTCAAAAATGCAGGGCATACACTTAAAATCACGATGCAAGGCTGTCAGATAATTTTAAGGTATGATGACACGTTCAAGCAGCTCTTTATCGACAGTTATTCATTCATCCCCATGCGTCTGGCCATGACATCTGCTGCGTTAAATCTAACCTGCGCAGAGAGGTTATTTTCCGCACATTTTCAACAGAATAGAAAATGAGGATTACATCGGATCATACCCGGACAGACACTTCTACGGCTATGAGACAATGTCTGACAAAGAGAGGGCGCTGTTTGAGTTGTACGCAACAGTATCGGGCAAAGTGTTTGATTTTAAAAAAGAACATAGTATGTACGGTAGGAACGACATTGTTTTGCTCAGGGAGGCGTGATGAAGTACCGTGATGAATTCATTCAATGCACCAAACTCGATCCATTTAGATACACTATGTTAGCATCTTGTTGTATGGCCATGTATAAAACCCGCTTCCTACCAAAAGACACCCTAGCTCTAACACATACCAACGCGTACACAAATCAGAACAAGACATACTCAAACATTTCCATCAAATGGCTTGAATATGTTAAAACAACACGCGGCATAGATATTCAACACGTGTTAAACATGGCGAGATGGTGATTGGTAAATACCATCTCGACGGTTATTATGAAAAGGACGGTGTAAAAAAAAAGCGTTCGAATTCAACGGTTGTATGTTTCACGGGCATGAATGTCGTTATAATCCTAACCATTCACATCCCTTATCAAAACTGCCTTACGGTACACTCAGAAGACAGTTTGATGACAAGGTGGAAATGTTTGAGCGTGCGTATGGCTTGGAGGTAGAGGTGATGTGGGAGTGTGATTGGAACAAAGCTAAACAGACTGATGTTGATGTAATGCCATTTATGGCCACTTACACACATCCTGAGAGATTGAAACCATGCAACGCATTATTTGGCGGCCGTACTCATGCGTACAAACTATATCATAAAGCTGACATTGGTGAGAAAATACGATATGTCGACTTTACAAGCTTGTATCCGTTTTGCCAGGCCAAGAAATGCTACTCCATAGGGCATCCCCAAATAATTTTTAAGGATTTTGAACCTCTTGAAAATTATTTTGGATTTGTCAAAGTCACGGTGCTGCCACCGCGAAAGCTACTTTACCCCGTCCTTCCCTATAGGACTGGCGGTAAGCTTATGTTTCCGCTCTGCCGCACATGCGCGGATCAGCAGAATCAGACACCCCCGTGTAGGCATGATGATGAGGAACGGGCTATTTCAGGCTGCTGGGTCAGTATTGAACTGTTAAAGGCTGTGGAGAAAGGTTATGTTGTTATGAAGGTGGACTAAACTGTGGCATTTTCCTCAGCGATCGGAAATCTTGTTTTGTGATTGTTAAAACATTTTTACAGTACAAACAAGAGGCCAGCAGAATCTAGCCACAGGAGCTCACAAGCCAGTGTACTTTTTGTGCCGGTCCCAAGCCCGGATAAATAGAGAGGGTTGTGTCAGGAAGGGCATCCGACGTAAAACTTTTGCCAAATTCAATATGCGAATCACTAACATGACTTCCATGCCAGATCGGTCGGGGCCCGGGTTAACAACGACCGCCATTGGTGCCGTTGACCTACAGGGCACTGGTGGAAATTGGGCTACTGTTGGTCGAAGAAGGAGAGGAGGAAGGTGTGTTAGAGGAGGAAGGCGTGTCCGTAGGCAGAGAGAGAAGAGGAAAGGCAGGAGTTTAGGACTGAAAATAGGGACTTTGAATGTTGGTACGATGACAGGTAAAGGCAGAAAGCTGGTAGATATGATGCAGAGGAGGAAAGTTGACATTCTGTGTGTCCAGGAGACCAGGTGGAAAGGGAGCAAGGCTAGAAGCATTGGAGCAGGGTTTAAACTGTTTTATCATGGTGTGGACAGGAAGAGAAATGGAGTAGGAGTGATCCTGAAGGAGGTGTTTGTGAAGAATGTTCTGGAGGTAAAGAGAGTGTCAGATAGGTTGATGAGTCTGAAGCTGGAAATTGAAGGTGTGATGTTGAATGTTGTTAGTGCTTACGCTCCACAAGTAGGTTGTGAGCAAGAGGAGAAAGACAGATTCTGGAGCGAGCTTGAGGAAGTGATGCAGAGTGTTCCCAGAGGTGAGAGAGTGGTGATAGGGGCAGACTTTAATGGACATGTTGGTGAAGGGAATAGGGGGGATGAGAAAGTAATGGGCAGGTTTGGTCTTCAGGTAAGGAACCCAGAAGGACAGAGGTTGGTAGACTTTGCTAAAAGTATGGAGATGGCTGTGGTGAACACGTACTTTCAGAAGAGGCAGAAACACAGGGTGACATAAGAGTGGTGGTAGGAGCACACAGGTGGACTATATCTTATGTAGACACTGTAATCTGATGGAGATTAGCGATTGCAAAGTAGTGGTAGGAGAGAGTGTAGCTAGACAGCATAGGATGGTGGTGTGTAAGATGACTCTGGTGGTGAGGAAGATGAAAAGAGCAAAGGCAGAGCAGAAGACAAAATGGTGGAAGTTGGAAAAGGAAGAGTGCTGTGAGGTTTTCAGGGAGGAGTTGAGACAGGCTTTAGGTGGTCAGGAGGTGCTTCCAGATGACTGAACTACTACAGCCAAAGTGATCAGGGAGACAGGTAGGAAGGTCCTAGGTGTGTCATCTGGAAGGAGGAAAGAAGACAAGGAGACTTGCTGGTGGAATGAGGAAGTTCAGGAGAGTATCCAGAGGAAGAGGTTAGCTAGGAAGAAGTGGGACAGTGAGAGGACAGAGGAAAGTAGACAGGAATATAGGGAGATGCAGCGTGAGGTTAAGATAGATGTGGCAAAGGCCAAACAGAAAGCTTATGAGGACATGTATGCAAGGTTAGATAGTAAGGAAGGTGAGAGGGATTTGTATCGGTTGGCGATGCAGAGGGATAGAGATGGTAAGGATGTGCAGCAGGTTAGAGTGATTTAAGATAGAGATGGAAATGTGTTGACAGGTGACAGGAGGGTGAGGGAAAGATGGAAGGAGTACTTTGAGGAACTGATGAATGAGGAAAATGACAGAGAGAGAAGAGTAGTAGAGGCAAATATTGTTGAGCAGGAAGTAGAAAGGATTAGCAAGGGTGAAGTTAGGAGAGCTTTGAAGAGGATGAAGAGAGGAAAGGCGGTTGGTCCTGATGGCATACCAGTGGAGGTATGCAAGTGTCTAGGAGAGATGGCAGTAGAGTTTATAACTAGGTTGTTCAACGAGGTCTTAGAGAGTGAGAGGATGCCTGAGGAATGGAGGAGAAGTGTTTTGGTGCCGATTTTTAAGAACAAGGGAGATGTGCAGAGTTGTGGAAACTACAGAGGTATTAAGCTGATGAGCCATACAATGAAGTTGTGGGAAAGAGCAGTGGAACAAGGCTAAGGGGAGAAGTGAGCATTTGTGAGCAGCAGTATGGTTTCATGCCAAGAAAGAGCACTACAGATGCAATATTTGCTTTGAGAATGTTGATGGAGAAGTACAGAGAGAGTCAGAAAGAGCTGCATTGTGTCTTTGTAGATTTAGAGAAAGCGTATGACAGTGTGCCAAGAGAGGAGCTGTGGTATTGTATGAGGAGGTCTGGAGTGGCAGAGAAGTATGTTAGAGTGGTGCAGGATATGTATGAGAGCAGTAGGACAGTGGTAAGGTGTGCGGTAGGTGTGACAGAGAAGTTCACGGTGAAGGTGGGACTGCATCAAGGATCGGCTCTGAGCCCCTTCTTGTTTGCGGTGGTGATGGACAGGCTGACAGATGAGGTCAGACAGGAATCTCCATGGACTATGATGTTTGCGGATGACATTGTGATCTGTAGTGAGAGCAAGGAGCAGGTTGAGGAAACTCTAGAGAGGTGGAGGTTTGCTCTGGAGAGAAGAGGAATGAAGGTTAGTCGCAGCAAGACAGAATACATGTGTGTGAATGAGAGGGATCCAAGTGGAACAGTGAAGTTACAGGGAGAAGAGATAAAGAAGGTGCAGGATTTTAAGTACTTAGGGTCAACAGTCCAGAGCAACGGGGAGTGTGGAAAAGAGGTGAAGAAGCGTGTGCAGGCAGGTTGGAATGGGTGGAGAAAAGTGTCAGGTCTGTTGTGTGATAAAAGAGTACCAGCAAGAATGAAAGGAAAGGTGTACAGGACAGTAGTGAGACCAGCGATGTTGTATGGTTTGGAGACAGTTGCACTGAGGAAAAGACAGGAGGAAGAGTTAGAGGTAGCAGAGCTAAAGATGTTGAGGTTCTCTTTGGGAGTGACGAGGATGGATAGGATCAGGAATGAGTACATCAGAGGGACAGCACATGTGAGATGTTTTGGAGACAAAGTTAGAGAGGCCAGGTTGAGATGGTTTGGACATGTTCAGAGGAGGGAGAGTGAATATATCGGTAAAAGGATGCTGAGGTTAGAGCTGCCAGGCAGGAGGCCGAGAGGAAGACCAAAGAGGAGGTTTATGGATGTAGTGAAGGAGGACATGAAGGTAGTCGGTCTGGGAGAAGAGGATGCAGGGGATAGGGCTAGATGGAGGCAGATGATTCGTTGTGGCGACCCCTGAAGGGAACAGCCGAAAGGAAAAGAAGAAAACAAGAGGCCAGCGGATTCCCCGCGCATGTTGTGACAGACGCAGACAAAGGGTTATGACGTTAAACACTTCTCGTTCTTGTCA
Source organism: Cranoglanis bouderius (assembly GCA_023630585.1). NCBI lineage: Eukaryota > Metazoa > Chordata > Actinopteri > Siluriformes > Cranoglanididae > Cranoglanis > Cranoglanis bouderius. The sequence continues at coordinate 6,179,443 of CM042543.1, forward strand.
GGCACTGTTGCACTAATCCAGTGGTATTACGCGGACGGGAAAGGCGGTCAGACCCGTGACATTAACATCTTTCTTGGTGCGTTTACAACAGCGCATGCGCGTCTAGAACTGTATGATCTAATGGACAAGTTGGGGGATAGGTTGCTGTACAGTGACACAGACAGCGTCATCTTTACATCTAGAGACGGTGACTGGGATCCTCCATTGGGGCCTTACCACGGTAATCTGACTGATGAGGTTGGGGATGGTGATCACATTGTAGAGTTTTGTTCAGGGGGTCTGAAAACAGCACTGCTAAGGGGAAGGTTTGTATGAAGGCCAAGGGAATCACACTCAATGCCGTAAACTCAAAAGCCATTAGGTTAGACACACTGATCGGTCTTGTCGATCACTATGTCGTGGGGGAGGATAATAGTTGTCATATACTGGCGTGAGAAATAAAAAAACACTTCACACTACACAATAGGTCAGTCATCAAAAACTTTAAGGTGTTGTACAACAAACGTGTGCTGCTCCCCAATTTCACCACGCTCCCATATGGCTTCTGACAATCTTTTTGGACACAGGGGTGTGTGAGACACTGATGGTTTTGATTTCAGATTACAGCATCCATTTTCATGCGTGATAAGTCATAATGTGGGAAAGTCATATTTTGTAAAAATGTTGTTGCAAAATGCTGTACAGTTGATTTCTAAAAAAAACCTGAAAATAGTGTATATATTTATGATTATTGGCAGCCGTTGTTTGACGAATTGTTGAAAATGTACAAAATAAAATTTGTTGAAGGACTACCACAGGCTCGATGATGATTTGTTCCCAGTCAACAAAATTAATTTGTTAATCCTGGATAATCTGATGAAAGAGGCCAGCGGGAGCAACGAGTTGGAGAAGGTGTTCACACAGTACGTTCAGCACAGAAATCTTAGCGCTATTTATATTGTACAGAATTGATTTTGTCAGGGTAAATCCAGCAGGACTATCAGCTTAAACACAAATTATCTGATGTTGTTTAAAAATCCCAGAGACATCAACCAAGTTAGTGTACTAGGAAGGCAACCCTGGTAACACAAATTTTTTTATGGAATGTTATCAAGATGCAACCAACAAGCCTTTCGGATACCTGATGATTGATTATAAAACAAATACAACCGAACACTATCGACTCAGAACAGATTTACTTTCATTGCATCCTGTAGTATACCTCCAGAAAAGAAGGTAGTGGGGAAAAAAGTTTTGGATTGTGAAAATGTCGGATAGACATGCCTCTTTTAAAAATATTATTTAAAGCATTGCCCCAACAGAGATGGGTTATTTTACAGTCTGCCGCAGATGAACTCATTGCGATGTTGTGTGAAGTGGCTCTTAACGTTCTCCACGGGAATATTCCACTCACGGCGCCACAATACCGCAAGCTGAGAAGGAATAAAAAGGCAATCAAGTTTGTGGCTGATAAGAAAATAGGTGTTAAAAGAAAAAGACGTCTGATAAACCAGCAGGGGAGGTTTCTTCTACCACTCTTAAGTGTCGCAATACCTTTTATCTCCAGTCTGGTCGCTTCTAGATAACGCGGGGGGGATGGAGTATGCAGAGAAGATGTTTTTAGTTCCACAACACCAGATGGATAAAATAAAAACTGCCCCCCCCCCCACGCGAGCTATTCAACACGTTGTGGAGAATGATTTGGACGCGACTATAAGAAGTATTTTGCACAGATCTGATTTGGATGATTATGAAAAGGCAAAGCTGTACACAAATACATTACAGCAATTTTTAACAATTGCTAGACAGAGGGACCGGGAAGCCAACACGTTAACATTAACTCTCCCGCAGCCTGACTGCGTTGAAAAAGAAGACCAACTCGTGGCAGCCGGTGTAAGCGTTCATGAAGTTTTAGATAATGTTGTGGATGACGTTTTGAATAATGTTCCACAGAGGAGTGTAAAAAATGCTCGTTACATTTTAGATAAAATTTCTAAAACTAAAGATGTCACATCTTGGGCTGAGCCGGGCGAGTTTGTGTTTAAAGGCAGAACAATCCCTGGCTCACACACATGCTCGATTTAGTTAAAGGTGTCACTGCTCCACAAAAGATTTCTGATGCGCGGAGACCTATTGGCTGGAACGAGTTTCTGCAGGCTTTTTCTATTTTAAATATACCATACTCGACGGTGCCGAATCATTATGTCAGACACGTTATTAACTCTTTCAAAACCAATACGACTCCGATTATAATCAGCAAGTCTAAGAAGAGTAAAAGACAGAAAGCGCCCTCAAGTTCGCCATCTTCACGTTCAAATTATTCAGACGACCCTGTATTATTCAATTCTCCGCCTCTTGACCCAAGTCAGTGGCTGAATTTTTAATCTCAGAGTTTTTTGTATGTTCTGTGTTTCCTATTTTTTGATCATGTTATTATCTGTATGGTTGATTGTGTTGTATGTATAATAATAATAATAATAATAATAATAATAATAATAATAAAAAGTCAAAAAGACATTTCTGTTCTTTAGTTGTTGTTTATTGAAAAGATTAGACACGAGACATAAACATTTCACACGTCTGAACACACCGAACACATTTGAAAACATTTTCATTACAACGAGTCTGTTTTAGTTTTTTCACAAAAGTAGACACCTTTTTGTCATTTTTAATCAAATCAACGGTATACAGACTCATCACATAATCATAATCATACCGCTTTGACATGTGGTAGAGAAAGAACACACAATGCTGACCACATGTATCTGATGAAAAATCTTGGACTTGCGCTGATGAATGTTGTATTACATTAGAATTGCAGTTTAGAAAGTTTTTAATAAGTGGCGGAAAACGCGGGTAATCTGGTTTATTACCAAAGCTGTTGAAAAAAACAACCCACGCCTTTATTTATGTACATGGCTAACCAGTGTTCACCTGGGAGGTCTGAAGGGTGTGTGTTGGTTACAACCATAGCAGGTAATTTTCTTAAAGGAGCTTTTGGAAAATAGTCACACGGGAGTACTCCGAGAAAATGTGCGTTGCACGAGATCTTGTCCATGATGGTCGTAAGTTCGACAGTGTCCATTTTTAAAAAAATTACATATTAAAGTAGTCAACCAGGATCTGTCAGCGATTTGACACTTCAATGATGCTGTCGAATATAGCATAAACAATTACATGAATCGTTCTGGGTAGCGGTTGTCTAAAATGGGCTTCTAGTCTTGATATTTCCAGACTTGATAAGTGATATGTGCTGACCGCACTCCTGATCCGGTGTGAGATTGAATGCGTACAGGGTATAGCCGTGTAGAAAATCTTCCCTATCTATTGATAGAGGTTGATTTTTAAGATGCTTTCCAGAAGCCAGCGCTAACTGGTAAAATTCCCGCACTGCAGAGCTACTTTCATATTCAGGCTGCAGAGGTTTTGCAGGGTGTTGTTGACCATCCAGATAAATGGCCAAAAATTCTAAGTCGTAGTTTTTAAAAGCAAATGAATTTTTATTATAGGCTCCTGTAAATGCGTCATTATGAACCATCGCTAGAACCACCGATTTTGGCAGAGTCCCTAAGAATAAATTTTCTTGATTGCAGACATGCGAGCCTGCAGGAATTGAAAAGTTTTTCAGACACACCCTATCTATAGGGTATTTTGCGGTTTATGATAATAGAGTTTTCGCATGCCCCAATCTCACAGCCGGTGATACAGACACTTTTTTTTTTACAAATAGTGAGGCTGATAGGATGTTTAGTTTATAAGCTGCAGTGTCACTCCTCATCAAGCAGAATTCATCTTTACCTCTCGTCATGCGAATTTTAATGTCCACACCGTTAAGCATAAGTTTTTCTTGAAAGAAAATATTGCTGTGAACAGGTGCGAGTAGCTCCACAACGTTATTCGCGTTGGTAAAGGCCGCTCTTTTTGTTAGGCCGTGATTACCCCCAGCAGGGTCTGCTACATCCATATGCCCAGCCGTGTCTTTGTAAAACAGCCCTGCAGAAAAAAGTGTTTCAAGGGCGTCTCTACCATAATTGGTAAGACACTCTATTATGCACCGATAAGGGTATGTGCTAGAACTCTGTGATATAAGACGGTCTCCTAGCGACACATCCACTTGTGAAAATATATTCGCGCCTGCATAATTAATAAGTCTCACAGGTGCTCCGTCCGCAATATCAGTGCCATCAGCGTTAGTGATTTTGAAATGCAAAAACACCAGTGTGTTGTTTAGGTCTACATAATCCTCTCCAGTCCCCGCTATAAAAAATTCCAGCGGTGATGAGTCCGATATGGCTGATAATGGTGGTACTTCTATATAAGTATTTTTTCCAATAGCTGTTTGAGTCATTGGTACTGTGAACAGATCCAGTTCGGTTTTTAAACACTCTTCTGACATGTTGTGTAGTAAAATATTAAAATATTGTTTTAACACTGGTCTTTGGTCTTTTTTTTGATGTAGCGCATTTTGTTGCCACCACACGTCTGCGCTTTACAACTGATGCATTCTTAACCATGTGTTTTGCTTTCTTCCGTGTTTGACCACTCCTCTGAACCCCTGGTGGTCTAGATGCTCTATTGAGCACCATCGCCATTAGTCTGGATCCATCTTGAGTATCGCTGTCATTAAAAGACCTTGATAAAGTGTTGGTAACAACATCGCTTAGTATGTTTTTTTGCAGCTGATTTAAGATGCGGCTTGGCTATGCTAAATCCTCGTTTTAGCAAAGGTATGGCCATTCTAAAGAGCCCCCTAAACATACCACCCAGACCAGCTCCGTACATAACTGCACCGCCGGCATACCCCGGGAGCCTGTTGCCAGCCTGATTCTGGTAATAGGCCACATAACGCATGGGATCACCGTTGTGATTGTTTAAATACACCATCTTTAAACAAATTGTTTCACAGGTCTAAAGTGTAGCCTAACACACACTTTCCCGTAACTGAAACGTACATCTTGATTTTGGTCGTCTTTCACCTGTATAGTTATCTCTGTGATGGACGATTTGTTAACTGACACGTAATGTGGTCTGTAATATCTAACAGTAATATTCTTATTAATATCGCCATTTATATGCATACATCATAGTAGCGGAACGTGGTGATCACCAACTGATTGATATTCTATAATAGCTGTGTATATATACATGGTGTAGAACCCCCCATTTATATCCGCTTGATAGGGCGCAATATGTTTTTCATGATTTTGATTACGAGTTTCTATAGCAATGTCTGGTTTTAAGCCTAAAATATTAGACAGTTTTCCATAAAATGTCAGCGATGTCTTCGGAGGGGCTTTCAGAAACACTTTGTGTTTAACATGATCATAACCGAGACTCACCCTCGATGGTAGGTTTGCGTTGATCTCCCTGATCAAAAAAAGCATGTCATCATAATACTCCATCTTTAATGTGTAAGGTATGTTTGACATCTTTCGATCGCCAGTGGTGAAAAGCTCTTTGGGGTCAACACGATATTCGGCGATGTGTCATCATAGCTGAAAATGAATGTAGCATCTGCCTCATTAAATGTGTACCATGACACAGGATATTCAAATTCGATTAACCCAACTTGCCACTCTCCTTTTAAGTTTATAGCTTTCGCCAATCTGGTTGTATAACTAGATATGCGGTTTTCCAGATAAACAGATAATGAAACGTTGCAGGGCAACGTGACATAAAAGCCACCCTCTGCAATGGCTGGTTTTTATGTGTGTGCGCACGACCTATGTTGGTCTTTTGTTTTTATGGCTTCTGTACATCGACCAAATCTTTCTGGTCAATCCATGAGGCGAATTTTGCAGGCCACCCGAGTCATCGAACCAACACTAAAGTTTTCTGGCCTTGTTTCTTCTTGTCTAAAATTTTTTCCACTTTAAACGCTTTGTTTTTGTTCACAATTATTTTTTGTGATTCCTCCTTGTAAGAAATGCCATCGATGACATCACCGTCATAATCACACAGCCTGTAGACCGGTGGGTTGCGCGGGACATGCTCCGTTATAGTGAAAAATTCATGCGTATAGTTTTCCTCATACCCTTTTGTGAACAGTCCTCTTACTTTAGAAATTCTAACAATGTCGCCAACTTTATATTTAAATTTGGGGTTGGCACAGCGACCTCTGCTAGACCCATATAGATTATGAAACACCACAGATTCGTTCTCTCTGTTCACATCAACCGGTCTCATCTTGATGCTTCTGTGATAGCTTACATTGTACTCCCATCTGTAATATCTCGAAGTATATCGACGTAGCGTTTGGAATTTGTTGCTGTTAAATATCTCCACATCCTACCTTTTAAGGTTCTATTAAACCGCTCAGTGACACAGGCTTTTAATTCTGTGGCGGGTGTAAAATGTATGATGTTGTACTTTTTTGTCATGCTTTGAAAATGTTTATTAAAAAATTCCTTTCCGTTGTCTGTCTGTAATTTGCGTGGCACATGGCCTTCCTTCAGTATAGATTCGAAAGCTTTAGTTACCTCAATTCCTGATTTATGTTTTAATAAATGCGTCCATGCATATTTACTAAACAGATCTATGTAGGTCAACAGAAAATGATTATTGTCATTTTCCGTAGCGTATGCAGACATATCAACTAGATCACCGAGGAACTGCATATGAATACCATAGACAAAAACCCGATTCCTTTTGTAATTCAAAAGGGCAGGTCTGTGTAGCGTGTACGCGTCCTCTCCGGACAGCCAGTCCGAAACTTGTTTATCGGTTAAACGAACACCCGTTTCTTTTAAAATACCATCTTTTAAACATTTTTTACCTCCTAAAGACCCCGGGTTAGAAGGGTTATAATAATTTTTTTTCATTTCTTTGGACATGCTGACGGCTCAGACTTCACAAAGGAATAACTCAGATGGTTTAAATGTTTGAGAATTTATTTCGGTGAAAGAAATCAACCTCACATAGCATCGAGATGCTGTAGAAATTTTATACACGTTACAATGTTTTTCTCAACAACGTAATCAACAAATGTTTCAACAATTTCACAAACATCAGTCTGTTCATTTCTTGACAACATTACGCATAAATCAGTCATATACGCACACATACACATTATGTCAGCAATTCTAATACTACTTCCACATTCAGGTCTACTATTTTTCTGATAGTTGTACAAACCGGCTCACCCGCATTAATACACATATGCATCATATCTGTCCACACATTCGACAGCCCTCTCACAACACATATTTGTCTCTTGTGGGTTGTTAAACGTTTGGGATCAACGACACATCGACAATAGACACATCAACCACATCATTAATGATCTTATACATCAAGTTGATCATCTCACATCTAATACGGCATTTAAATAGATACTTTGCCAGACCTGTTGTACACCACATGTTCCCCATTTCAGTATCATGTTCGGGATATTTGCGGGGCTCCTTTCCACCTGTCCATGGCGTCGTAGATAATCTGTTCGTTGCTGACATCCACAATTTTCTCTCGGACTTCATGAAGCTTTTCCATGATGTAGAGTTCTTTCTGCTTTTTGTTAACGTGGTATTCGAGAAGAACCACGATGATTGCTTTTATTATTTTGAAGCCGTCAAATAGACTGAAGCTCCAGGTATCGCTCTAGTATTACCGTATGGCGTTGTAAGAAAGGTCATGTTGTGATACCCCACTCCATGCAAAATTTATCCAGCCAACTGTTTTTCCTCTCATTTCAACAGGAATTCTAGGTGGCGAAACACACATCGTCCTTCTAAGGGTTTAGGGTTGGCGGATCATCCCATCGTGTGAGTTTTGCAGCGCGCCTTCTATATTTTAACAACAGCTCTTTATTTAATCAACAGCTTCAACATACATACACACACACACACGCGCACGCACACACATGCACGCGCACACACACACACACACACACACACACACACACAGACACACACACACGCATGTGTATACATACACACCTGGGAAAGATCAACACCACACAGAAGACAGGAAGGTCGTAAATTACAGGTTGTGCTGAACTGTCAATCGGGATGACACGAGGGATCATAAGTCTTACACAGGCATGGGAGTGACATGAGGGTCATAAATCATATTTTGACATAAAGTGTAGGATATATACTACTTACCTTCATTAAAACCTTCATTAAAACTTCACATAATTTTGTTTCATCCTGCAGGATTCTGATGCACACACCTAGTCTAAAGCTTGAAATCTTTCTTTAAAAAAAAAACAAAAAACTGAATAATCCATCTACAGTTCGGATCTGTATTTGTATTCATTTAATTTGCCAAATCTATTCAGTCTGAATAATGTAGTCCTATTTGGATACACTCCTACACTGTTTAATATAGATCATCCTGAAGTCTGAAGTGTGTGAAGTAACCAATGTATAGATTAAATAAACACTGTCACAGCAGTATGTAGATATAAGAACATGTGCAAACATGACACAATTACATGACACAACAATCCTCCCTGTGTTGGGGGCACCAAGGTTTACAGTATGTATTGCCTTATTGATTTTGGCTGGCCTGAAGAAGCTCTGATCAGTTGTATGATGCAACATGTAACTGTTATTGTATTGTGTGTGTATATTATATATATATATATATATATATATATATATATATATATATATATATATATATATATATATATATATACACTCATTGACACATTATTATGAACACCTGTACACCCACACATTCATGCATTATCTAATCAGCCAGTCATGTGGCAGCAGCACAATGCAAAGAAATCATGCAGACACACATCGAGAGCTTCAGTTAATGTTCACATCAAAAAACATCAGAATGAAGAAAAAACTGTGATCTCCGTGACTTTAACCGTGGCATGGATATTGGTACCAAATGAGCTGGTTAAAATATTTAAGCAACTGCTGATCTCCTGGGATTTTCACACACAACAGTCTCTAGAGTTTACACAGAATGGTGTGAAAAACAAAAAACATTGAGTGAGCGACAGTTCTGTGGGTGAAAACGCCTTGTTAATAAGAGAGGTCAAAATGGCCAGACTGTTTCAAACTGCCAGGAAGGATATAGTAACTCAAATAATCACTCTTTACAACCATGGTGAGCAGAAAAGCATCTCAGCATGCGCAAAACATCAAACCTTGAGGTGGATAGGCTACAACAGCAGAAAACCACATCAGGTTCCACTTCTGTTAGTCAAGAACATCATGGGCACAGGCTTAGCTGATTTTATGGAATATCAACATAAGCATGCAAAGACCCATTTTCATCAACATGTATTAATGATACAAGTCGTAAAGGATTGTGTGGAGGCGGATGTGTGGACGAGCACCGGTTTGTGAAAGGAGGGCGGAGCCGAAGAACGCGAGTGGTAAGGATGGCACACCTGTAGGAAATGAGACTAATGATTGATCTGTGTTGCAGTGAGGGGAAGAAGATAAAAGGGAGGAGAGACACGCACCTCGGGAGAGAGAGAAAGACACCGGCACAGAGTTGTGTGTGCGCGCGCGTGTGTGTGTGCGTGCGTGCGTGCGTGCGTGTGTGTGTGAGAGAAAGAGAGAGAAATTAATGCGCAAAGCGCGGAACGATAAAAAAAGGAAAATAAAAGACAAAGACCGAGTTGGATCAAGCCTGCCTCCATTCTGTTTCCCTCAGTGTCATTGTGAATATGCAATACCCCAGAATCTAGCTAATCTGGTGTCTATAATAAGTTGAGCCCTTCTAAAGGAAGTGAAGGTAACTTAATAAGTTGATGGTTCGTTCAGATCATGGTCTGTGAAATAGCATGCAATGCTAGAGACTCGGAACTTCATTCACTCTTCATCATCACCCGTTTATGTATGCGTGTGGGTGTGTGTGCGTGCGTGCATGTGTTTATGTGTTAGATTAGTTTCTATGTCATAGAGTAGTTCAATAAAGTCTCGTCTGTTCTTAAATAAACGTGTTCTTATTGCTTACAGGTGTCTATTGCCTTGAATTGTGATTCTGCTACATGCTCTTAAAATAATGTTTCACTATGTTTAGGATATTATTGCCGGTGGCCACGGAGGTAATATCTAATGCATAATTAATGAATACACTAGTTTCAACTTATCGCTGGACGAATAATTGCTCAGTAGTACTAAATTAGCCAAATTTCCCTTTTCAAGCGGATCTGTTAATCTCTCCTACATCTTTGGAGGAGAATAAAGATAGCTCAATTTAACAACTAATTTTTACTTATGTAAAATGGTGGAGAATATATCAAATTAACCCAAACAGCTCATTTCCACTACATATTTTGGTGGAGAGATGCGGGCAATTCACTACACTGTATATACCTTTTAGCATTGATGGTGCCTTTCGAAATGTGCAAGCTGCCCATTCCATAGGCACTAATGTACCCCATACCATCATAGATGCAGGCTTTTGAACTGAGCACTGACAAAAAGCTAGATGGACTCTCTCCTCTTTAGTCCTCTTTAGTTTAGAGGACGCTGCATCCATGGTTTCCAAAAATAATTTCAAATTTGATTCGTCTGACCACGGAATAGTTTTCCACTTTGCCTCAGTCAATTTTAAATGAGCTTTGGCCCAGAGAAGACGGCGGCATTTCTGGATCCTGTTCACATATTTGTGGATGGCACGGCGAACTGTGTTCACAGACGATGAGTTCTGGAGTTGTTTCTGAGCCCATGCAGTGATTTCCATTACAGAATCATGCCTGTTTTTAATGCAGTGCCGCCTGAGGACCCGAAGATCACGGGCATGCAATATTGATTTTCGCCCTTGTCCCTTGCGCACAGAGATTGCTCCAGATTCTCTGAATCTTTTGATGATGTTATGTACATTTTACATTGAGGAACATTATTCTGAAATTATTTCACAAATTGTAGATGCAGTTTTTTGCAGGTTGGTGAACCTCTGCCCATCTTTACTTCTGAAAGACTCTGCCTCTCTAAATACTCTTTTTATACCCAATAATATTACTGACCTGTTGCTAATTAACCTCCAGCTGTTTCTTTTTAGTAACACTTACTTTTCCAGCCTTTTGTTGCCCTGTCCCAACTTTTTTGAGACGTGTTGCTGCCATCAAATTTAAAATTACCTTCTTTTTTTCTTAAAATGGTACATTTCCTCAGTTTAAACATTTGATATGTTTTCTATGTTCTATTTTGAATATCCAATGGGTTTATGAGATTTGCAAATCATTACATTCTGTTTTTATTTACATTTTACACAGCATCCCAACTTTTTTGGAATTGGGGTTATATTAGTGTCTGTTAGGTGTTTGTGTACTCCCTGTTTTAATGGGACGAAAAGATTAATGCTAATTGAACAACAGGCAGAAAAAAAAATTATTGGACAGTGCACTCTCCGTTTGTCTTACCTCTGGACACATGGCTTCTCTTTATAGTATGACTCTGAGAGGTCGGTAGATCATCATAAAGAGTCATACTAGATAGGGCTTCTCATAAAGTGTTGATAATGACATGTCCGGGCAGGTTGTGATTAAGAAACACACATTGGTGTATTTAAAAAAATGATAGTATTTCAGTACTGTCTCTTATACAGTATTTTTTAAATAAGAAGATAAACCATATAGCAGTGTGGAGCTCTAATGTTCTCTCTGCATTGTGACTGAACCCATTAACTGTAGTATTAGAACAACGTCAGAACAAAATATAGCTGAATTAAGAAGAAATTTATTCCAGAATCCCATTACAGACAAGACTTACCCATCTCCAAATCTTAAATAATTTTTATATATATATATATATATATATATATATATATATATATATATATATATATATATATATATATATATATATATATATATATATACACAGTGTATCTCTCTGTCATGCTGGGCCACAAGGCAGCATAAATACATTTCAACATATATACAAATGTCAACTGTAGAGAAGATGATTAAGATGATTTTATCACTCTGTTTCTAAAACATATTTTTCTTGTAAACTGATTTGAATGCAATACATAACACGCAACCACTATAAACTGATTTCCTTCATTTCTTATTCCACTGATTAAGCTAGTATGCAGTAATTTGTACTTTCACTTGAGGGCATGTTAACAAAGGCTTTTTTTGTTCATAGCTTTCTTCAGTGCATTTCTGACAATTTCTCTGTTGTTCACAATGTTGTAGGAGGTGAGGTCCACCAGTCTTTGGACGTCTTCTGACTTAAATGTGATGTTCTTGGTAATGTATGGAGAGGAGCTGGAACTCACATCAATATTTCCTTCATTTAGCTCCTCCTTTCTTCTTCTCTTTACTCCTGTAATGGTAACTGTAATGAGTTTGACCTGTCACCAATAATGTATAAATAAGATGTTTCATAAACACAAAAAGGTAAGTAGCTACACTGTGACTCTCTTCTCTTATTGTCTAGTTCAGGTGTTGTCAGGTCGGTAGCAGTTTGGATGAGGACCCTGTAAAGTATTTCAGCACAACAAAACTAGTGCTCAAAAAAAAAAAAAAAAAAAAAAAAGTTTATCCTGGCTCTTGCAGATTCTTTGTTGTGGCTTGTTGTAACCAATTACACACTACCAACCGGGGAGGTGAAGGCCAACATATGCTTCTTCTGAGACATATGAAGCCAGCAAAATCCATCTATTCAAACTGCTCATGCTGGGCCACAGAGCTTCATAACACACATAGAGGAAAGAATTATCTGCCCTCTTCCACATACATGAGCTCACAGGCACTCACAATTGGCTAGTTTTGCTGTGGTTGACAGGGGAAAGAGTATGCCACCCATACTCACGTCCTGTGAAATAGGAATTTGCCCCATCCTGATTTCTTGGGTTTTTGTGTATATCTCATACTATACAATTTCAGAAATTAAAACAAAATCTAAGATAAAACAAAGGCAACTTGAGTAAACACAAAATACAGTTTTTAAATGATAATGTTATTTATTGAAACAAAAAATTATTTTTACCAACTGGGCCTGTGTGAAAATGTATTTGCCCCTGTAGTTACTAATTCCCCAAATCTATGAAACTGCAGTCATAATGGGGTTCAGCTGGACTAGACACAACCAGGCCTGATTACTACAAACCCTGTTCAATCAAATCAACACTTAAATTTAACTTTTTCAACAGCATGAAGTTGATTAAAAGGTCTTACCCAGTAACACACTATGCCAAAATTGAAAGAAATTCCAGAAATGATGAGGAAGAAGGTGATTGAAATACATCAGTCTGGGAAGGGTTACAAAGCTATTTCAAAGGCTCTGGGACTCCAAAAGACCACAGTGAGAGCCATTATCTCCAAATGGAAAAACTTGGCACTGTAGTGAACCTTCCCAGAACTGGCCGACCTTCCAAAATTCCTCCAAGAGCACAGCAACGACTCATCCAGCAAGTCACAAAAGAGCCAAGGACAACATCAAAAGGACCTATAGGCCTCTCTTGCATCAATAAAGGTCACTGTTCATGACACCACTATCAGAAAGACACTGTGCAAAAATGGCATCCATGGAAGAGTGGCGAGGTGAAAACCACTGCTAACCTGGAAGAACATTAAGGCTCATCTGAATTTTGCCAAAACACACCTTGATGGTCCTCAAACCTTTTGGGAGAGGGTTCCGTGGATTGATGAGTGGAAAGTTGAACTGTTTGGAAGACAGGAGTCCCATTACATCTGGCGTAAACCAAACACAGAATTTCACAAAAACATCATACCTACAGTCAAGCATGGTGGGGGAAGTGTGATGGTGTGGGGATGCTTTGCTGCTTCAGGGCCTGAGAAACTTGCAATAATTGAGGGAAACATGAATTCTGCTCTCTACCAGAAAATCCTAAAGGAGAATGTCCGGTCTTCAGTCACTAAGTTGAAACTCAAGCACAACTGGATTATACAGCAAGACAATGATCCAAAGCATAGGAGTAAGTCCACCTCTGAATGGTTAAAAAAAAGCAAAATTAAAGATTTAGAGTGGCCTAGTCAAAGTCCTGAACTGAACCAAGTGAGATGCTGTGGCAGGACCTTAAACAAGCAGTTCATGCTCGAAAACCCTCCAATGTGGCTGAACTAAAGCAGTTCCGCAAAGAAGAGAGGGCCAAAATTCCTCCAACCCGCTATAAAAGACTGATCTCCAGTTATCTGAAGTGTTTAGTTGCAGTTATTGCTGCTAAAGGTGGCACAACCAGATTTTAAGCTTAAGGGGACAGTTAGTTTTTCACATGGGTGACAGGTGTTGGATAACTTTTTTTTGCTTCAATAAAAATAAATAAATAAAAACTGTATTGTGTGTTTACTCAGGTTGCCTTTGTTTTATATTCTATTTCATTTGAAGATCTAAAAACTATTTAGTATGAGATATACACAAAAACAGAAGAAATCAGGATGGGGCAAATACTTTCACAGCACCGTATATCCCAGTCACAGATGGCTGTGGCATTGTCATTATGATTGTGGCATTGACTCAAACTCATGATCTCCCAATGACAAGCTTTTAAAAAAAGCTTTTTTGTGGCAGTCAAAATGTATAACAAGGGCAATGATGCCAAAGGAAATAATTTCCCTTTAAATGGAATAAACACTATAAATCAAGGATGCAAGTGAACAAAGTGCTTTTACCTGATGCTTTATACTCTTTGAATGAGATGTTGACCAGTGGAAAGTGGATCACGATAGGAGCATCAGGATTCTTCTCATCTTCGAACACATATACTTCCCTGTTTGGCTCAGATTTGTATTTGCTGAAATCTATGTTCGGGAACGGCAACTTGTGGTCACTGCAGTATTGCTGAGTTTGCTTCAGGGTCTGTTGCACACATGCATTATGAATTTGCTAGGATTTTGTGTTTCAAAACATCTAACATCAGCTGAGTATAACATAAATGGTTAATGTTAAGGCCAACTGAGACTATCCTACATCTTACATTTCTTCCCCATTATAAAAAAACTGATGAATGCTTTCATCCATTTCAACTGATATAACATGATAAATAAACTTACACCTTACTTTAAATTAACTTTTAATTGTCTCTGGATTCAAATAAACAAGTAGAATGTGTAACAAATAATACCGCAAATAATATATCTTTCTTTTTTTCCCTTATTTTCCTCACCATTAAATGATCCTCAACCCAACTATAGTCAAGGGACAGAATGACGTCGGCGCGTCTGTGGGGCCGTAGCACAGGAGAGAAGGCCATGTTAATGGCAAATCCAGAATCCACCAAGCCTAGAGTGAAGTCTGCTGGGGTCAGCTTGTTTGGAAAGGCGTCCAGGTGGGTCTCTAAAGCAGGACAAATCTTATAAGCCAGCATTCATTCCAAGAAAAAAAAAATCCATATATCTTTAGTACACCCTGGATGGGATGCGGGGAATCACACTTGTACACACTTATGTAGCCATAATAATGAAATTGTAAATAAGTCACGATAAATAAGAAAAGGATTTCTCACCATTAGAGGTATTGAATCCTGGGCTTTTTCTGTACAAGTTGTGCAGGAAGAATCCTCTCAGGAAGTTAAACACACTGCTGATGATGGGGCAGTCATTCAGGAAGTTGCACAGCACTGAAGCCTCTGGTCTGACCCGCAAAGTATCCAAGGTCGAGGGCTTATTATCGGTCTCTACAGGCCAGAGAAAACATCAGTGTTTAGTCATCTAGCAGACAGATGAATTACAGGGCTGTATTTGTGTAGCGAATCTAGCGCAAATGGGTGAAATATATCTATAGCTCTAATCAAAGCGTATTCTGATTAGTTATGGATATAAATCGACCATGAAAGGGAATGTTATATTAATTACTGTAGTCTAGCTTTAGAATTAAATGCGAAGCAGCTTGATCTGTTTGTCCACCAAACTTACCAGGACAGTCTTCGTATTACTCTAAAAGAATAAAGTATTCTTCTGGCCACGAAGCATAGTTTATTCTAAGTTAAAAGAAATACAGTGCGTAGCGAAAAGCAACGTTAAAAGTGAACCTTGCCATGAGTAAAAACAGAGACGATCCAGCGGGATAACCATGGATTTTAATAACTACGTAAAACTACTGATATACACAACTAGGTATAAACAAATAATACATATATACAGGGAAAGTGAAAGAAACAAAAGGAAAAATAATGAAAATAACGGAATGGCAGAACACACAACAGTTTAACCTCGAGAATCAGCAATGAATTAAATTCACCTTCAACAGGGGCACTGACTTAAAGGACACCTCTATAGATCGATTAAAGTTTATACTTGCATTAATTTTATGCCATTCACGAGGGTCCTTGGTTCGTAGATTTAGCGAGGAGTTTGCTGAATCTTCCGCGTCGGTAGAGTCGGAAAACGGTAATTGCCACGTGGTTTAACGAGACAAAGGAGAGTCCGGAGGAGTACCGGAAAAGGAAGGCGGAAGAGAGCAAGTCCACGAGAGAGAGAGAGAAAAGTGAAGTCAAGGTAGAGAAAAAGGAGAAAGTAAAGTAAGGAAGTAAAGTGTAGGTAAAGAGAAGTAAAATGAAGACGAAGTAGAAAAAGAAGAAGTAAAAAGGAAGAAGAAGAATAAGTAGTAAAAAGGAAGAAGATGTAGAGGAACGCGTGTCGCGATCTTTTATGGATAATGCCAACGTACACGCCTCTCTGAGCTGCTGGCAAATCCAGAGAGAGGAGGAAGTTCTGGGGGAAGAACTTCTTTGTCTGTCCCAAAACGGGGCCCACATGTCAAAGCGGGGTTTGTATTAAGTTTGGATTAGGATGAAATATGGAAAAATATAGAATGATACATCCCATCGTCCTATAGCATGCATCATTAATTGGCATATTACGAGACAATGATTTTGGTACCAAACTTCAAGGAGATTATGATATCTTGGACAGTGAAGGATCATTAGACATGGTTACAGACAACTTAAAATTAGCTTCTCGCTCAAACCATCTAAAATCACTATAGTTAGGTTATCTAGACACATAACACATGCATATATGAATACATTATAACTATCTAGAAATATGATTATATGTTACATTCAATAGACATTTTCACTGTGTGTGCATGAGTGTGTGTATGTCCAGAAGAGGGGGCTGGTGTTCTTCTAATGTCCCACTGGTCTTTGGTCACCTCAGGGTGACCTTTAGGGAGGACGTTTTCCTTGCTAGACCTGTCGGTTCCGATGTTAATCTACGTGGTCGTAAACAGAGATTAGATCAGAGATTTACAGGCCCTTGGTCGGAGTTTTGGTTGACCCCTGCTGATGAACCTAATCGTGAAGTCTTCCAGACGTTCACACCCGTTAAGTCATGAAAGGTTTCTTTTATTGCAGGTGTAAGTCCTGTGTGGGTTCCAAAGAGTCTTTTGCATTCCAAAGGGCATCTGGCTGCAGGAGGCCTCTCGGGGTTCCTCTCAGTCACCTGAGTGGTGAAACTTTTTTATGTTCCGTCTGGGTTAATTCAGAAATCAGTTTGGGCACCGTCATACGTTACATTTGAAATCAGCAACCTAAGTCAAAAAGTTATGCCAGTATTTACGTGGGTATGTTGTATGTATTCAGAGATGGGCTAAGCACATGCTTGAACTGATATCCAGAGCTCCTATGCAAAAAAAAAAAAAGCAAAAAAAAAAAAAAAAGTGTGTAGTTCACACTTTGAGGTTGCAGTAGAAGTGTCCAAGATGGGGGTTTTCCAATAGCGTCTAGACCACCACGTTTAAACACATGTACTTGCATTTAAAAATAGTCCTAGTTGTAATAATCACATGAATTACTGCAAATTTGGTTTTGTATAACAATATGGTTATATGTACGCTTACATTTAAATCCAGAATCGTGCGTAACTGAGTCACACCTCTGTTTTACGCAAATGCTGTGCAAAAAATGCTGTTTGTCTGTTGAATGTCTGTACAGTTCCCTCCACTAATATTGGCACCCTTGGTAAATATGAGCAAAGAAGGCTGTGAAAATTTGTATTTATTGTTTAACCTTTTGATTTTTTGTTCAAATTCACAAAACTACTCTGCTCTCACAGATATGAACCAATTGCAAACAAAACACAGGTTTATCAAAAAAATTAAAAATCTTCGTTAAATATTTGCTTTAAATATTTTTATGTGCAACAATTATTGGCACCCTTTTAGTCAATACTTTATACTACTTCCCTTTGCCAAGAGAACAGCTCTGAGTCTTCTCCTATAATGCCTGATGAGGTTGGAGAATACATGGCAAGGGATCTGAGACCATTCCTCCATACAAAATCTCTCCAGATCAAAATGCAGAGCATTTTTGTGAATTTTTTTTAACAAAATATCAAAAGGTTAAACAATAAAGACAATTTTTCACAGCCTTCTTTGCTCATATTTACCAAGGGTGCCAATATTAGTGGAGGGCATTGTACATCCCTGTTAAAGATAACGGCAAAGATGAACATAGCTGATACTAAGCTGTACTTACCGATCGTGTCAACCTTATCTCCCATCCGGGAAGCCCAGGATGGTATCACTCCAGTACAAGCACTCCAGAGCTGCATCAGGTTAGCCGAGAACACACTGCTCCACATGCCTACACACACAGTTAGTTTGGTTAGTATTAGTTAGAGAGTATAACACATAATGTGGCTAATAGATATTGTGAAGCAGAGACTCTCTCTGACACAAACGCAGCACTGACCCAGGAGGAAGGGGAGGCGTGTTTCCGGTAACTTCTTAAACACATGACCCAGGTAGAACTCACTCCCAAAATTTTCTGCAGGGACAAAGGCTCCATATTTGGAGAATCCCACCTCATATGGGGTAAACTCACACCACTCTAGAATCGGTAAAATGAACAGAAGGAGAGGCTGTAACAAATTGACACCAGAGTTCAGATCACAACGGGTTGAACTACAGTCACAGGTTTAATGTGCAGGCTTTACCAGGCACTAAGCAGCCACTGGCGTCTTTCTTCATGTTGACGGCTGTGTAGATTGGGAGTGGGTTCTGACCCTCAGAGACTGCCTTCTTCTGGTCAGACAGTGTACCCGTGTGTTTCTGAGCCAAAAATAATATTTAATATTAACAATTACACATGCTTTTGTAATCCCTTTATGTGTAGCATCTATGTGTTTATAAGTCCCTGTGAATTAGCTATTGCTCTAGACACAATAACGTATTAAAACAAGTGCATTAATATAAACCTGTGATTGGGATTATAGCTGGAACTACTGTCAGAGCTGCTGCGCATTCAACAGTACTGTGGTGTAAACTGTAAAAGCAATGTACCTGTAGAAACTCCATATGTTCAAAAAAGTTTTGACTGGCAGTGTATTGCTATGCCAACAGAGAAGCAGACCTTTCCAAAGATGAGGTGTTCTATGACGAGCCCCCAGGCATCGATGAAGGACACGGAGTGGCCTTCTTTCTCTCTTTTCTGCAGCTCGGAGTGATAATAATGCAGCTGTGTTAGAGAGAAGAGACTGGCTGTGCTCTTAGACATCTCCTTCTGCGCAGACTCTATTGCTTTATCCAGGCCTTCCTTTGACCAAAGCGGGTCAGAGTAGAGACTAGCAGACGCCCTTACATTGAAAAAGAAAAAGAATCTCTTTAATACATGACAAATAGTGGATCTAAAAAGTCTACATACCCAAGTTAAAATGCCAGGAACCTTTTCTACCTTAATTGGAAAATTTTAACCTATTAATTAAAGCACACCCTTTTATAATTGGGAATGTGGCATGTTCAGAATGAACCAATCACATTCAAACTCATGTTAAATACTAATTAGTATACACCTGCCATCAATTAATGTGACTGATTAACCCAAAATAAAAATACAACTGTTCCTGTAGGATTTTCCTAACATCATCTTTGTAACATCCAACTAGAAAAGCCATGGGCCGCAAAGAGCTTACAAAGCAGGTACAGGATCTCATTGTTGAAAAATATCAATCAGGAGAGGGTTACAAAAAAAAATTTCCAAGGCATTGGATATACCATGGAACACTGTAAAGACAATAAGCAACAAGTGGAGAAAATATGGCACGACAGTGACACTACTAAGAACAGGACGTCCCTCTAACATTTATGAGAAGATCAAGATAAAATTCGCCAGGGAGGCTGCCAAGAGGCCTACAGCAACATTAAAAGAAATTGCAAAAATTTCTGGCAAGTAATGTTTGCTTCCTACATGTGACAACAATCTCCCAAATTCTTCATATCTAAGGGTTATGTGGTAGGGTGGCAAGACGGAAACCTTTTTTAACAAAAAAATAAATAAATAAAAAAAATAGAAATCATCCAGTCTCCCAAAACCATGTGGAATAATGTCTAATGTGATGAGACCAAAGTTGAATTTTTTGGGCATAATACCAAAAGATATGCTTGGCACAAAAACACAGCACATCACCAAAAGTACACCATCTCCACGGAGAAGCATGGTGGTGGCAACATCATACTTTGGGACTGTTTTTCTTCAGCTGGAACTGGGGCTTTAATCAGGGTGGAGGAAATAATGAATAACTCCAAATACCAGTCAATTTTGGCACAAAACTTTAAGTCTTCCACTAAAACACTTAAGATGAAGAGGAATTTCACCTTTCAGCATAACAATGACCCGAAGCAAACCTCCAGATCAACAAAGGAATGGCTTCAAGAAAACAAATTCAAGGTTTCGGTATGGCCCAGCCAGAGCCCAGATCTAAATCCAACAAAGATCTGTGGGGTGACCTGAAAAGGGCTGTGCACAGGAGATGCCCAGCCAGTGTGACAGAGTTAGAATGCTTTTGCAAGGAAGAATGGCAAAATATTGCCAAGTCAAGATGTGCCAAACTGATTGACTCTTACCCAAAAAGATTGGATGCTGTGATAAAACCTAAAGGTGCTTCAACTGAGTATTAGTTTAGGGGTGTGCACACTTATGCAACCAGGTTATTGTACATTTTTATTTAAAATTTTTCTTTAAGATTCTTATTGTTTTTCACTTTAATTAATAGGTTAAAATTTTACAGTAAAGGTAGAAAAGGTTCGGACATAATTTATGTTGGTTTTATATATTTTTTTACATCACAAAAACTTGCCATTTTAACAGGGGTGTGTAGACTTTTTATATCCACTGTACATACTGTATATACACACTGTTGTGTTTGTGTCTTCATCAGCAGTCAGTCTCAGTCTTTTTTAGCCAATTAAATTTACATGCGTGGTTTTTAAATGTGTTTCGCAAATTTTTCACACGCAGTGGATTTATTTTTCGTGATTTTCTCATATGATTAATTCATCTTTTCATGTGATCATATATTAGCCATGTAATGTCACATGTTTACCTGAACATACATGTGCAATTTTCCCAAACTTTTTTTTTGTTGTTAAAAATGTGGGATTTTTAGCCTGAGGTACGCTATAGATATTAAAGCCCAGATTTTAGAGCACACTGAAAAGCCACTGCAGTTAAGGTGCACTATAACTGTGCGGAAAGCGACCAAGCCCACAGGGTTATCTTAAACACACTATTTGATCTTATAGAGGTAAAGCATTTTATTAATATTCTGGTATCCAGTGCAGACATTTGCTCATTATGTTTATTCAATAAAGGACAAAGCTTAGGTTCCACACTTCTCTGATGCCGAAATCTACACAATTAATGATGATTACAGCTCAATTTCTGTTTGGTGTTGAACCTCAGTTGATGCAAAATGCTCAATTTGATGCCAAAGGCATATTATGTCTGGGTTCCACACACTGGCATGAATCACTTTTATCCAAATATTTAGCATTTAATATTTAGCATTTAACATTTAGATTTATATTTAAAATTTACAACGAAAATTTAAAACTGTAAAACTGTTATTTGACATGAATTACAGTTTATTCTGATACATTTAGGTAAAAAAAAAATTGAAACGAGTTTTTACATTTGGTGCACCATAGTTTACTTTATAGGTTTTTATGTTAGCTAATTAATCTAGTTCAGAACATTCTCAGAAAAGTACTTCATGAAAACACATTTCTTTTCCCGATGTTTTGGAATTCTTAAAGCATTTTTTAAATTAAACATATAGCTGGCAATACAAAACTCTTGTGTGATTCATACTTATAATATTTTGTGAGAATTCTCACAGAACTGCAAAATGAATGAACAGAAAATAACAACATACTGTAGCATGAAAGTGAGCCTGTGGTGCTCTTTTAAACCCACCAGGTGGAGCCAGACACAGACGTGATGTAGCTGATGGCATCGAGCAGGCCGAGGCTCTGCAGTCCTTTCATAGAGCCGTACATGCCAGTCATGGCGCGGGAGCTGCCTCCTGAACACACCACAGCCACAGTCGGCACCTAAACACACACACCATGCACCTTTATATGGTTAGCACATACTGTTTGCGCACATGACATCTCTAAATATCAAGCATTACAGTACAGATCTCACTGCCCCATTTAGCTCCTTAGGGTTATTATATATATTTTTTTATTATTATTTTTACACCTAGTGGTCAAAAATGGTGGTCAACAAGCACTAATAAAGGCTCACTGGGGCAAGAATCATACTGCCCCATCCTCAGGCAGAGGAGCAGTGGAAAAGACAGATAATGACAGGGTTGCTGGATTGGGTTAGTTTAATAATACTTTGATCCGAGATCTTGTTTCATAGCACAAAATTGGAATTAAATCTAATACATTTCCACAAAACAAGGGCAAAGTTTAAGTGCATACAGTGTGTATATGATGTACAGTCAATTTCCTCTCCCAATCTTTGCAATATATCTTACAATAGGAACAGTTCTGTACATCATAGACACTGTCTGCACTTAAACCGTAATTTTGCAGAAGTTGTATGACATTTAATAAATTCAGAATTTTTTGCAATCTTGGCTTATGAACCCTGTCATTAACTGCTGTACCCGCTCCTCCTCCTCCTCCTCCTCCTCCAACAAAAATGTTAATAGAGCAAGCATGGAGCAGTCTATTAGTGTTTGTTGCAGCTCTCATTTTTGACCACTAGGTGTAATAATAACTCTATGGAAGCTAAGCAGGGCAGAACATGAGTAATGGTAAACCTAAAATTTTATCACTAATAACATTTGTGCCTAACATCCTGGGAAAAACACAGTAATCCTGCAGGAATTTCCAGTTACACACAGACACCCAACTACCCCAACTTGCCCTCTAATGGACTTGATAATAACATTATATACAGTCTTAGAAGTGTTCTTCATAGGGTTATTTGTATAATTAACCATCTACTGCAGGAATTATTACATTTACATCGAAAAATATATTTTTTTGATTTTTATTACTTGAATTTGTTCAAGTAGTTGGTAAATTGTTGCCGTATGGCAACAACGCACAATGGTGGAAAGTATCATATTGTCAAAAATAACACAAAAATGTAAAATTGGAGATAAATTACTTGTTGCCATATGGCAACACAATCAGTTAAGTGTTCCAGTTTGGAAGGGTTTCTTTAAAAGAAAACACTCTGAAGTAGTATACTACACAGAACCTCTAAGGGTTCCCTGATATAATATAAAAATTTGGTTCCATCCCTAAACTCCATTATAAGCTGCCTAACCAAGTAACTATAGTATCTATAGTAACTTAATAATAAAGCCAGGAGTGTCAGATAAATTAACAACTCATTAGATGATTCAATAAAAACTGTGTTAGTTATGGTTGTAATTAAAATTTTCTGTAATTATTTATGTGTGTGTCTGTGTTTATCTGTGCATGTGTGTTGTTAGGTATTAGTCTCATACCTGGGTGGGATCCAGAGGAGTTTTGAGGTTAAAAAACGTCTGCAGCGCACGAGACACCACCTTTCTCCTCTTCACCAGAAACGCCTTCTCCTCTGCAGGTATGTCAAAATCCAGACGCACCTTGATGTCCTCCTCAGGGCTACACACACAAACATATACACACCTGGTTACAATCACAATCATGAAATTATTAGACATTAAATATGAAATTATTTTCCAGGCGAGAATGAGTAAGTGAAATAATCATTTAATGAGTTTTACAGAAAATGAAATGTTTCCAGTCTCGTAGTTGACAGTCCTGTTGACTGGACTTCAATCCTAATGATTGTCACTCATCTGAGGGCCTTCATCAGTTCTAGTAAATGGTGGGACAATCCCTGTTATTTAGTTAATCACTATTTATTTATATATTTACACCATTCTGTTAACCTGATGAAGCCTGTCAGATATGTCTTGAAATTTCTTAATGAAAGTATAATAACTCAACATGACGTCTGACTGAAAAGCCTCACAGATGTACATATAATATTAATGATAATTTTTAGCAGTACCTGTCCACTGTGTTCAAATGTAAATTTACTGTTTGCTGTGGAGTAAAACAAACATTTTCAGCACATAATCCTACATCAAATACAAAGTCCTTAGAATACATAATGTCACAATAGCACGAATAAAGGATATTTAAAAATTCACAAGGACATGTGGTACAAGAAATACAATACTACAACAGACCTGTATGTATTAACAAGTGTGGAACAACTGAAATGTTCATGGTATGATAACCTAGTCTGAAAATAGCATGGTTTTACAGAATCTCTGTATTAATTGACCATTTCAAAACATTTCTAAAAGGAAAACAAGAAGAAACTAAAAGATCAATTCCTCTGATTGTTCTTCTTTCTCAGAAAGATATTTTTGAGAATGACTGAGAATGAAATCTCTTGCATTGTCAGTTTTTATCATGTTGTTGTTCATAAACTTATAAGGAAAAAAAAAAACTGGTATGGTTTAGTTCTAAAATGAACAGATCCAAATCTAGCAACATCAGTTTAAAGCATGTCTACATTGTTGTATTCTTCTTCTTCTTCTTCTTTTTTTTTGCTTTAATTTATAAATGTGGATTAAACTGAAATAAATCACAAAACAGAAATACTTCACATAATTTTTGTGCACATTCTGATCATATAGAGCATTGCATTTCGATGATTAGAAATTTTGTGATTTTGCATAGGTACTGTGTGTAAAAGGGTTAAAGGATGTTTTTAGTTTAGGTTTAGGTTTTGAGCTTAAAGTGCAGGGGTTTGGTATGTCTAATGTACATGTTAACATTTATTAAAATAAAAAATCATCAGTTAAAAATCATCAGTCACCTTTTCCACAGGCAGAGAGAGTTTAAATTCATTTTTGGGTCCAAATGGGGTTACAGGAGCTACCGTTGGGCTTCCATTATCCTTCTTATCATCATCCAAAACAGATTAATAAGGTAAACAAAAAAACAACAACAAAAAACAGTTAGTAAGCCAGATCCAGACATTACCCAAAGACAAAAATCATACTGCACTGGCATTTTACCACTGGCTCTTGCTTTGTGCTTCACTGATTAGAAACTCATCTGAGCTTCTTTAAGTGCATTGTAAAGTCTATTACATATGCTTATTATAACAATTCTAAAGACGTGATGATGCAACACAAATCGTACCGTCCGGAGTTCAATCTTGGTCT
The DNA here is from genome assembly GCA_023630585.1 of Cranoglanis bouderius. Classification (NCBI taxonomy): domain Eukaryota; kingdom Metazoa; phylum Chordata; class Actinopteri; order Siluriformes; family Cranoglanididae; genus Cranoglanis; species Cranoglanis bouderius. The sequence continues at coordinate 6,204,782 of CM042543.1, forward strand.
CCAGGTTTTTGTTGATGTAGTAGCGAAGAGTCTGCATGAGACTGCTGTTCTTGGACACTGAGATCACTTGATCTTCATTATACGCTCCTTGTAACTTTAACAGCATGTCATGTCGAACTAAAATACACACACAATATACAGGCAACAGCCATGCAATATCCATACTACACTGAAACTATGAAGTGATTTACAGGTTCCACTGGACACGTTTTATTTTCTTACCATCAGCGGGCAGTTTGTCACACTTCACCACCAGAGTAGACAATGGGGCAGCCTAAAATCACAACAAAATGTGTGAGATGAATTAAAACTGCCCATATTATTCCATATTTAATATAAAAAATAAGTAAATTGCCTATAATTTACACATATTAGAGATACATTTTAGTATATGCACTATGTACTGTATGTGCTGTAGTAATTTATTGTTCATAAAAATACAGAAGACTCTTAGAACAAAAAGGCTCTATGTAGCACCCTGTAGGGTTCTACCATTTGTGTCTGTTACATGGTTTTATCCAAAACCATGTAACAGAGAGTTACTATTTCAGGCAAAGTAAAAACCCCTTTAATAAGCTAAAGCTGTTAACAATCCTTTGTGGAACCTAAGCAGAAACTTTTTGTTTAAGAGTGTAATAAATTCAAATTTTGGCATTACACAGCCTGCTGATCAATGAACACAATGTTGCAATGCTTTGCTACGGCCTATGAAATATATTAAATTATTCCACAGTGCTCGATTCTGATTGGTCAAAAGGTGCTGATTCAATTTCTATAACAGCAAATCCAACAGAAGTTCTGGCTTCACAGTTTATATTAATGCGCTCATTCTAATACATGATTGTTTTTGTAGAGGTACTTGTATGGTGGATGCGTCATATAAATAGAGTTGTTTTTTTTTTGTTTTTTTTAAATGTGAGCATAATCATTGATATGGTGCTTTTCTCCAAGGACACAGCTATTTAGCAGTTTTGGAAGGAATCTCCAGTGTCAGTGCTTTGTAACAGTCCAAGGTAAAGCTGTAACTTTAAGGTTTCCGACTGTCAAACTGCTTTGTGGTTTTTCTCTAATGTGACCAGCTGTTCTTTCAAACATTAAGAGAGAATAAAAAACAGAGGCTGCTGAGGGAATGACTGCTTATAGCTCCTATACTCTAAGTGATAACAGGAACTTACTAATTTCACGAATGCTTCCACATCATCACATGTAACTACAAATGGCTAAAAAGTATGCTGTGTTCCTTAAATAATAGATTATAAGAAATTAATCAACTTCCGCATTTCACCAGGCCACATCGCACCACCCTGTTGTTGATTATTTTCCTTTAACAGCACGCCCCATCATGTTTCATTGCTTTCTTAGTCTGCTGGATTGATCAACTTGAATGCCATTGTGAAAAAATTTACTAGGTTGCATAAGAATGAGTGATAATCATCATCACATGATCAGTTTAATTTGTTTGTTGGTGTAAAATATAACATATCTTACCAATAGAACTCCATTAGACAGGTAATGACCAGATGCTTCAGGACTGCAACACAAACACAGATAAAGATCAGCAAACTTCATCTTAATGTTGCATATCACACATTCGCATAAGAAAACAAAAGTGTCTTAATATTTAACAGAGTTCTAGAAATATAAATTCTATTAATATATAAATATAATAAAAATATGATGATATACAACCCTAATTCCAAAAAAGTTGGGATACCGTGTAAAATGTAAATAAAAACAGACTGCAATGATTTGCAAATCTCATAAACCCATATGTTATTCACATGATATTCACCATCAAATTCAAAATTACCTTATTTTTTTCTTAAAATGGTACATTTCCTCAGTTTAAACATTTGATATGTTTTCTATGTTCTATTGTGAATAAAATATGGATGTATTAGATTTGCAAATCATTGCATTCTGTTTTTATTTACATTTTACACAGGATCCCAACTTTTTTGGAATTGGGGTTGTGTAAATATATAAAATATAAATGATCTTTTATAAGTTTTAGATTTAGATACTGTGGTCAGTATTTATTTACTGTATGTTTTTCCTTTCCTTCTTGTTAAGTTGGAAAAAATCCCATTTTACAATGATGAGAGCAAAATTCAGTGCATGCTGTGAGAAAGTTATTAATAAATTATTAAGGTTGTAGTCTATGAAGACCACACACTGACATTGTAAATATAGATATAATTTTTACGGATTATCAGACATAACATGCAAATATTTTTTTATGTTGTATTAACATCGGAAAAGATGGGATTTGTTTAGATTAATGTATATATATATATATATATATATATATATATATATATATATATATATATATATATATATATATATATATATATATATATATATATATATATATATATATATCCTTATTTAATTGGACAAATATAAGACCAATTCAGGATGAATCATCAAAAAAATTTAACCATTAACTCGGAAGTGTGAACTATAAAATTAAAATAAGATCTCCAAAACTACTTTCGTTTTTTTCCTCTTCCTCTCATAAAACCAAGACACATAAAACCAGTAGCTGCATCTTTTCGAACTGCTGCTCATGCTGTGTCACAGAGCAGCGTAACATAAATGGAAGAAAGCACTATGCTATATACCCTCTTCCACATACATGAGCTTGCAGATGATGATTGGCTAGTGCCACTGTGACTGACAGGAGAGAGAGTATACCATATCTCCCACCCAGAGAGCACAGCCAATATTGCTCCCTTTGACTCAAACTTGTGATCTTCGGATGTTTCTGTTGCACCAATAGGGACAACACCAATCAGTCACATGTTAATGTTAGCTGAATCAAATGTGTTTGTAAAAACTGTTCAGTGCATTGAACTATTATTATAGACTTTTTTCTTTATAATACATTAGAGTACGTGTACATCACTGCAAGCCAATAGAGTATTTTCTGGTGAAAAAAAAAATTTTTTTTTTGAACAACTTGTGTTTTGTAGATTGTTGGCAAATTAACTTAATTGTAAATATTACTCAAAACATCACCAAAATCACTGCTAGCCTCCATACTTATTGGTCTGTAATGTAAGTCACGTGTCAGTTTCAAGCAAGCGTCTGTTACCTCTCCATCATCTCAAATTCCACCCACAGCTTGTCCTTCTTCTGGAAATAGAAACAGCAATCATTTATTAGCTTCAGCTTTATGCAGTTACAGTATCTTCACATCCATGTTTTATCTTAAGTTTGGAAAAACTAAAATTCTGTTCACCGCACATCATGACATTTGGGGAACAAACCAATGTACTACATATAATTTACACTCACATACTGTATGTTGAGATTTGTACCAGCCCATAAGCGTTCATATTCAGTCAGTGGAATGTTGGGACTTTTTCCTGATTAGTGTGAAATCAAATCCTAAAGCTGTAGTACTGAACTTTTGCCTCTCTATCGCCATCTCTATTTGAAACATAAAATTGCAAGTTCTTTGCGGAGGTTTTTTATTAAAAAAAAAAAAAAAAAAATATATATATATATATATATATATATATATATATATATATATATATATATATATATATATATATATATATATATATATATATATATATATATATATATATATATATATATTTTTTTTTTTTTTATTTTTTACGTGGTTTGTGCTTCAGCACTGTTCCTCTGCACAGATGAATCTGATAGTTTGAGGAATACTTATCAGAGTTGCCAAATTCGCTTATAATATGTGACTTCGGGCTTTTTCTGAAGTCGCTTGAAAAAGTCACGGATTGCGGTTTTTTTGGGCTTGTTTTAAAAAATATGGTTGCTTGTTTGGAAAATCTGACAAGTAACTTTATTTTTTACATTTATGGTTGCTATGTATTGACACTGTCTGCTCACAGTAACTTCAGTGCTGTAGTGTATTTCACTGTCCCACAATTATTACAGGTTATAACAAAAAACATCATAACATACTAATATATACTAAAATTAGCTATGGTTCTAATGTAATTTCCTTTTCCATCTCTCCAATCATATTCTTCTCGCAGATGATCAGAGATGAGTGGATAGTCACATTCCCTTTTTAACTGCAGGCTCTCCCCAGTTCAAGGTTTCTTGGTTTTGACAACAGTTGATTCCACAGATGTCAACGATGATTGCCATTTAGAACTATAAACATTAAAGCAGCCATCTAGATGACAAGTTTAAATTCTCAGCTACTGTTGTAAGAACAAGCTACAAACACTCCACCATCCTCAGCCCCCACACATGCAATATAGTAGCACGGTGGCTTTATGGTTAGCATGTTTGCCTTGCACCTCCAGTGTTGGGGGTTTGAATCCTGCCTCCATCCTGTGTGCACGGAGCTTGCATGTTCTCCCCATGCTTTGAGGGTTTCTTCTTGGTGCTCTGGTTTCCTCCCCCAGTCCAAAGACATGTGCTATAGGTTGATTGGCATTTCTACATTGTCCATAGTGTGTGTGATTGTGCCCTGCGATGAGTTGGCACCCCATGAGCTTATTTCAACAAAGGCTTATTTTGCCATCCCAATGAACATGCCAGGTAAAAGAAGTGTCTCAGGGATTTTTTCGCCCATCTCTTATGAAGGAGTGTAAACCTGTAGGCCTTTTGGTTGCCTTCTTTATCATCTTTTTTTGGAGGGTGGAGAGCTCTAAACCTCCCTGTGCTTATTTCTCATATCTTGGATCTGCTTCGTTTCTTGGCTGTCATGGTGTAACGGTTTCTTAGAGCTGCTAACTGAAGTGAGGAAGCTCCAAGACACCTCCTCACTTAAAAAAATCCATGTGAAATACCACAGCTGAACACAACTGAATTTACAAATGTGCTAGTTACATTTTCCCACTTGGACAATGCACTTTGTAATAATTGGTTGCAAAATTTTCAGGTCATGGTTCCAAGTTGTAACACAATAAAATGGTGAAAAGTCCAGGGACATGTATACTATTTGTAGGCTAGATATCACTAAAATCATTTTTTAGTGATGCCCTCATGCCTCGGGGATAGATCTGATTATATGCCAAGATAAACACACAGGAATAACACAAGACAAATCACTGACCACAATAATCAAATCTGTTATTTTTTTCTAAGCAGTGCACTTTGGGATCAGTGTTAATTTTATTTTATTTTTCATATCATGAGAATTATATTACTTGCTTGAATCTTAACTCATTTCTGAACTTGTGAATGTCCAGAGCTTACCTCGTCATCTGTGATGAAGACCTTGGTCTCCTTCTGACCCAGTTTGAGAGTGCTGATATCGAACAGAATGCCAGTGCATTCGTCATTCCACACTGTGTCTGCGTCATACAAATTTATCTCCAGAATATTCTAGTGGAGAGAACAAAAGGCCTCTTAGTTACACCAAAACACTGTGAATCTGTTTATACTATATATACACACTGTATTGTTTGGCATGTAGTATTGTATGTACTTAATTAAGCCCTGGGTTCAACACAAAGAATCCGAAGAAGTAACACTAACAAAACAGGTTTGTGTACGTCATTGATACAGGAAGCATAATGTTATGTGGTGCTGCCTGCTCTAAAATGTTACATCTCATGAATGACATTTATAAGCCATTTACAGGAATGGGGAGTTTTATATTAAAGCTACTACACTCTGGGCTGGACATGGAAAGCCATGGGCTTGGGACTGACGTGTGTACATGAAGAATAAGTCAGGAATAATGTGACAGGGTGTGCTGTTATACACATAATGATGATGTATTACCACCAAGAAGTTTTTCCTATAACAAGTCCTTTATTCCTCCTATTCCACAGCGTTTGGAATTTGTATTAGTTAAAAAGTGACACATACTTTTGATTTATTTATATTAATGTTTAATGATGTGGACCATCTGTAAAAGAAATTAGTTCCTTTTATACTTAAGTTTCAGCAGCTATAAACAGACTTTCCCTCACCGGCCTCTGCTGAAAAAATGCAGTGTGACATGTTAATGAAAAACTATCAAATGCAAAGTGAAGACACTCCTGTGTCTGAAAACTTCAGACAAAGAAAAGCTCATTAATATATATCTTGCAGCCAGAATTACTAGAGCTGCATAAAAATGAGAAAAGTACTCAACAATTTCTGATCAATCAGATTTGAGAATTCAGCTGTGGTGGAAAATAAACCAGGAGAATTAGTATAAGGTTTATTAGATCAGGCTATGAACAGGATGGAAAATTACCATCAAGTAGACTTGAACCCTCTGGATTTGGGGAAAATTCACAGGGTCTGCTGACTCACCTTTGCGTGGCTGCAGGTGCGGAAGTGGAAGGTCTCGTTCCACTTGGGGGTCCCGGAGTTATTGATTGTCCTGGTTCTCAGAGTACAAGCTGAGGCTGTAGGCAAGCGCAGGGTCACATAGAGGTCAGGTGGTGAAACTGTAGGAATATATGATGCTGAGTAAGACAGAGTGGGTAAAATGCAGCTTAATTATTACATTACAGGTTAATCATGCAAAATTCTGAGCCTCAGTGTAACATTTGAGGCCAAAAGTTTGCATAAACCTAGGCTCAATTTTTCATAAGGCATTTCATATTATCATACACTTCCTCTATTATGTCAGTTAGAGCATTTGTTTACTTTGGGTAGGCTTCAACAAGCTTGTAGCAAAACTTTGCTGGAGTTCTTATTCATTCCTCACCACAGGTGTGACACAGACAGGTTTGTGGGGGTCCTTGCTCAGACATGCTTCTTCAGTTCATTCAATAAATGTTCTACACAATTCAGGTCAGGGCTTTATTTATTTATTTGTTTGTTTGCTTGTTTGTTTGTTTGTTTGTTTGTTTGTTTAATTCATTTTGTTACAACTTTGGAGGTATGCTAAGGATCATTGTCCTGCTGGAAGACCCAGTTGCATCCAAGTTTTTACTTTCTGACTGATGTCTTGAGGTGTTGCTTCATTCTTTCTAGATAATCCTCATTCCTCAAGTGCAACAGTCCCTTTTCCAGTGAAACACCCTCACAACATGATGCTGCCACCCCCATGCTTCACATTTGGTAAGGTAATATAATAATGTAATTTATTATAAAAATATAAAAATATAAAAAAAGGCTAAATAATTTGGCAAAATAAATGTATGATAACATGAAAAGGGTGGAGCTTTGAAAAACTCAGAATGAATATCTTCAGCCTAATGTATGTAAACTCTTGGCCTCAACTTCTGTATATTAGGAGATCATATGAGTTTTTTTTTCTCCACAGAACACTGTGCACATGTTTGTACATGCATTTTAGAAACCCTGTTTTACATGCAGGCTACTCTGTAGACATCTAGCAAGTATACTGCTAGTAGTTAGTTTTTCATGCTACATACTGTAAGAGCTAATAGCAGAAGCCAACAGTTACACTGTGCTTAATTAAATATTAATTAAGTGTTTCAATCCCAGCAGCCATGCCAAATGATTAAAATAAAATAGACAGTTTATGAAGGTCAGAGGTGTGTGTTTTTAGTTTATCCACTACAGTACACAGCATCACATTGCTGTATCTGTAACTCTTTACATTGAGGCTCCTTAACCAACCTCATAGCTAAACTCATTAATTAATATTAATACACTTCAGCATTTCTAGTAATAATAAATAATGCAAAAAAATGTAAGTTATCACATGGACTAAATGACATTTGTATAAATGTTAATGAAATACATTTGTATTCACTAATGTTTATTCATTTCTTGATTAAAAATAAGTTGACATAATATCGTAAAGGGTTTTTAGATTGCTGAGACGGGCCTAATTTGAATCCTTCTTGATAGTGAAACCGTTTGTGTTAGGGTTCTACGGTACTCATATGGGACATCTTAAAGGTACATCACCAGAGGGACAATTGATGAACTCCATCAATGGGCCAAGGGAGATATATGAAGTCTTTCTTCATACTTGTTTTTTATGAAATATCTTAAGAAGCATAAAAATAACACAGACTAGGAAGCATAAAGCATTCCTTAATGGTGCTGCTTAGTATTCAGAGATTTTGAATTACTGTACAATGTTCATATAATTTTAGAGATTAATGCTGATGTATTTCTTTCTTTCTTTCTTTCTTTCTTTCTTTCTTTCTTTCTTTCTTTCTTTCTTTCTTTCTTTCTTTCTTTCTTTCTTTCTTTAGTTAGTTAGTTAGTTAAAATCTTGTGTTCTGTTGTGACTGCAAGAAATAAATTATAAAATGTTCTTTTTTAATTAATCTATTCATACTGAATTTTAGAAATGATTGGTTATGAATTTGGTTTTCTAAACATTGTTATTGGTGTTATTGCAGTAAGAAAAGAATTATATAATGTTACTTAGGCCAACATCTGATTATCTGATCATGTGTTTTTAGTTTAGTTTAGAAGAGAGGCTGGTGATAGATTATGTGTAGTTAGTACTACTTACTTTTAAAACTGAAGAAACATCTTATTTAAATGTTATTGGTGACAACTCATTAATGTACTAATTAATGAGTATTAATGTATTAATGTAATGGGCAAAATGTAAAGAATGAAAAGAAGACTGAGACAATACTAAACCTGTGAGTGTGTGTGTGTGTGTGTGTGTGTGTGTGTGTGTGTGTGTGTGTGTGTGTGTGTGTGTGTGTGTGTGTGTGTTGAATGAGGGACATACAGTAGTCATATGAATGCTGGATCTCTCCTCGTAGCACTGTGACAGAGAGGTTCCAGTGTGGCGCCAGTTCCTTTTGTAACACACAGGTAACAAGAAGAACTGAGATGTTTGTGATAGACTGAAAATATTTGAAAACTTTCGCATTTTATCTTGGGACCTATATGAAAACACTGTGACTGTGAACCGTTACTTAACTTAACACACCTCTGCTCACTGACATAATTGTGTTTAAAAATAAAAGATTGTTTTTGCAGTAGTTTGTCTACCTTCTCTGGGTATACTGTAGTAATATGATGCATGATGCTCATACCTTACTTCCCAAGCAATATTTTCTTCTGAAAGATTAAAGTAGTTGATCTCTGTAACTACTTCTTCACTCTTATTGCTTGAATTTTTTTACTAAAATATCATATCATTTCTGACATCCTCAATGGTCTTATAGGTTGTAAGCTCTTACCTGTTTTGGATCTTAATAATATCACTAAAAGATACAGTTTTGTCGCCATTGGTAAACACAAATCAGCCTCTGTCACAGTTACACAAGGTGTTTATCAGGGTGGAGGTGCGCATTGGGACCACAACAAAACTTGTCTAGGAACTGGCAGGCTTGTACTTGCATGCCAACATGGGCAGGAGGTCAGATAAGAATCTTGCAGAACAAAGAAAGACCACATTTTTAATATGGGAGTGTATTGAATGTGGTTGCTCAGGTGGCACTGTGTGATGTGTGCACCACATTCATTAATTCATCTTCAGTAACTGCTTTATCCTGTTCAGTGTCAGTATAAATACATGAATAAACTAAAATATCATATTATCTCTGACATACTCAAAGGTCTTATAGGTTGTAAGCTCTTACCTGTTTTAGATCTTAATATTACAGTCATGTGAAAAAATAAGTCCACCCATGGAGAAAATACAAAAAAAAAATATATATATATATATATATATATATATATATATATATATATATATATATATATATATATATATATATATATATATATATATATATATATATATATATATATATATATATATATATATATATATATATATATATATATATATATATATATTTTTTTTTTTTTTTTTTTTTTACATATTTGGACAAGCAAGCATTTGATCCTCTTTGAAACAATGCCTATTAATAAAGTTGATATACTTGAACCAAACCACAAAGAAAATTAACTTTTTAATCATTTTTCAACAGAAATATCAATAGATGTGATATTGTTCTGTGGAAAAAAGTAAGTACACCCTTGGCCTCAGAAGCTAGTATTGCCCCCTTAAGCAGAAATAACTTTTTGTAACTTGGAAATATTGCAATTTGATGTCCAAAACAAGGTTCAACTTATAATTGCTAACTCAGCTGCAATAGATTGGTGTCTCATACATGGTGTATTTCTGCTCCAGTGTTCCTGGGATAGGCTCCAGATCCACCAAGACCCTGACCAGGATAAAGTGCTTACTGAATGTTAGTCAGAGAGTTGCTACCACACTTTAGCATAAACTACAATAGAAAAGGGATGAGAAGGATGAAAACTGTTTAATTATGATTTAAGTGCCACCTACAAAAGTTGGATTAACTTTAAGTATATGTCTATGAGGTAACATTCATTTATTAAAATAAATAAATAAATAAATAAAAATAGTAGTCTCCAGTACAATTTGTGCAGTTTTATAGGGAAATGAGCTGGTAAGTTTTACTGAGCATCTTGCAGAAGCAGACACAGTTCTTCTGGAGACTTTGACTTTCGCACTCGCTTATTTTTGCAGCAAAACCCAGCAGCCTTCATTGTGTTTTTTGTCTGAAAAGTGTCTCTTACGTAATATGCTGCCTTCTTTAATGACATACAAACATTTTTCTGTAACAATTAATTTTGTGCTAGAAAACTAATGTTTGGGAATCTAAAATGTTTTTTGTACTTACTTGATAATGTAGACGTCATAAAATAAAAAAATCTATAACAAAGTTTGTTCTAAAAAAAAAATAGGGTGCCTAAAACTTTTGCACAGTACTGTATATTAATAGTACAAATATTGTAGGGTTGTAAACAACTATACAATATGATTTCAGTTCTTAAGGCATGGATTCACTATTTGACCATAACATTGAATCAGTAGCCCAACTTCTTAACCACTGAGCTACCACTGCCCCACCGCCCCATATTTCCTATTGTTGCACCACTAAAGCTGTTATACAGCTGCAGATACAGGAACTCATAAATAAATAAATTTCACAGATTTAGTGAATAAGTAGTGAATACTACTGTCAGTGCTCAGTAGTAGATCGTGTGCAACATGGAATCAGCAGTAGGGTAAATGCCTTTGTCATTGACACCGCCTAAATGTAGAACCACTTAATTTCATTATTTTGAAGACATCTTTGCTGTACAGCATTTCCTTGCATGTGCCTTTTGCAATATATATATATATATATATATATATATATATATATATATATATATATATATATATATATATATATATATATATTACTGTGAATAAATTCTCAGACTCCATACCCGACCCCGAGGAAGTGAAATAGCAAACAGGGTAACTGCTATTACTATTTTCATATGACAGGATCATAAATTGTAAGACATGGGAAATGCAATTTCAAATGGAAACGCAAAGTCCATTTGCAATTGCGTTTCCATTTGAAATTTGGCAGACACTGTACGTTCATGTAAACAAAAATGCAAACGGTAAGACATGATTTGCATTTTTATTTGAATCATCTAAAATGTATGCGTCCTCAATTAGAAAACGCAATTGCAAATATACATTGCAATTGTTTTGAAAATTGTCCGCAAAATAACCACACCTGGAATTTAACAGTGGAAGAAATGACAACCTTCACTCTCTCCTCAGGCTTTTGGAGTAGCAAATTGCATTTCTAAAACATTCTTTATGTCCTGTTTCATAACCTTTTTTTATAAATTCCACAAATGTCAAAGTTCAGTCAGTTTAAACCAAAGGTTTGCATTTGTTTTCTGTTTCTTCCTTACTCACCTGTCCCTTCAGGACAGAAAAGGAACTCTACATATGCATGTGTATTTTACCCTCTCTCTAATGTATCTATTTACAGTCCCATTAGTATTTTAACATTGCAACATTACCTTTAGTTACTAAGGTTAACTGAAAAGAGAAAAACAGTACCTTCATTTGTAACTTGTAGGATATCCCTTGGCTGAAAAAAAAGGGTAACTTCGAGTCAATGTCACTGAGACTCTTAACTGCTTGCTTTTTATATTGCTGATATGACTCATTGCAACATGCAATGAAGCCACGCCCCAAGCTGCATGATAATAACAACTCCTGGTCATATTCCTCATATCTAGGTAGATCTGAATGAAGCACAATATAATGGCAACACCTCCATTAGGCAAAACCCCATTTTATTTCCTCTGGTCCTTGAAGAATTTATTCACAGTAATATATATATATCTCACAAAAGTGAGTACACCCCTCACATTTTTGAAAATATTTTATTATATCTTTTGATGGGACAACACTGAAGAAATGACACTTTGCTACAATGTAAAGTAGTGAGTGTACAGCTTGTATAACAGTGTAAATTTGCTGTCCACTCAAAATAACTCAACACACAGCCATTAATGTCTAAACTGCTGGCAACAAAAGTGAGTACACCCATAAGTGAAAATGTCCAAATTGGGTCCAAAGTGTGAATATTTTGTGTGGCCACCATTATTTTCCAGCACTGCCTTAACCCTGTTGGGCATGGAGTTCACCAGAGCTTCAAAGGTTGCCATTGGAGTCCTCTTCCACTCCTCCATGATGACATCACAGAGCTGGTGGATGTTAGAGACCTTGCACTCCTCCACCTTCCGTTTGAGGATGCCCCACAGATGCTTAATAGGGTTTAAGTCTGGAGACATGCTTGGCCAGTCCATCACCTTTACCCTCAGCTTCTTTAGCAAGGCAGTGGTCGTCTTGGAGGTGTGTTTGGGGTCGTTATCATGTTGGAATATTGCCCTGCGGCCCAGTTTCTGAAGGGAGGGGATCATGCTCTGCTTCAGTATGTCACAGTACATGTTGGCATTCATGCTTCCCTCAATGAACTGTAGCCCCCCAGTGCCAGCAGCACTCATGCAGCCCCAGACCATGACACTCCCACCACCATGCTTGACTGTAGGCAAGACACACTTGTCATTGTACTCCTCACCTGGTTGCTGCCACACACGCTTGACACCATCTGAACCAAATAAGTTTATCTTGGTCTCATCAGACCACAGGACATGGTCGACCATGGCGAGGCCATGTAGAAGTCATAAAATAAACAATTTATAACAAAGTTAAGTAAATGAACAATTTATAACAAAGTTTTGCACAGTTCTGTATGTATGTATATATATATATATATATATATATATATATATATATATATATATATATATATATATATATATATATATATATATATCATTCATCATTAATCCTCTTTCTCCTCATGGGAGCACAGGGCCTCAGCAACACTCCTCCAGCGGACTCTATTGGGGGCGGTTCTCTTCAGCTGAGCCCATGTCCACCCTGCTGTCTTCATTTCCCCCTCTGTGCATCTTCTCCAGGTTTGTTTTGGTCTTCCAACCCTCCTCTTGCCTTGCGGGTTCCATTGCAAGGCTTGTCTTGTGATGTTTTCTGGGTCTTTCCGGAGGGTGTGGCCTATCCAACCCCATTTCCTTTTCCGGATTTCTTGGTCGGTGGGAGTCTGCTTTGTTCTTTCCCACAGTCTGACATTGGATATCTTTTCAGGCCACCTGATGCGTAAGATGTTCCTGAGACATCTGTTGACAAAGGTCTGGAGCTTGTTTACTGCTGTCTTGGTAAGTCTCCATGTTTCCGAGCCATACAGAAGGACTGCTTTGACGTTGGTGTTAAAGATTCGGACTTTGGTCTGCTGTGCAAAAGCTGTAGAGCTCCAGACAGGACGTAAGGTGTTAAAGGCGTGCCTGGCTTTGTTGATGCAGCTCTTGATGTCCTCGTCCGCTCCCCCATCCTTGCTGACGACGCTTCCTAGGTATACAAACTTTTCCACGTCGTTGATGTTGGCACCTTGTAGTTGGATCGGGTCTTCCTTCTTGTTGTTGATCCTCATGGCTTCGGTTTTCTTAACATTTATTTTCAGTCCCGTTTTTGCTGCTTCCTCTGAGAGCTTGTTGAGTTTCTGCTGTGCATCCTGCTGCCTGTTTGACAGAAGGCTGATGTCGTCCGCAAAATCGAGGTCTTCCAGCAGCTTTGCCGGCCTTTATCTCTTTGACTGCCTTGGTGATCTCGGCTCTGGTGGATACATCAGTGTTTATATCTAGTAGGCTGTCTGCTGGTGGGATAGATGGCAGTTGTTCTGGTGGAGGTCTGTTTAGGATTTCTTCGAAGTGTTCAGCCCATCTTGCTCTTTCTTGACTTTCGTTTGTGATGGTTTGTCCTTCCCTGTTCTTGACAGAACATGTTGGTTGGTTGTTCTTGCCTGCAAGAGTCCGGGTGATTTCATACAGTCTCTTCATGTTTCTCTGCTCTGCTGCTGCTTCTGCATCCACTGTAAGATCATGGATAAATTTCCTCTTGTCTGCTCTGGCGCTCTTTTTGACTTTCTTGTTGGTATCCTGGTATTGAGTTTGTAGCTTTGTTTTTTCGTGGCGGTCTTGGCAGTGGTTGATCTTTTGTTTCAATTCTTTCCTTTCATTTACAAGGTTCAATGTCTCGACTGTGAGCCACTCCTTGTGTTGTTTTTCTCTCTTCCCCATGACTTCTAGGCAGGTGTCCGTCCAAGCTTTCTTTAGACTCTGCCAGTGGTCCTCCACCGTCTCCTCCATCAGGTTGGCTAACGCCTCAAAGCGGTTTTTCAGGCTGCACTGGTACTCTGTCGCTTTCCGGGCATCTTTCAGGTGTTGGACATTGTACTTGAAGGCCAGCCTCTGTGCCTGGTCCCTCTGTGCCCTCAGTTTCAGCTTCAGCGTTGCCAGGACTAGGTGGTGGTCTGACGCAGCATCTGCCCCTCTCTTTACTCTGACATCTAGCAGACTTCTTCTCCATTTCCGGCCAATGGTAAAGTGGTCGATTTGGTTTTCTGTCTTACCGTCAGGAGAGGTCCATGTCTTCTTGTGGATGTCTTTGTGTGGGAAGATAGTGCCTCCAATGACAAGGTCGTTGAAAGCGCAGAAGTCTGTGAAGAGTTCCCCGTTCTCATTAATGTCTCCCACTCCGTGCTTGCCCATGATGAGTTCCTTGTTGGCGTTGTCACTTCCTACCTTGGCATTCAGGTCTCCCATGAGGATCTTCAGGTCTCTTCTGTGGGTCTTGTCAATGGCTGCTTGTAAAGCGCTGTAGAATTCTTCTTTCTCTTCCTCCTCTGCAGCGTTGGTTGGCGCGTAGCAGTGGATGATGGTGATGTTTCTTCCTTTGGATTTGAATCTTGCGGTTAGAATCCTTGGTGTAACTGGTTCCCAGTCTAACAGTGCCCTGGTTGCTGCTGGTGACATGAGCAGTCCAATTCCATGCATGTGATCTTCTGGGCCGGAGTAGATGATGGTTTCTCCGCTCGCCAGTCTTTTCTGACTGTTTCCAGTCCATCTCGTCTCGCACAGTCCCAGTACCTTGATGTTATAGTGCTTCATTTCCTTCACAACTTGGGCTGTCTCCCGCTCTCGTACAATGTGCGGACGTTCCATGTTCCGATCTTGATTTTGGTCTTGGCTGAGAGAAGATTTGTCGGCGCACTGGTTTCCTGAAGGATTTCACCAGCTCACGTCATAAGCTCTTCTGAAGAGGAATCTCTCCCAGTCAGGTTGCTTTCTGGTTGTGTTGCTATGGTTTCTGTAACAGTACCTTTTTTTACAGGAATGGGTTGTTGACCCATAGCCCAACCCCCAACCTGGAGGACCAGGGACCACGCTTCGTCTGGCCTCTCTCCTTCAACCTGTCTGGCATGGGAGACCCTACCAGGAGCACGAAGCTCCAGCCAGCATAGCTATCCGGGTCACTGAGGCACGCAAGCCCC
This sequence comes from Cranoglanis bouderius, assembly GCA_023630585.1. NCBI lineage: Eukaryota > Metazoa > Chordata > Actinopteri > Siluriformes > Cranoglanididae > Cranoglanis > Cranoglanis bouderius. The sequence goes on from CM042543.1 coordinate 6,220,417, forward strand.
CATGTGTGTGTGTAGTTTAAAAAAAACATTTTAAGAACTCCTCTGATTCTTAATGTTATTCCTGTTTTGCTATGTATGCCTATATACATGTATGCTTGTATTGCTGTTTTGTTTTGTTGATATGCAATGAACAATATTTTTACTCTTTTCTTTTTTTATTCTACTGTTCTTTTTGTTTCCTGTTCTTTTCTTCTCTTTAATACTCCATAAAAATGTCACTGTATATATTGCTGACAATATATCAACTCTCTAATGTCCTAGTATAATAGTGGTTGAATGTCTGTAGGCATTTATATGGAATGGAATTCTTATTGTAAGCAGCAGATAAACTTATTAGATTTTGGAATTTGATCCAAACAGGGTCAAGGTCACAGCAAGGTTAAAGGTCAAAAAGGACTAGACTTGTTAGTGGTGGAATAAGAAGTTCAACTTGTTTTATCTTCTGGATTCTGGGTTTTGGCACATTTTTCACATGTAGGTATCTTAGAAGAACATGTTAGCTGGACAGATATATCATCTGACACTTAGCCATGCCCACTCAGTAATGTGTGGTTCCTCATTCAACAAGACTGATCCTTAAAGTGAGCAGGAATATCCAGCTGGGCTTGTAAATGAAACTTATACTGTAATTAAATAATTACTAAAGATTCTCTGTAATGCACTGTATTTATTATGTGTTTCCCTTTACTTATTATTTCACAAACAGGTTTCACTGGTGTCATTTACAGCCCTATTGTTATTCTTTACATTTACTGCAGACTAAAGGTGGTGTTGTTTAAGACAGCTAGTGTGTGAAAGTGTAACTGAGAGCAAATTGGCTACTTAACTGAATTTCCTTTAACCAAAAACAACAATAATAATGTAAAAATGACATAATACTGATCTTTCAGCCTCTATAGATGTTTAAACGACTATAAATGTAACATAGAGAATTTGTTTCAGCTTACATCTACTTAGATTTTAGGATAAACGGTCCACAGAATTTTCATAGCATTGTGGACAATTCAGCAGTAACAGAAATGACCACATGTTTTGTATGCAGCTCCGCTTATACTTTGAAGTAAATCATATTGATTAATTAGTGATTATAGATATTCACTGGTGTAGCGAATTTAGCTCAAATGGGTGAAATATATCTTTATGTCTAATCAAAGCATGTTCTGATTAGTTATGGATATAAATCGACCATGAAAGGGAATGTTATGTTACTTACTGACTTACTGTAGTCTATTGTTAGAATTAAATGCAAAGCAACTTGATCTGTGCCAGCAAACTTACCAAGGCAATCTTCATATTACTCTAACAGAATAAATTATTCTTCTGGCCACAAAGGTTAATTTTCCTATGTTGATATTAAAAGAAATGCAGCGCGTAGCGAAGAGCAACGTTAAAAGTGAACCTTGCTCATGAGTAAAAACAGAGGCGATCCAGCGTGATAATGATAGATTTTAATAACTAAGTGAAACTACTGATACACACAACTTGATCTAAACAAATAATACATATATACAGGAAAAGTGAAAGAAACAATAGAAAAGTGATGAAAATAACAGAATGGCAGAAAACACAACAGTTTAACCTCGAGAATCAGCAATGAATTAATTCACCTTAAACAGGGGCACGAACTTAAGGAAGACGCATCTATAGATCGATTAAAATTTACACTTGCATCAGGTTATCTGTCATTTCAAGAGGGTCCGAGGTCCGGCGACTTCGTGTTGAGTTCGCTGAAGAGTCGGGGTAGAACAGAGTTGGGTCTCGCCAAAGTAGAAAAGGAAGAAAGCGGTAATTGCCGCGTGGCTACCAAGAAAAAGAAGAGTCCGGAGAAGCGCCGGAAACAAGGAAGAAGAGATGGCGAAAGAGAGAGACCGCAGAAGTGAAGAAGAGAAGAGAAACGTGTGTCGCTGTCTTTTATGGATAATGCCAACGTACACGCCTCTCTGAGCTGCTGGCGAATCCAGAGAGAGAAGAAAGTTCTGGGGGAAGAACTTTCTTTGTCTGTTCCAGAGCGGGTTCGCATGTCAAGGTGGGGTTTGTATTAGCTTTGGATTAGAATGAAATTTAGAAAAGTATAGAATGATACATCCCATCGTCATATAGTATGCGTCATTAATTGGTGTGTTAAGAGACGATTAGTTTGATACCAAATTCGATGAGATTAGAAGACATTAAACAGTGAAAGATCTTTAGATATGGTTACAGGCAAATTAAAATTATATCCTAACTCAAACTTCTTCTTCTTTTCCTTTTGGCTGTTCCCTTCAGGAGTCGCCACAGCGAATCATCTGCCTCCATCTAGCCCTATCCCCTGCATCCTCTTCTCTCGGACCAACTACCTTCATGTCCTCCTTCACTACATCCATAAACCTCCTCTTTGGTCTTCCTCTCGGCCTCCTGCCTCAGCATCCTTTTACCGATATATTCACTCACCCTCCTCTGAACATGTCCAAACCATCTCAACCTGGCCTCTCTAACTTTGTCTCCAAAACATCTCACATGTGCTGTCCCTCTGATGTACTCATTCCTGATCCTATCCATCCTCGTCACTCCCAAAGAGAACCTCAACATCTTTAGCTCTGCTACCTCTAACTCTTCCTCCTGTCTTTTCCTCAGTGCAACTGTCTCCAAACCATACAACATCGCTGGTCTCACTACTGTCCTGTACACCTTTCCTTTCATTCTTACTGGTACTCTTTTATCACACAACAGACCTGACACTTTTCTCCACCCATTCCAACCTGCCTGCACACGCTTCTTCACCTCTTTTCCACACTCCCCGTTGCTCTGGACTGTTGACCCTAAGTACTTAAAATCCTGCACCTTCTTTATCTCTTCTCCCTGTAACCTCACTGTTCCACTTGGATCCCTCTCATTCACACACGTATTCTGTCTTGCTGTGACTAACCTTCATTCCTCTTCTCTCCAGAGCAAACCTCCACCTCTCTAGAGTTTCCTCCACCTGCTCCCTGCTCTCACTACAGATCACAATGTCATCCGCAAACATCATAGTCCATGGTGCTTATGTAACCTAGCTATAATGATTTTGGATAATTTGAGTTATATCCTAACTCAAACTATCCAAAATCATTATAGCTAGGTTACATAAGCACACAATACATGCATACATGAATACATTAGAACTATCCTAGACATATGATTACACGTTACATTCAAGAAACATTTTCCATTGTGTGTGCGTGAGTGTGTGTGTGTGAGTCGTGTGTATGCGTGTGTCCAGAAGAGGGGGCTGGTGTCCTTCTACTGGTCAAACTGGTGCTGGGGGAAGTTAGGGGGAAGATGAGTCCCCCCCCCCAGTTTCTTCGGTGCCAAGGGTAATAAAACAGGGTGATAAACAGAGATTAGATCAGAAAGCTAAAAGCTTTCTGTTGAGTTTAGTTGACCCTTGCTGATTCACCCAATTTGAAATTCTCCAGATGTTACACACGTTACATTCAAGAAAGATTTCTCCATTGTGTTTGTAAGCTCTGTGTGTGTATGTGTGGGTGGGTGTGTCTGTGTGTCTGTAAGTGTGTGTGTGTCTAAAAAGGGGGGTCGTGCCCTCGTATTCCAAAGGCATCTGGGGTAAGGAGAAGGGGGTTTCTCCCAGTCAGACTGGAGCCAAGATGGTAATCACAGAGATAGGTCCAAAGCTCCAGCAAAACACCTTTTTTTCTAAGTCCGGATTAAATCAAAATCAGTTTGGTACCATCAGACATTACACTGGTGTGATTGCTTATTATTGTAAGTAGTAGTACATTACATATATACAACTGAGCAGTTGAGGGTTAAGAGCCTTGCTCAAGGGCCTTGCTCAAGGGCCCACAGTGGCAGTGCTGGTGTTTGAACTCACAACCTTCTGATCAGTAGCCCAACATCTTAACCACTGAGCTACCACTGCCGCCAGCAGCAGCAGCAGCAGCAGCAGCATCATCATCATCATCATCATCATCATCATCATCATCATCATCATCATCATCATTATTATTATTATTAAAGGGCTTATTATGATTGGAAATATTTAATATGAGCAAATACTATACTGACTAAATTATTAACTATATACTAGATTATTCACTGTAAAAAAAAAATTTTAAAAATACTATAGATTGCCATTAAAGACAAAAATAACCTGGGTTGCAAATAAAGTACTATAAAATTTACAATAAAGTACTGTAATATCATACCTAATATAAAATAACACATAATCTATTACATTTGCTCATTGCAAGATACAGCTGAGCTGAAGGGTCTTGCTCACGGGCCCAATCAAGTTGGTTTGGTGGTCCTGGGATCTGAACACATGACCTTCTTATCTTTCATATCCTTACCCTTCCTGAGCCACCACAACAAGCTCAACTAGCTTGCACTGATTCAGTGCAATATTTTAGTGGAGTTAATTCAGTAACTTAAATTCAGAAGAAGTTGAATCAATGCATAGTTGCAGTATTGTTGTGGTGTAGTTGTGGTCGCTCAGTGGTTAAGGCTTTCCATCACAGATCAGAAGAGCCATTCCACCGAATGGATGACATTTGCCTGTTGTAACTTTTAAAAATTTAATTTAATTTTTTTTATCCTTTTTCAACACTGAATCTAATAACACACATATTCCACTGTTCAAAATGTATATTGGTCCATCTCGGGTAACTTTATTTCATTTTTTACAAGGTTTCAATGTGGGACATGGATACATTTTTCTCAGTCCTGTTATCAAAAATCATGTGTCTTTTAAAAAGCAAGTTTAAAAGCAATGTCAACTAATTTTTTTTGTTTTCCTTTCACAAAAGTGTTTATTTTAAAGAAATGGTTGGTTGCTGTTACGTTAAACGGAGGGAGGCAGGATGCATGCGCAGGGGAAAAGTCAGTTTATTAGGAGCAGTAGAATTCAAAAGTAATCCAACACAAAAAAAGGGAACAAACCGTAATCCACAAAAGGTAAAGCAATAATCCAAAAGAGTAAAGTGATAATCCACAAGGCAGTAATTCCAAAATGCACAGAACATGAGAACAAAACAAAAAACCGAAGCAAATGCACGAAACTGGTCTATGAACTATGAACTATAAGCTAAGAGCTATGAGCTATGGTCTAAGGGTGAGAGAAAGCAAGAAGGTAGCAGGTGTACAGCACAAGCTAGAACAAACTCTAATACTCCGCGAAGAAGCGGAAACGGGAAGCGGTTTAAATAGTCAGAATGGAAATTGGCCGAAATTAAACAGACCTCCTAATAATCGTGGCAATAAACAGAAAACCTATGAATGAATGGGGGCGGAGACATGACATAAACCAGAGAACAGAAAACCAATGAACATAAGGAGGCGGAGACATGACGTGAACGGAAACAAAAGCACATGGCAAAGTAAACAAAACGTGAGTTTATGAATGGATAGTCCAGTGGGTTTTTTGTGAATGAATGAGAAAGCGCTGCTCTCAGCAACGCGGAGCGTGGAATGCGGAAGTGTTCGCATAGCGAACGACTCTGGGAGTCAGCTGCTCGCTTAGCGAGCGACTTCACGTGCGAGGGTTCTCTAACAGAGCCCCCCCCCCAAAGGCGCTGCTCCCGAAGCACCAAAAGTTCCAACCGCTCTGGCGGGCCTGGGCCCCTGGGCAGGATCCCAATGCCCGTCCCCCAGGAACAGAGGCCGGCAAAGTCTAGTGTTCCAAGGCCAGAGCGGCGCATGTCTGGTTGTCCCCTCGGCCATGGACAAGAACTTGGTCGAGAATTTGGCTTGGAACTTGGTTTGGTTTGGGTAAAGCTGTGCTTGATCTGGTGCTTGGTGTGGTGCTTGGCTTGGTGTTTGGCTTGGTGTTTGGCTTGGAGCTTGGAGCTGTGCTTGACCTGGTGCTTGACCTGGTGCTTGGCTTGGAGCTTGGCTAGGAGCTTGGCTTGGAGCTTGGAGCTGTGCTTGACCTGGTGCTTGACCTGATGCTTGGCGTGGTACTTGATTTGAAGCTTGACTTGGTGCCTAGCTTGGAGCTCGACCGGGTGCTTGGTTTGAAGCTTGGGCTGGAACCAGGACTGGAATCAGACTTGGCACCTGGATTGGAGACATACTTGGAGACAGACTTGGAGACAGGACAGGGAACAGGACAGGGAACAGGACTGGGAACAGAACTGGAAACAGAACTGGAAACAAAGCTAGAACCTGAATTGGAAAGTGGGTTTGCAACAAAACTAGAAACTTGACTGAAAGCTAAACTAGAAACAGAACTGGAAATGAAATTAGAAACCTGACTGGAAACAGAGCTGGAAACATAGCTGAAGACAGAGCCTGAAACTAGACTGTGACATGGACTGGAAACTGGACTTGGAACTGGACTGGAAGCTAAGCTAGGAACAGAACTGGAATTGAAAATAGAAACCTGACTGGAAACAGAGATGGAAACAGAGCTGGAAAGTGGACTTGAAACAGAACTAGAAACTTGACTGAAACTGAACTGGAATCTAAACCAGAAACTGGACTGAAAGTGAAACTAGAAGCAGAATTGGAAACAGGACTAGAAACTGGGTTAGAAACAGGATTGGGAACCGAACTGGGATCCGAACTGGGAACCAAACTGGCAACAAAGCTAGCTGCCTGGCTGAGAACTGGACTTGAAATAAAACCAGAAACTGGACTGGAAACTAAGCTAGAAACTGAGCTGGAAATGAAACTAGAAACTGGACAGGAGACAGAGGTGATGACAGAGGTGGACTCTGGATGTGGCTTTGGGCCTGAACTGGGACATGGACTAGAACCCGAACTGGAAACTGGAATGGAAACTGGATTAGAACTTGGACTGGAAATGAAACTAGAAACTGGATTGGAAACTAGACTGGAAACCAGACTGGATTCTGGATGTGACTCTGGGTCTTAACTGAGGCATGGGCTGAGGCATGGGTTGGAACATGACTCTGGGCATGAACTGAGGCATGGGCTAAGGCATGGGTTTGAACATGACTCTGGGCATGAACTGAGGCATGGGCTGAGGCATGAGCTGAGGCATGAGCTGGAACATGACTCTAGATTTGGACATGGACCTGGACATAGATTTGGACTAAGACATGGGCTAGGACTTGGACAGGAGGTCTCCCCATGGACCTCCAGCATGGACTTGGCTTGGGAGGAGGTCATCCTGTGGACCTCCGACATGGACTTGGCTTGGGAGGAGGTCATCCCGTGGACCTCTGACATGAGCAGGACAGGAGTGGAGGTCTCCTCTTGAACCTCCAGCAGGAAAAGGGCTGGAGCAGAGGACCCCTCTTGGGTCTCCGACAGGAACTGGGCTGGAGCGGAGGTCTCCTCGTGGACCCCCGACAGGAACAGGGCTGGAGCGGAGGTCTCCTCGTGGACCCCCGACAGGAACAGGACAGGAACAGAGGTCCCCTCATGGACCTCCGGAGGGTGCTCCGCAGGGGAGACCTCCTGCTAGGCCTCCAGCTGGAGCTCAGGGCTGGAGGTTGCCACGTTAACCTCCAGGGTCAGCTCCACTGAGGAGACCTCCTGCCGGGCCTCTGGCTGGAGCTCGGAGCTGGAGGTTGCCACATTAACCTCCAGGTGGCGCTCCGCTAGGGAGAACTCCTTCTGGGTCTCCGGCTGGAGTTTGGGGCTGGAGGTTGCCACGTTAACCTCCAGGGGCAGCTCCGCTGAGGAGACCTCCTGCTGGGCCTCCTGCTGGAGCTCTGGGCTGGAGGTTGCCAGGTTAACCTTCAGGGGGGGCTCTGCTGAGGAGGCCTCCGGCTGGGTCTCCGGCTGGAGCTCTAGGGGTGCCTGCCTATGGAGCCGTTTGTGGACATGCCAGCTGCCCTTAAAGCACTCCTGTGAGCAGAAATAGGAGTGCAAGCTTCCCTGTTTTCGACAGGTGGGGCACTGGAAGCTGGCCTGTCGGGTGCAGCCCTTGGTGACGCATTCCTGGGTTGGGAACTGAGAGGTGCCGGCCGCCATGTTCACCAGCTTCCTCTCGTAGTAGTCCAGGAATGACTGGTTGGGCTCGCCTGGCATGTGAACTCGGTTCAGGAATGCGTTGAGGTCCGGCTCGAATTCCAGGCGCCCATATTCACGGATCAGGAGATCCATGAAACCTGAAACAGTGTACAGTTCCTGGTACCCGCTGGCGAGGTGGATCTCCGCCCACCAGCAGGCTGAGCCGACTAAACGCGATAGGAGGAACCGCGCCCATTGTTCCTCACTGGGTTTGGGGTCCTTTAAACTAAAAAAATATCCCTGGGCCTGCAAACGAAAATACTGGGGTTCGATAGAAAAACCACTGTAAGCAGAGGGGGGATGAATGCAGGCCCACTGTGGGAAGGAGACTGAGTCCAGGGGAGGAATGGGAAATGTGGCACGGCATGTCCCAAATTTCCCCGCTGCATCCATATTTGGGCGGAGTATTCTGTTACGTTAAACGAAGGGAGGCAGGATGCATGCGCAGGGGAAAAGTCAGTTTATTAGGAGCAGCAGAATTCAAAAGTAACCCAACACAAAAAAAGGGAACAAACCGTAATCCACAAAAGGTAAAGCAATAATCCAAAAGATTAAAGTGATAATCCACAAGGCAGTAATTCCAAAATGCACAGAACATGAGAACAAAACAAAAAACCGAAGCAAGCGCACGAAACTAGGCTATGGTCTATGAACTATGAACTATGAGCTAAGAGCTATGAGCTATGGTCTAAGGGTGAGAGAAAGCCAGAAGGTAGCAGGCGTACAGCACATGCTAGGACAAACTCTAATACTCTGCGAAGAAGCAGAAACGGGAAGCGGTTTAAATAGTCAGAATGGAAATTGGCCGAAATTAAACACACCCGCTACTAATCATGGCAATAAACAGAAAACCTATGAATGAACGGAGGTGGAGACATGACATAAACCAGAGAACAGAAAACCAATGAACATAAGGACGCGGAGACATGACGTGAACGAAAACAAAAGCACATGGCAAAGTAAACAAAATGTGAGTTCATGAATGGATAGTCCAGCAGGTTTTTTGTGAATGAATGAGAAAGCGCTGTTCTCAGCAACACGGAGTGAGGAATGCGGAAATATTCACGTAGCGAACGACTCTGGGAGTCAGCTGCTTGCTTAGCGAGCGACTTCGCATGCGAGGGTTCTCTAACAGTTGCGTGTTTAAATAATTGATATTTATCACAAAAAAATTACTATATATGCACACAATGTGTATTTCTTTTAAAAATGCAAAGCCATATTTTTCATTTCAAAGGAGACCTAAACCTCAGGTTTAATTTTTTTTTTCATCATGTAATTAATTAAACTATTGGATAAATGATGGACACAATTGAGAAAATCAGTGGTTTAACTTTATTTTTTAGAGAAAAACAATTTAATAACAGGAATGTGTATCCGGACTCTCTCTGTGTGTGTGTGTGTGTGTGTGTGTGTGTGTGTGTGTGTGTGTGTGTGTGTGTGTGTGTGTGTGTGTGTGTGTCTGAGTGTGTGTGCTTGTGTGTCTGTGAGTGTGTGTATGTCTGTGAGTGTGTGTATGTCTGTGAGTGTGTGTGTGTGTGTGTGTCTGTGAGTGTGTGTGTGTGTGTGTATGTCTGTGTGTGTGTGTGTGAGTGTATGTGTGTGTCTGTGAGTGTGTGTGTGTGTATGTGTGTGTCTGAGTGTGTGTGCTTGTGTGTCTGTGAGTGTGTGTATGTCTGTGAGTGTGTGTATGTCTGTGAGTGTGTGTGTGTGTGTGTCTGTGTTTGTGTGTGTGTGTGTGTGTCTGTGAGTGTGTGTGTGAGTGTATGTGTATGTCTGTGAGTGTGTGTGTACTATATGTCTGTGAGTGTGTGTGTATGTCTGTGAGTGTGTGTGTGTGTGTGTCTGAGAGTGTGTGTGTATGTGTATGTCTGTGAGTGTGTGTGTGTGCATGTCTGTGAGCGTGAGTGTGTGTATGTCTGTGAGTGTGAGTGTGTGTATGTCTGTGAGTGTGAGTGTGTGTGTGTATCTCTGTGAGTGTGTGTGTGTGTCTGTATGTCTGTGTGTGTGTGTGTGTGTGTGTATGTCTGTGAGTGTGTGTGTGTGTGTGTGTGTGTATGTCTGTTTGTGTGTATGTCTGTGTGTGTGTGTGTGTATGTGTATGTCTGTGAGTGTGTGTATGTCTGTGAGTGTGTTTGTGTATGTCTGTGAGTGTGTGTGTGTGTGTGTGTGTGTGTATGTCTGTGAGTGTGTATGTCTGTTTGTGTGTGTGTGTGTGTGTGTGTGTGTGTGTGTGTGTGTGTGTGTGTGTGTGTGTGTGTGTGTGTGTGTGTGTGTGAATGCGTGAAAGTGGGGGGGATCGGGGGGGGCGTCAGCATCGAAACATCCCAATTCACCAATGACAGACACCAGTTTAATAAAGTTGAGGAATGTGTAAAGGACATTAGACAGTGGATGCTTATTAACTTCCTCTTACTAAATTCTGACAAGACAGAAGTACTTATACTAGGACCACATGCAGCTAGAAGAAAGTTTTCTCATTCCATAGTAACTCTGGATGGCTTGTCTGTTTCATCATCTGCAGCAGTAAAAGACCTTGGTGTGATTATTGACTCCAGTCTTTCCTTTGACGTCCATGTAGATAATATTACTAGGATATCCTTCTTTCACCTCAGAAATATTGCTAAGATGAGAAATATATTGTCACTACATGAAGCAGAAAAATTAGTCCATGATTTTGTCACCTCTAGATTGGATTATTGTAATGCCTTACTTTCTGGATGTTCCAGTAGGAGCATAGACAAACTCCAGTTAGTCCAGAATGCAGCTGCAAGAGTCCTTACTAGAACTAGAAGATATGACCACATCACCCATATCTTATCCACACTGCATTGGCTCCCAGTGAAATTTCGCATTGATTATAAAATACTGCTATATACAGGTGCATCTCAATAAATTAGAATGTCGTGGAAAAGTTCGTTTATTTCAGTAATTCAACTCAAATTGTGAAACTCGTGTATTAAATAAATTCAATGCACACAGACTGAAGTAGTTTAAGTCTTTGGTTCTTTTAATTGTGATGATTTTGGCTCACATTTAACAAAAACCCACCAATTCACTATCTCAACTAATTAGAATATGGTGACATGCCAATCAGCTAATCAACTCAAAACATCTGCAAAGGTTTCCTGAGCCTTCAAAATGGTCTCTCAGTTTGGTTCACTAGGTAAGCCACAAACATTCATTACCAAAGAAGCTGGCTGTTCACAGAGTGCTGTATCCAAGCATGTTAACAGAAAGTAGTGTGGAAGAAAAAGATGCACAACCAACCGAGAGAACCGCAGCCTTATGAGGATTGTCAAGCAAAATCGATTCAAGAATTTGAGTGAACTTCACAAGGAATGGACTGAGGCTGGGGTCAAGTCATCAAGAGCCACCACACACAGACGTGCCAAGGAATTTGGCTACAGTTGTCGTATTCCTCTTGTTAAGCCACTCCTGAACCACAGACAACGTCAGAGGCGTCTTACCTGGGCTAAGGAGAAGAAGAACTGGACTGTTGACCAGTGGTCCAATATCCTCTTTTCAGATGGGAGCAAGTTTTGTATTTCATTTGGAAACCAAGGTCCTAGAGTCTGGAGGAAGGGTGGAGAAGCTCATAGCCCAAGTTGCTTGAAGTCCAGTGTTAAGTTTCCACAGTCTGTGATGATTTGGGGTGCAATGTCATCTGCTGGTGTTGGTCCATTGTGTTTTTTTGAAAACCAAAGTCACTGCATCCGTTTACCAAGAAATTTTGGAGCACTTCATGCTTCCTTCTGCTGACCAGCTTTTTGAAGATGCTGATTTCATTTTCCAGCAGGATTTGGCACCTGCCCACACTGCCAGAAGCACCAAAAGTTGGTTAAATGACCATGGTGTTGGTGTGCTTGACTGGCCAGCAAACTCACCACACCTGAACCCCATAGAGAATCTATGGGGTATTGTCAAGAGGAAAATGAGAAACAAGAGGCCAAAAAATGCAGATGAGCTGAAGGCCACTGTCAAAGAAACCTGGGCTTCCATACCACCTCAGCAGTGCCACAAACTGATCACCTCCATGCCATGCCAAATTGAGGCAGTAATTAAAGCAAAAGGAGCCCCTACCAAGTACTGAGTACATGTACAGTAAATGAACATACATACTTTCCAGAAGGCCAACAATTCACTAAAAATGTTTTTTTACTGGTCTTATGAAGTATTCTAATTTGTTGAGATAGTGAATTGGTGGGTTTTTGTTAAATGTGAGCCAAAATCATCACAATTAAAAGAACCAAAGACTTAAACTACTTCAGTCTGTGTGCATTGAATTTATTTAATACACGAGTTTCACAATTTGAGTTGAATTACTGAAATAAATGAACTTTTCCACGACATTCTAATTTATTGAGATGCACCTGTAGCTGCTTCATTGAAAAATTTAAGTGTGCAAGTGGTCTTAGTCTTAAAATGAGGAAAACCATCTTGTTCCTCTGTTGGTACATTATGCAAAGCATTGCTGTAGCTTGTTACTGGTTAAATATTGTTCAATATTAGCTGGAATATCTTATTAAGACAAAGTTAGATATATTTTCTTAAAATGAGATTACTTTTCTAATGCAAAACATGTTTGACAAGATTATTTTTCTTTTTACACAAAAATAACTTAATTATTTCCCCAGAAACAAGGCTTTTTTACTTTCTTGAAATTCCTTTTTTGCAGTGCATGTCATATAGGCATTGAAGAACGTGACAGTGTGAGAAGCGTATTACAATTTTAATACATAATAGCCCCAAACCACCCACTTGTGCGGATCCTGACAGAAAGCCCAAGCCACGATCTGACAGAAACTAGACCATGGGCAGATGGCTACACATCACAAGGTATAGACTGATAAGGTCCCAGAATCAGTACACCTTGGTGATCAGGTATATAAGAAGCAATCTAGAGGCGACAGAGGAATAGATGTAGCGCAATCCTGAAATGTAAGAAATAATAGTCACAGACCTCATAAGGGAGCAGTGGGTTGCTGATCAATTCATCGCAACACCGTGGGATACAGAACTTAGGATAGAACATGTCATACAATATGAAATAGTGACCAGTCATTGGTTATATGACAGTGAAAACACAGTATTGTGGTTTTTGAAAACTAATGTGGGTTTTGACTTGGTCAGGTTAGAAAAGTACACTCTGGGATACAGCGTAACAAGATTTAATTTTATACCATCAGATGTTGGTTGTACTATAGTGAGTACAAAATACTTTGTAGATCCACTGATAAGTGCAGTTTTAAAACTAGTGGGAGCATCAGAAGACCTGCACATTTAGGGCTAGAGTCGTCGATCTCTCAGCACAAACACCACGTCAGGAGATATCTCCAGCGTAATAAGCAATAGGGCAGTAATTAACGAGACCTGTGCAATCTGTCCTTCAGACATGGTGTTAAATGGTAGAGCGATGTGAAGAAACCGAAGCCAGAAGACAAGTATAGAGGAGATTTCTGTGCAATGTAGGAATAATTTTTACTCTAAGTGTGATTTGTTCTCTCTGGTGGACATGTATTCTGTGTTTACCAGGTTGTGAGAAGGTTAATGGCACTGAGCGATATACTTGCTGAGACTAGAGGAATAAGAACACATTTTTGGGATGAAAGAACCTTTAGAGACAAAAGTGGGGTTGAAAGGTGGCAATCAGAACAATTGGTAGTGGCTAAATTGTAGTGTATAACTAAGTGGGACAACTTAGATAATTTACAGATTGAATTTGCAAAGGTTGACTGGGCTGAAACATTGAGAAGACTCTGGAAACCTAGGCTGCTTAGCTCGATACTGCGAAGGTTAGTAGAAGATCCAAGGTCCACTAAGGCTGCCACCCCCTTGGTTGAATTTATAAAAGACCCAGACAACGAATACAGTGAACCAATTGTAGACCCATTTCAGGATAGACCTAGCCAATACAAGTATTGCTCATGGCTAACTGCAATAGTCACAGTAGAGTTCAGAAAGGTAGAGTGGGAAAGGGGATCTGCTGTATCTATATTAGTAGATAAAGTCAACTCACCTGCAGAAAGGTACAGCAGAAAGAATCCAGTAAGGCCAGCAGTAACAGCTAAACAGAGAAATGCTCATCTAGTCTGCTCGAGACATAATCAAAACCTAGGGGAAAGGAGTAACACCCTCAGGGCCCGACAAGGGTGTGTCATAGGTAAATTGGGAAAATCTAGTCAGCCAATGCTGGCAGACATTGTGATAGCCAAACATAAAAATGATGAAAAATACATCAGAAAGTGTATGATTGTTAGAGTCTCCCCCTCGCTACGCTGCTAGCAAAGGCTAGCGAATAGCACCCATCCGCATTCCACGCTTCGTGCTACTACAAAGAGTAGTGCGAGCCTCATTCACAAAAACCCGCTGGACTATGTATTCATGAACTCTTGCTTTGTTTATATCACCATGTGCTTGTGTTTTGGTTTACGTCATGTCTCCGCCTCCTTTATGCTTATTGGTTCTCTGGTTTGTGTCATGTCTCTGCCCCTGCTCATTCTTAGGTTTGCCATTTATGGTTTAATTATTAGTTTCAGGTGTTCAGTGTTGAACGTCGTTTGTCTTTAATTTGTTTGTGTATTTAAACCTCCTCCCGTTTCTGCTTCCTCGCGGAGTATTAGAGTTCGACTTAGCATGTGCTGTACGCTTGCTTTCTTCTCGCTTCCTCTCGCCCTTAGTTCATGGTTCCTAGACCATAGTTCATAGCTCCCTGTTCATAGTTCCTAGACCATAGCTCATTAGCTATTAGCTCATTGTTCATAGCTCCTAGACCATAGCCTAGTTTCGTACATGTGCTTTTGTTTTGTTTTGCTTCGTTCCTATGTTCAATCTCTTTTGGAATATTTGGATGGATTATGGTAATGTGGATTATGGCAATTACTTTTGAATGAACTGTTCCTAATAAACTGACTTTTTCCCCTGCGCATGCATCCTGCCTCCCTCCGTCCATGTTACGTAACAATGATAAAATGGCATGACAGGAATCAAGGAGTGTTACAGTGGCCCAAGGAAGGAACATTTGCAGAGAAGCAATTTAAAGAAGTGAGAGAAATTATGAGACATTGTAAAGTAGGGAAAGATAATGACAAGACAAGGGGAAAGAAAGTAAAGAAGCTAGAGGTACTAAGTTGGTTTGAAGAGGAAGGGAAGGAGATGAGGAAGAGAGGGGAAGCAGTGAAGAAAGTGATACAAGAGGAGAAGTAAGGGAAAAGGAAGCAAGAGAAAAAAGGGCATGAAGGAGAGAAACCTCCACCTTATGCTGAACATCCCAAGGAACAGGGAGGATTGTACCCAGATATAGCACAGATGGTGATGTCAGAAAATTATGGAAAATGGATGGAGAGAGAGGTGCAGATCGAAGGGATAATAGCAGGGGAAATGAAGGTAATGATAAGATGGAGAAGAATCAGTAAGTGGTGAGAGTGACACTACAGAAAATCCATGTACCCTCTCAAACTCAATGAGGAGACTTGAATGGAGCGACTTAAAAAAGGGAAGCAACAACTACCTGTGGAAGATATGGGTACCCACCGGCACGCCATCTGCTCCAGCAGCAAGCTAAATCAGCAGAGAATACTTAGTGAACAACTCACTGGAAGAACTCTCCATGCAGCCAGGGAACAGAACAGCATCCAACAGCCTCACTAGCATAACCTATCCTGAAGACTAACAACAAGTGGATAAATGGCCTAGGGGAGTCACCCACAACCTGCCAACACCAGAGGACAGGAACCAGATGGATGTAAATCGAATGGTGGGAAGACGGGAAAACGGGACATTATATATAGAACCTGAGTCAGAGGCACTGAGGAGAAAGGACCAAGGGCTGGTGAACTTATTAGAACAAACACTCCGAGTTGAACAACAAATAAAGAGAACAGAATAGAGAGCACATGCAGCTGAAGAACTATTAAAGAGAAGCACAGCAGAGATGAACAAGAGCATGCAACATGCAGAGGAAGAAATCATATGGAACCCGGAAGAGCCAGAGGATTGGGTGGACACCCACCCCGGAAGAAGCCACACCCGGCCATCACCCATAACTAACCTACAGAGGGAGCTTGAAATGATTAGGAAGACAAGAAGTGGAAGGAAAGTCAGAGCACCCCTGAGGTATGGGACAGAAGATCAAAAGTTGCAGCTAGTGATGACAGAAGAAACAGAGGTGAGCCAGTGCCCCCTGATGGTTAAAAGAGGAAGAGTGCAATATGTGCCATGGTCATTTATGGACATGACGGGACTAGCAAGTCAACTCCCAGACAAATGTCAAGGAGGGCAAAAATGGATAACTAAGTTTGAGGAAAAGACAACAGGCCACCTGCTGGCAGTAGAGGATATTAAGGCCATATTTGCACAAGTGGCGGGAAAAAGCCACCAAAATAATGGCTGAAGTTGGACTGAAAAATGTCATAGACTCAGAGAGAGGAGACAGGCTGGCCGTTGGAGCATACAGAAATCGAGTGTGGAACGCAATATGAGTAGCATATCCCACCAAGATGTACCCAGGAAAGCTAGAGGCTATGACATTGGGTGAAGAAGAAAATGTGATGAAGTTCATTCAGGATTTCCAGAACAGATGGTGGGAGGAGACAGGAACAGTGTGGAACCTGAATGACACAAATCAAAGCTTATTCAAGATGATGCTGAAAAGATGTATGTACACCATGACAGTAGCACCACTTTTATATTCACCAAAATCTCCTGTGAATCTACTTGGAAGTGCTCTATTGTGCAAACTGACAGCAAACATTGCAGCCCCACAGGACTTTGGGTAACTTTTCCTGATGAAACATCAGTAGGACAGCATCTATTAGCAGAGGCAAACAAACAAACAAGACATGATACAGTGTACTGGTCGGAATATACTGACCCAGATCCGTCTGAACTACACCAGACCTACCTGAATTGGAAAATATGGATACAAGCGATGTGACCAGACTGTAGAGAAACAAGAAGCCCCCTACACTGTACTGTATGGATGTAACAAACTTTAAAGTCAGGCAAGGAGGAGGCGGGAACCAGCTGAATGTAATCTATCTTTGGGAATGGTATCTGGTGGTCAATGCAGTATTGCTGAGTTTTCTTCATGACATGATACATTAGAAACATACCAAGAGACAATTAGTCAAAATTCATCTTGAATGACTTTGGTTCACTTTTGTTGAAGGTTTCCTACATCACCCACGATGCTGTTTGACTGCCTACTGATAGTGGTGCCAGTGGTAACTCAGCTCTACCTAAAGAGAGCAATGCAGCAGTGCTTTAGCCCGTTAATCCAGCTCTCTCACCTCCTCATCTGAACTATACCGAAGATGAGAAAAGCATAAACCCGAATGATTGTATCCATTACTCGTAGCAATTAATATGGTCAAATGCTGCTTAAACCTTACCTAAAATAAATAAACAAGGTGTAAAAATATTTTTCAAAAATACACCCTTAAATTTCTCTGCTCATATTTTTCACCTGTAAATGGTCCTCATCCCAGGAGTAGCTGAGAGACAGAATGACATCCGCATGTCTCTTGGGTCTCAGCACAGGAGGGCAGGCTGTGTTAATGGCAAGTCCAGAATCCACCAAGCCAATAGTGGAGTCCACTGGAGTCAGCTTGTTTGGAAATGCATCTGGGTGTGTCTCTGTGAAGAGCATACAATGAAATAAAAAAAAAAAAAAGAGAAGACAGCCTTGTTACATGTGATAGCATTTATACAACCCCAATTCCATTAATGTTGGGATTTTTTTTTTAATGCAATAAAAACTAAAATCTGTGATTTGTCAAGTCATGCCTCTGTCCCAACTTTTTTTGAGTGTGTTAAAGGCATCAAATTCTAAATTTGTTTATATTTACAAAATACAATTAAGTTGGTCAGTGAAAACATTGAATATCTTGTCTTTGTACTTTTTTTGTTTTTATTGCATTTTAGAAAAAATCCCAACTTTTCTGGAATTGGGGTTGTATAATACAGCTTATACACTCACCGACCATTATTAGGAATACCTGTATATCTGTCCTACGGGTGGAAATGCCTTGTTTGAATAGAGTGGTCAGAGGAGAGTGGTCAGACAGGTTCATCACCTGGTGAAAGTGGACCTCAACTGTCCAGTTTCGGTAAGCCTGTGCACTATGTAGCCTCAGAGTCCTTTTCTTCAGCTATTGTTGCACATCCACCACAAGGATTGATGTGTTGTGCATTCTGAGATGCTTTTCTGCTCACCAGTGGTTATTTGAGTTACTGCAGCGTTTCATTTACATTTACATTTATAGCATTTAGCAGATGCCCTTATCCAGAGCGACGTACAAGAGTGCTTTAAATTCTCCATCAATGAATACTTCATTTCTGGTTTGTACGACTACAACGAAGTGCACTGAACACAAACCTGTTGAAAAGAGAGCAACTGTTAGGAGTTTTTTTTTTTTATTTTATTTTATTTTTTTAAATGCCTTCCTGTCAGTTTGAACCAGTCTGGCCATTCTCCTCTGACCTATAACTGCCACAATATCTGCCACTGACTGGATGTTTCAACGGTCAAAGTCGATAAGATTTTTTGATCACATGTTTGATGCAAACATTAACTGTAGCTCTTGACCTTGAAATGTGGTTCTGCTGCCACATGATTGGCTGATTGGATAATTCCATAAATGAGCAGGTATACAAGTGATCCTGATTAAGTGATTAGTGAGTGTACATTTATAGAATTTAGATGTACAATGACTTTAAATGATGAGAGTAAAATACAAAACAAAACAAAAAAACTATGTATAAGAGAAACCGGAAGTATCAAGTTTTTTATTTTTATTTTTTAATATGCATGCAAATATTCACATTAGTGAATCTGTAAACAAATCAAATGAATTAAGAAAATGTGTTCTGACCCTTTGAGGTGATAAAATCTGGGCTTTTGTTGTACAAGTTGTGCATGAAAACTCCTCTTAGGAAGTTAAACACACGGCTAATGATGGGGCAACCATTCAGGAAGCTGGTCAGTGCTGAACACACTGAACTGACTTCTAACTTATCCATCGTCGGGCACTTATCATCTGTCTCTGCAAGCCAAAGCAAATGTTACTTGAAAGTAAATCAATAACTACTGCATCACCAGGATTCAAACTTGTGCTACCTGGGAGCACAAGTATTTATTTATTTGTTTGTTTGTTTATTTACAATTTTCTAGTCTAGTTTATTCTTCAGGATATACCTAAAGCAGTATATTCTGGTATGTCCAATGATGTTTACACTTACTTTTCCAGCCTTTTGTTGCCCCCATCCCAACTTTTTTGAGAAGTGTTGCTGCCATCAAATTCAAAATTACCTTATTTTTTCCTTAAAATGGTACATTTCCTCAGTTTAAATATTTGATATGTTTTCTATGATCTATTGTGGATAATATTTGGGTTTATGAGATTTGCAAATCATTGCATTCTGTTTTTATCTACATTTTACACAGCGTCCCAACTTTTTAGGAATTGGGGTTGTATCAACTTCAACATATTAATGATTGCATGTTTTTCTTTGCTAAATAACAACACATTTTAACTAATTTATTAGTATTTTTAGATTATGTGTAGTGTCCACCATACAAGTCCCTGTGAATTAGCTGTTACTATAAAAAATAACATATTAGAACAAACACTAATGTCCACTGTCTGAGCTGCTGTTATAGAAAATCTGACCAATGAATTAACAATGAATTAATCCTTTAAGCACAAAAAAGTGTCTAGTTCTTTAGGAATAGGTCTGGCACTGGAATATTATTCTTAGTGGTAGCAGGGTTTATTAATCTTAATATTTATTAATTTATTAGGTCTATTAACCTATTCATCTATTTATTTGTAGTTGCCCTATTTGAACAGCATTTCATTTAAGGAGCATGAGAATGCTGTGGAAAAATTCTCAAATAAAAGTCAGGATTAATGTTGTTATTTTGATCATTGAGTGTGTTGAATGTAGATCCCTCTTTGAAGTTAAAGGTAAAGATGAACATAGCTGATACAAAGTGTACTTACTGATCATTTCTACCTTTTCTCCGATGAAGGATGGTGTCACTCCAGTAAAAAAACACCACATCTCTGACAATTTAACAGAGAACACACTGCTCCACATGCACACACACACACACACACACACACACACACACACACACACACACACACACACACACACAGTGTTAGTTTGATTAGTATTATTTAGAATGTATTACACATAATGTGGCTTATGGATATTGTGAAGCAGAGACTCTCTCTGACACAAATGCAGCACTGACCCAGGAGGAAGGGGGTGCGTGTTTCCGGTAGCTTCTTAACCACATCACCCAGGTAGAACTCACTCCCAAAATGTTCTGGAAGGACAAACGCTCCATATTTGGAGAATCCCACCTCAAATGGGGTAAACTCACACCACTCTGAAATCAACGAAATGAATAGAAGGAAAGACCAAAAAAAATAATAATTCTTACTACTCTTGCACTCAAATCAGACTTTGTTCAGATTACAGCAGGTTGAACTATAAGGTGGAGGTTTAATGTGCAGTCTGTACCAGGGACCTCAGAGCCACTGGGACCTTTCTTCATGTGCACTGCTGTGTAGATTGGGAGCGGGTTCTGGCCCTCAGAGACTGCCTTCTTCTGGTCAGACAGTGTACCTGTGTGTTCCTGAACCAAAAATAACTTTTATTCAAGTTTTCTACTTAGATAAGTTTAAACTCACAGGAATGGCACCTGAAGTTGACTGAACAAGTAACTCTAAATTGTTTATGACCTAACATGATTGTCCTAAAGGGGGTTTGCTCATTAAATTAGCATTTATTTATCTGCCTGACATGTTGGTCCAATGCGTCATACAAGCAAGAATACAGATGAGTTGTTTAGGCATCAGTTCTTTGCTAAAGGGCCCAACAGTTTTTGAGCTACTTCCATTACAGCCATCAGTTGGATTCAGTGTAATCATCATTGGCAAAATCTCTTATTGTATGCCTAAACCTCTTAACTTAATATCTGTTTTATACTGGGCAGTCTGCACAGTGACACAGTGGCATTATAGACTATCGCAAAGGTAAAACAGTATCATGTGCCCAATGTAGATTTGCCCTTCCCCTCCCCTGATGTATACACAGAGGTTTTGTGCTACACTACTGGTACCAACTAGGAAGCAATCTTAAAGTACAGAGCACAAACAAGAAGAGTGTTTTATTCAGTCCCTCTAGGATCTTGCGATTTTGTGATTGCAGTAATTAACGCTAAATTAAGCAAACTCTGCAATATTTGGAGGAGCTTGAAATTTTTCTAAATTACCTGACATTTGGACGAAGAAATTTTTTTATATCTTGTGACGTCATGTGACATCATCACAATGTGCATTCAGCCTCTTCGGTTCACGTGCGTCAAACATGAGTACAACTAACCGGTCTCATTTACCAACAAACATCTCTGCAAAAGACTGTGCAAAACAATTTTGTGCAATTGCAATTTCACCAATTCAAATAGTTTTCTACAAAAAAAGGCACAAAAAACCTATGCAAGTTACATTGCAGATTAAAAAAAAAAAAAAAAAAAAGCTGCCGCAAAATCAATTATTTTTGGCCGCAACAATCAGAAAAATCCTGTATGGACTGTTTAATTTAAATTAAATTACACCTTAGATTGTTGGACTAAGTTTAATTCCTACAGCTGTCTATAGAATATTCAAATTGCATGATTTGAAATCTAAACAGCAAACAGACACACACTGCTAGGCATATGTCTTTGAACACACTATATTCAATCATTTTGTTTATTTTAAAGGTATAAGTGAATCAAGAAATGATTATTATTAAATGTTTTTAGTGACTCAATAATGTTAGAGATGGCATTGATCTAGATCTAATCTTATCATATTAGAAATCTTTCTCACTCTATTTAGGTACTTGTAGTACACCACATATTTTGTATTTTACAGTTAAGTCTAGCACTCACTGTCTTTTATTAGCTTAACAGGTTTATACCCTCTAATTGCACCTTCCTTTAATTACTTGCTCATTTATAGTTCCATTAGAATCTGAGGACGAGCTGTTAAGGTCAGTAAAGATTTAACTTTACTTATTTAAGTGCTATTTGGTGTCATTTTGTTTAATCAGTGGTAATATTAGGGATTAAACTGTATTATACCACAGTGCTGTTGAATACTCAATTGTGATTACTAAAAAGAGCTTGCCAAAGATGAGGTGTTCTATGATGAGCCCCCATAAATCGATGAAGGAGACGGAGTGGCCTTCATTCGCTCGTTTCTGCAGCTCAGAGTGATAATAATGCAGCTGTGTTAGAGAGAAGAAACTGGCTGTGCTCTTAGACAGCTCCTTCTGTGCAGATGCTATTGGGGTATCCAGGCTTTCTTTTGACCAAAATGGGTCAGAGTAGAGACTAG
The DNA here is from genome assembly GCA_023630585.1 of Cranoglanis bouderius. NCBI lineage: Eukaryota > Metazoa > Chordata > Actinopteri > Siluriformes > Cranoglanididae > Cranoglanis > Cranoglanis bouderius. The sequence continues at coordinate 6,242,772 of CM042543.1, forward strand.
CAGTGGTCCTTAAATAGAGATAGAGAGAAAGAGAGAAGGGATCATCAGATTTTTATTTTAATTGTACAACATAAAATCCAGCAACACAAAATTCTATACACCCTGTTGTGTTTCCATCTTTGACAAAACTAAACAGCAGTATATGGTTTTGTTTATCATGTGATTTTCTGACATTATTCATTCATTTTCACGTGATCACTTCTTGTTTATGTTATGTAACAAATCTTTAATTGAATTTACCGAATCATTTCAGGGTGAAATGCAACTTCACATGTTTTTCACATATCCCGTGAAATGTATACAATAGCATGAGTGTGTTTGAGCCTGTGATGCGCTTTCACACCCACCAGGTGGAACCAGACACAGAGGTGATGTGGGTGATGGTATCAAGCAGGCCGAGGCTCTGCAGTCCTTTCAGAGAGCCGTACATGCCCGTCATGGCCCTGGAGCTGCCTCCTGAACACACCGCAGCCACAGTCGGAACCTAAACACACAACATCGCACCTGTATTTGGTAAGCAATGCAACAACTCTTAATTTCTTAAAACAGGACAGTACAGATCTCCATCACGAACATTACAATTTACCCATATACAGTGGATATAAAAAGTCTGCACACCGCTGTTAAAATGGCAGGTTTTTGTGAAGTAAAAGAATGACACTAAGATAAATCATGTCAGATCTTTTATCACCTTTAATGTTAAATTGCAAAGTATACAAATAAAGTGAAAAAAATATCAGAAATTTTTTAAGGAAAAAAAATAAAAATAAAAAAACGAATAATCTAGTTGCATAAGTGTGCACACTCCTAAACTAATACTTAGTTGAAGCACCTTTTGATTTTATTACACCACTCAGTCTTTTTGGGTAAGAGTCTATCAGCTTGGCATAACTTGCCTTGGCAATATTTTCCCACTCTTTCTTGCAACAACATTCTAGATCCATCAGATTATAAGGGCATCTCCTGTGCACAGCCCGCTTCAGGTCACCCCACAGATTTTTAGTTGGATTCAGGTCTGGGCTCGGGCTAGATCATTCAAAAACACTGAACTTCTTTTGGTTAAGCCATTCCTTTGTTGATTTGGATGTATGCTTTGAGTCTTGTCATGCTAAAAGGTGAAATTCCTTTTCATCTTCAGCTTGCCCTCTAATGGACTTGCTAATGATATTATACACAGTCTTAGAAAAAGTGTTCTTCAGATGGTTATTTGTATAATTAACCATCAACTGCATTCAGTATTACATTTACATTAAAAATGTTTTTATTGATTTTTATTACTTGAATTTGTTCATGTAGTTGGTAAATTGTTGCCATAAGGTAAAGAATAACACAAAATGTAAAACTGGAGATAAATTAATTGTTGCCATATGGCAATACTATGTAGTAAAGGGTTAAGGGTTCTTGGATTGATAAAAATAGTTCCAGTTTGGATGGGTTTCTTTAAAAGAAAACACTCTGAAGTAGTATACTACACAGAAGCTTTAAGGGTTCCCTGATATAATATAAGAATTTGGTTCCATCCCTAAACCTCCATTATAATCTGCCTAACCAAGTGATTTATAGTAATTTAATAATAAATCCAGGAGTGTTGGATAAATAATAACTCATTAAATGGATAACTCAGACAAGTGTGTTAGCTATGGCTGTAATGAAAATTTTCTGTAATTATTTGCTGTAGTGCATATGTGTGTGTGTGAGGGTGTTTATCTGTGCATGTGTGTTGTTAGATATTAGTCTCATACCTGGCTGGAATCCAGAGGAGTTTTGAGGTTAAAAAACGTCTGCAGTGCACGAGACACCAACTCTCTCCTCTTCACCAGAAACTCCTTCTCCTCTGCAGGTATGTCGAAATGCACCTTCATGTCCTTATCAGGGCTACACACACAAACATACACACACCTGGTTACAATCACAATCATGAAATTATTAGACATTAAAGAAGAAATTATTTTCCAGGCAAGAAAGAGTAAGTGAAATAATCATTTAATGAGAAGAAAATTAAATGTTTCCTGTCTCGTAGATGACAGTCCTGTTGACTGGACTTCAATCCTAATGACTGTCACTCATCCGAGGGCCTTCATCTTTTTATTGTATATTTTTTTCACCATTCTGTTAACCTGATGAAGCCTGTCAGATATGTATTCAAATGTCTTAATGAAATTTTAAAAATATCTCCAGCCCCCAAAACATATCAACATGACGTCTGACTGAAAAGCCTCACAGATGTACATATAATATTAATAATAATTTTTAGCAGTACCTGTCCACTGTGTTCAAATGTAAATTTACTGTTTCCTGTGGAGGAAAACAAACATTTTCATCACATAATCCTGCATCAAATATAGCTTTTAGAATGCATAATACCACAATAGCAAGAATAAAGGATCACAGAACAACATTTTTTAAAAATTCACAAGGACATGTGGTAGAAGAAATACTATCTTACATTTCTACAGACCTGCATTTATTAACAAGTTGTGTGGAACAGCTGAAATGTTCATGGTATGATAACCTAGTTGAAAAATATCACAGTTTTACAGTATCTCTGTATTTATTGACCATTTCAAAACAGTAAAGGTCTATAGAACAAAAACCAGCAAGAAACTAAAAGATAAATACCACTAATTGTTCTTCTTTCTCAGAAAGATTTTTTTGAGAATGTCTGAGAATGAAATCTCTTGCATTGTTATAAGCTGGTTTGGTTTAGTTCTAAAATGAAAAGACCCGAATCTAGCAATATCAGTTTAAAGCATGGATGTGTACAGTTTTTTTTTAGCTTTATTAATTTAATTTATAAATTCAGACTAAACCAGTCCCTCCAGGATTTTGTGATGGCAGAAATCAACACAAAAATCAAGGAAATGCTGCAATATTCGGAGGAGCTTGCAATTTTTCAAAATAACCACAGATTTTCCGCACATTCAGCCAAAGCCCCCCTCGATTCAGCTAAAAGTAATAAAGTACCAACAAACATCACCGCAAAAGACTGTGGAAAACAATTTCGTGCAATTGCAATTTCTCCAATTCATGTAGTTTTCTGCAAAAAAGCACAAAAAAACTTTGCAAACTTTGAAAAACACTGCAGCAAAATCAAGCATTATTGGCCACAACAGTCATAGAAAAATTTCTGTTTGTACTCCAACAAAATCCTGTACAGACTGTTAAACTGCAATAAATCACAAAACAGTGTGATTAACTTAATTTGTTGTGCACATTCTGATCATATAGAGCATTGCATTTAGATGATTAGGAACGGTGTGTTTTTGGATTGGTACTGTATGCAAAAGGATGTTTTTAGTTTAGAAGGTTTTGAGCTTAAAGTGCAGTGTTTGGTATGTCTAATGTAAATGTTAGCATTTATAAAAATTAAAATCATCACTTAAAAAACATCAGTTCTCTCACCTCTGCCACAGGAAGAGAGATTGTAAATTTACGTGGGGCTCCAAATAGGGTTACAGGAGCTGATATTATTCCATGATCCTTCTCATCATTTATTATATCAATATATTATTGATGAAAATACAGTATATACACTCTAAGAACAAAACCCTCCTATATGGTTTTACCATTTGTGTCTCAATGAGAACCATTAAAGGTTTTAGCAAAACAGAGTTTCCATTTCAGGAAAAGCAATATCCCTTTAATAAGCTAAAGCTGTTAACAATCCAAAGAACCTTTGAGGAACCTAAGAAGAACCTAAGAGGTTTGGCATTTCACAGCCTGCTGATCGATGAACACAATGCTGCAATGCTTTGTTAGGGTTTATGAAATATATGAAATTATGCCACAGTGCTGTTGAATTCTTGATTCTGATTGGTGAAAGGTCTCAAAGGTGTTGATTCAATTTCTATAACAGCTGCTAGGTTTATATTAATGTGCTCATTTTATTATGTGATTGTTTCTATAGTAACAACTTGCAGAGGTACTTGTATGGTGGATGCTCCATATAAATAGATTTTTTAATGTGAATGTAATCAGTGATATGGTGGTTGTCTGTAAGTACACAGCTATTTAGCATTTTTGCACACTGATTATTTTCCCATAACAGCACACCCTGTCATATTTTATTGCATCCTTAGTCTGCTGGATTGATCAACTTGAATGCAATTGTGAAAGAATGTACTAGGTTGTATAAGAATGAGTGATAATCATCATCACATGATCAGTTTAATTTGTTTGTTGGTTTAAAATATAACATCTTACCAATAGGACTTCATTAAACAGGTACTAACTGGACGCTTCAGGAATGTAACACCAGGACATAAAGATCAGCAAACTTCATCTTAATGTCGCAACTTAATTCTAGCCCAAAAGGCATAAGTAGACTAAATCTATCTATCTTTCCCCCCAGATTACACACAGTATAATAAGACACTATTGCATATCACATAAGAAAACAAAAGTGTCTTAATATTTAACAGAATTTTAGAAATAGAAATTCTATTAGCATATAAATATACTAAAATATGCTAAGATATATACAACCCCAATTTCGACAGTATGGAAAATGCACAAAAAACAAACAAAAAGAGTCATTTAAAAATTCAATTCCCCCTGTACTATATTGAAAACACATTATTAACACATTATTTGATGTTTTACTTTGTGAATTTAATTTATTTTTGAAAATATACACTAATTTCAAATCTGATGACTGCAACACACTCCAAAAAAGGTGGGACAGTCGACTGTTTACCACTGTGTAACTTCACCTTTTCTTTAATAACGCTTATTAGGCGTTTGGGACTGAAGGCACCAGTTGGTTAAGTTTAACAAGCGGAATTTTCCCCCATTCATCCATTATGCATTTCTTCAGCTGTGCAACTGTACGGGGCCTTTGTTGCCCTATTTTGCGCTTCATAATGCGCCACATATTCTCAATCGGAGAGAGATCAGTACTGCAGGCAGGCCATGCTAGCACCAGCACTCTCTGCTTACGCAACCATCCGGGCAAATGTGGTTTGGAGTTGTCCTGTTCTGGATGGCAGCATATGTTGCTCCAAAATGTGTACATATCTTTCTGCATTAATGGTGCCCTCACACATGTGCAAGTTACCCATGCCATGGGCACTGAAACACCCCCATATCATGACAGATGCTGGCTTTTTGACCTGACGCTGATAACAGCTTGAATGGTCCTTTTCCTTTTTGGCATGGAGAACACGATTTGAAATGTCGACTCGTTGAACCACAAGACACGACTCCACTGTGCTACTGTCCATCTCAGATGAGATTGAGCCCAGAGAAGTCGGTGGCGCTTCTAGACAGTGTTGATGTGTGGCTTCTGCTTTGCATAGTAAAGCCTTAACTTGCATCTGTGGATGCAGCGGCGAATGGTGTTGACTGACAAGGGTTTACCAAAGTATTCCCGAGCCCACGTCAGGATATCCATTACAGACTCATGACGGTTTTTAAGAAAGTGACGTCTGAGGGATCGGAGATAAAATAAAAATACATATTTATTTATTTATTTATTTATATATAAAATATAAAATATTGCTGCTAATTAATATTAACTACATTCAGAAGTGGTTTTCGGCCTTGCCCTTTACACACCGTGATTTGAAGGGATTCCTTGAATCTTTTAATTATATTGTGAACTGTAGAAAGTGAAATGCCCAAAATCCTACCGATTTGTCTTTGGGGAATGTTGTTCTCAAAGTGTTGGATAATTCGCTGACGCATCTCTTGGCAGATTGATGAGCCTCGACCGATCCTTGCTCTTGAAGGAGTATATACTTATATACTATGATTACACGATTGCCTCACCTTTCATATCGCCTTCTTATTTCAACTTGTCACATCACTATTAGTCCTAAATTGCCCCCGTCCCAACTTTTTTGGAACGTGTTGCATGCATCAATTTCAAAATATACATTTATCTTCAAAAAACTATGCAGTTGATTGGGTAAACCATCAAATACCTTGTCTTTATACGTTTTTTGTTTAAATACAAGTCAAAGTACATTTACAAATCACTCCTCTTTGTTTTTCCTAGCATTTTCCATACTGTCCCAACCTTTTCGGAACTGGGGTTGTATAAGAAAATATATAAAATTATAAATTATTGACAACATCTTTTATAAGATTAAGATCAAATATTAGATTTGCAATTTCTATTTCTGTGATCAGTACTTATTTACTGTATATTTTTCCTTCTTGTTAAGTTGGGAACAAAACCCATTTTACAACGATGAGAGCAAAATTCAATGCATGATGTGAGAAAGTTATTAACAAATTATTAAGACTGTGGTCTTCATACACTAGAAGCCAAAAGCGTGAAAGCAACACTGACATTGTAAATATAGATATAATATTTATAGTTTATAATGTAATATAATATATTATAATATTTATAGTTATCAGACATAACATGCAAATTATTTTTTATGTTGTATTAACATTGAACAAGAGAATTTTTTTTTATATACATTTAATAAAAAATATTTAATTGGATGAATGTAAGACAATCATCAAAAAATTTTAACTGTTCATCTGGAAGTGCAAACTATAAAATTAAAACAAGAAGATCTCCAAAATTATTTTCTTTTTTTCTAGATATACTGTATGCTTTCTCTGAGACACATAAAACCAATAGCTGCATCTTTTCGAACTGCTGCACATGCTGTGGTCACAGGGCAGCATAACACACCTGGAGGAGCACGCTACGCTATCTACCCTCTTCCACACACATGAGCTCTCAGATGGCCATGATTGGCTAGTGCCACTGTGACTGACAGGAGAGAGAGATCATATATCATCCCTCCCACCCAGAGAGCACAGTCAGTATTTCTCCCTCTGACTCAAACTTGTGATCTTCGGGTGATAGGCAAAAACTTTTCTGTTGCACTAATAGGGATTTCAGTGGCATGTTAATGTTAGCTGGATCAAATGTATTTGTAAAAACTGTTCAGTGCATTGAAATGTTACTATAGACTGTACATCACTGCAACCCAATAGAATATTGGAAATATTTTTTTTGCAGTAAAAAAAAAAAAATTTAACAATTTGTTTTTTGTAGATTGTTGGCAAATGAATTGAATTGTAAATATGATTCAAAACATCACCAAAATCACTGCAAAAACACAAAATATGTCATTACATGTCATTTTCAAACAAGCATCTGTTACCTCTCTGTCATCTCAAATTCCACCCACAGCTGGTCCTTCTTCTGGAAATAGACCCATTCATTAGCTTTATCTTCATGCAATTATCTTCACATCCATATTTTATCCCATAAGTTTGGAAAAACAAAAATTCTGTACACCGCACACCATGACATTTGGGGCATGAGCCAATGTACTAAATTTAATTTACACTCACATACTGTATGTTACAACTTGTATCCGCCCATAAGCTTTCATATTCATTATATGGAATATTAGGACTTTTTTTTTTCCTTTGTGATTAGTGTGCAATGGGGGGAGGGGTTTCTACATTTTCTAAAAACGTGTGTGTGATTGTGCCCTGCGATGAGTTGGCTCCCCATGAGATTATTTCAACAAAGGCTTATTTTGCTGTCCTAATGAACATGCCAGATTAAAGAAGTGTCTCAGGGACTTTTTCTCCCATCTCTTGTCATGAAGGACTGTAAACCTGTAAGCTTTTGTTACCTTCTTTATAATCTTTTTTGGAGGGTGGAGAGCTCTAAACCTCCCTGTGCTTATTTCTCAAGAATCATATCCTGGATCTGCTTTGTTTCTTGGCCGTCATGGTGTAACTGTTTCTTAGAGCTGCTAACTGAAGTGAGGAAGCTTCAATACACTTCCTCACTTAAAAAATCCATGTGAAATACCACAGCTGCATGCAGCTGAGTTTACAGATGTGCTGTTTACAATTTCCATTACAATGCACTCCAACTCTAATAATTAGTTACATTTATTTAATTGAGTTAAATAAATCATGGTTAAATGTTATAACACAATAACATGGGAGAAAAGTCCAGGGACATGTATACTTTTTGTAGGCTGTGTATAATACAATGCTATTGCTGATTAAATGCATTTTAGCACCATTATCACTGACAGCAATAATCAGTTGTGTTATTTTTTCTAAGCAGTGCACATTGCGATCAGTGTTCTTTTTTTTTTTCATATCATGAGATTTATATTTCGTGCTTGAAGCTTAACTCATTTCATGTCCAGAGCTTACCTTGTCATCCATCAAGACCCTGGTCTCCTTCTGACCCAGTTTGAGGGTGCTGATGTCGAACAGAATGCATTCTTCCCCTCTCCATATGTCATACCAATTTATCTCCAGAATATTCTAGTGGAGATAGCAAAAGGCCTCTTAGTTACACCGAAGCATTGCGAATCTGTTTATACTATATATACACTGTATTGTTTGGCATGAAGTATTGTATGTACTTAATTAGGCCCTGGGTTCATTGATACAGGAAACATAATGTTTTGTGGTATTTCCTGCTCTAAAATGTTACAGCTCATGAATGATCTTTATAAGCCATTTATAGGAATTGGGTGTTTTATATTAAAGCTACTACACTCTGGGCTGGATAAGGAAAGCCGTCAGGAATAATGTGACAGGGTGTGCTCTTATAGGAAAATACTTAATGGTGGGGTAGTATTACCACCTATAGGTTGATTATTTTCCTCTCAAAGTGTTTTATTTCTACTATTGCACAGCAGTTAGCCAGCAATTGGAATTTGTATTAATTAAAAAGCGACACATCATTTAAAAAATTATTTATAGTAATGTTTAATGATGTGGAATGTCTGTAAAACAAATTAGTGCCAGCAGCTATAAACAAACTTTCCATCACCAGCCTCTCTTCTCTCTACTGAAGTTAATAAAAAAAAAAAACAATGCAGGTTGTCTTGTTATTGAAAAACTGTCAAATGTAAAGTGAAGACACTCCTGTGTCTGAAAATTTACAGTTTTATCTCTGACTGTTCCAAAGCACTGACATTAGAGACTCTATACAAAAAATGTTGTTTAAAAAAAGTGTTTTTCTCCTTTCAGAAAACATTACCATATCAATGACTACACATGTTTTTAAAATCAGTTTATGTGGCACGGCCATCACACAGGTCCCTGTCTAACTTGTGCATTAGAGCAAGCTCATTAATATATATCTTGCAGCCAGAATTAATAGAGCTGCATAAAAATCAGAAAAGTACTCAACAATTTCTGATAAATCAGAAGTGGTAGAAGAAGGGTTCGGGGGAAATTCACAGGGTCTGCTGACTCACCTTCGCCTTGCTGTAGGTGTGGAAGTAGAAGGTCTCGTTCCACTCGGGTGTCCTGGTACAATTGATTGTCTTGGTTCTCAGAGTACAAGCCGAGGCTGTGGGCAGGCGCAGGGTCACATAGGTATGGGAAACTGTAGGAATATATGATGCTGACTAAGACAGAGTGGGTAAAATGTAGTTTAATTATTACGTTACAGGTTAATAATGCAACATTCTGAGCCTAGGTTTGCATAAACCTAGGCTCAATCTTTCATAAGGCATTTCATGTTATCATACACTTCCTCTATTAAGTCAGTTAGAGATTTTGTTTACTTTGGGTAGGCCTCAGCAAGCTTGTAGCAAAACTTTGCTGGAGTTTTTGTTCATTCCTTCTCACAGACAGGTTTGTGGAAATCCTTGCTCAGACATGCTTCTTCAGTTCATTCAATGACTGTTCTACATGGTTCAGGTCAGGGCTTTATTTATTTATTTATTTCATTTTGTTACAACTTTGGAGGTATGCTAAGGATCATTGTCCTGCTGGAAGACCCAGTTGCGTCAAAGTTTTTACTTTCTGACTGATGTCTTGAGGTTTTGCTTCATTCTTTCAAGATAATCCTCATTCCTCAAGTGCAACAGTCCCTTTTCCAGCAAAACACCCTCACAACATGATGCTGCCACCCCATGCTTCACATTTGGGAAGGTGTTCTTTGGATTTAAAGCATCCATCCATACATACCTCCCTAAATAGTTTGCCAAAATATATGTATGATAACATGAAAAGTGTGGAGCTGTGAAAAACTCAGAATGAATATCTTCAGCCTAATGTATGGAAACTCTTGGCCTCAACTTCTGTATATTAGCAGATCATATGAGGGTTTTTTTTTTTTTTTTTTTACACAAAACACTGTAGACATGTTTGTACATGCATTTTAGAAACCCTGTTTTACAAGCAGGCTACTCTGTAGACATCTAGCAAGTATACTGCTAGTAGTTAGTTTTTCATGTTACATACTGTAAGAGCTAATAGCAGAAGCCAACAGTTACACTGTGCTTAATTAAGTATTAATTAAGTGTTTCAATCCCAGCAGCCATGCCAGTTGATTAAACTAAAATAGACAGTTTATGAAGGTCAGATGTGTGTGTTTTTAGTTTATCCACTACAGTACACAGCATCATATTGCTGTATCTGTAACTCTTTACATTGAGGCTCCTTAACTAACCTCATTGTTAAACTTTTTGCTAAATTAATGCTTAATAATATGGAATTCAAATCCGGGCTTTGACTAGGCCATTCCATAACCCTCCATTTCTTCTTTTTGAGCCATTCCTTGGTGGATTTGCTAGTGTACTTAGGACCATTATCCTGTTGAAAGGTTCACTTTCAACAGGATAGGGTTCAACTTCAACTTTCAGACAGATAGCCTCACATTATCTTCAAGCACTCTTTGACATGATGCAGAATTTATAGTTGAATCAATGAATGCAAGCTGTCCAGTCTCTGAGGCAGCGAAGCAACCCCAAACCACAACATTTCCACCACCGTGCTTCACAGTTGCCTCACAGTGCTTCTCCTGAAAAGCTGTCTTTGGTCAGTGCCAAATACAGTACTGAGCAAAAGTTTTAGGCATCCTGTTTTTTAGTACAAACTTTGTTATAGAATTTTTATTTTATGACTTCTACATTATCAAGTCAGTACAAAAAACATTTTAGATTCCCAAACATTAGTTTTCTAGCACAAAATGAAATGTTACGCAAAAATGTTTGAATGCAGCATATTACATAAGAGACACTTTTCAGACAAAAAACACAATGAAGGCTGCTGGGTTTTGCTGCAAAAATAAGAAGCGTGTGCGAAAGTCAAAGTCTCCAGAAGAACTGTGGCTGGTTCTGCAAGATGCTCAATAAAACTTACCAGCTCATTTCCTTATAAAACTGCACACATTGTACTGTTTTACAATTTAGTTCTATTTTTATTTTAATTTGTATTTTTTTGTCACACCAAATATTGACTTTGTTTCATTTACTACTGTTTACTGCTCTTTACAATATTTTTTGTAATGTACAAACATTTAATTTCATTATGTTGAAGGCATCTTTACTCTACAGCATTTCTTTGCATGTGCCTAAAACTTTTGCACAGTACTGTACAATTACTCAAGTATTTCTCACCCCTGATCACAGACCTGTCAAACCAATCTTTTCCTTTATCTAATCTTCCTCATGTAAACACATGTTCCCTATGCAGATTAGCTTGTACCACCTGCCTTCTTAAAATCTTGCGCTTGAACTCATTTTCCTTTAACAAAAAACACCCAGATTGGCATTTGTGAAGATAATCTGGCAGAGCTCAACAGTCTTCCCAATGCTAGTGCACTGACATTTAACTCTGAGCTGTCAATCAAGTTAACCAGCCAACTGAATGCATCAGATTTTCCATGCCACCTCTGACCATGCCCACCTGATTTAAAGATGAGCTTCTGTTTGTCTATATTTTTATAAAAGTGCTGCAAATATACTCAGCATCAAAAGAAACTAATAGGTTCTAAAAGACATATTTCAATATAATTTTATTGGTAATTGTTATGTAAACGGTTGGGCAGAGGAGTCAGGATGCATGCGCTGGGGAGACATCAGTTAATGCAGAAAAGTTTATTCATACAAAAAAGGCAGTAATCCAAAAGACAGGAAAAAACACTCGAGACAAGGAAGTGGTCTGGGAACCACGAACACAGAGCTACGGAAATCGGAATTAGAACTACGGACAGAACGCTTGAAACATTTCAAAACTATACAAATCTAATCTAATACTCCGCGCTGAAGCGGACACAAACAGGGGTTTAAGTAGCAGAGTTCATTCAAACAGAAACAAGATCACATCAGTGACACCTGGAAATGATAATCACATTAAACGGAGAACCAATGAGGAAACGGGGTAGAGACATGACGCAACACAATAACAAAAGCACATGGGGAAACACAGGAGGCGGAGACATGATGTGAACCTGAAAACAAAAAAGCACATGGCAGAGGTAAACAAAACGAGAGTCTTTACGAATCAAACTGGAATGCGCTGGAGTCCCCCCCCGGCTCCCAAAGCGCCGCAAGTTCTATCCGCCTTGGTGGACCTGGGCCCCTGGGCAGGATCCTAACCTCCGCCCTCCAGGACCTGAGGTTGGCGATGTCCAGTGTCCCGAAATCAGAGCAGAGCGTGTCGGGTTGTCCTTTCGTCCCTGGTCGAGAACTTGGTCGAGAACTTGGAGTGATGCTTGACCTGGTGCTTGACTTGGGGGTTGACTTGGTGCTAAGCTTGGAGCTTGCCTTGGTGCTAGGCTTGGAGCTTGCCTTGAAGCTTGGCCTGGAACCAGGACTGGAGTCAGCTTTGGCACCTGGATCAGAGACAGACCGGGAGACAGGTTTCGAGACAGACTTCGAGACAGGACAGAGAACTAGGTTAGACCCAGAACCATAAACAAAAATCAAAAACTTGGTTGGAAACAGAGCTGGAAACAGAGCTGGAGACAGAGCTGGAGACAGGGCTGGAGACAAAATCTGAAACTGGACTGGAAGCTGAGCTAGGAAGGTAACTGGAGACAGAGGAGGAGACAGAGGAGGAGACAGAGGAGTGTGCTGGGTCGGAAACGGAGCTGGGAACAGAGCTGGAAACGGAGCTGGGAATTAAATCAGTAACCGAACTGAGAATTAATTCAGCAACCGAACTGAGAATGGAAGCAAAAACAGAACTAGAAGTTAAATCAACAACAGGGCTGGCAACTAAATCAGGAACAAGGTTGGAAACTGGACTGGAAACTGGACTGGAAATTGGACTAGGAACAGGTTTGGAGCCTGGGCTTGGATTTGGACATGGACTAGGACTTGGAAAGGAGGTCATCCCGTGGACTTCAGACATGGACTGGGCTTGAGAAGAGGTCATCCCATGGACCTCTGACATGAGCAGGATAGGAGTGGAGCACTTGGGTCTTGGGTCTCCGACTGGAACTGGGCTGGAACGGAGCACCCCACTTGGGTCTCCAACAGGAACTGGACTGGAACGGAGCACCCCACTTGGGTCTCTGACAGGAACTGGACAGGAGTGGAGGTCTCCTCGTGAACCTCCAAGAGCAGCTCCGCTGGGAAAACCTCCTGCTGGGTTTCCGGCTGAAGCTCGAGGCTGGAGGTTGCCCTGTTAACCTCCAGATGCAGCTCCACTGAGGAGACCTCCTGCTGGGCCTCCGGCTGGAGCTCAGGGGTAGCCCGCCTGTGGAGCCGTTTGTGCACCCGCCAGCTGCCCTTAAAACCGGATTGTGAGCAGAAGTAGCTGCTCCTTACTCCCTGTTTCCTGCAGGTGGAGCACTGGAGAGTGGCTGGGTTGGTGCATCCCTCGGTGGCACACTTCTGGGTCAGGTGCTGAGAGGTGCAGGCTGCCGTGTTAGCCCACTCCCTCTCATAGTGCTCGAGGAAAGACTGGTCCTGGTCCCCAGGCAGGCGCACTGAGTTCAGTAGGGAATTGAGGTCAGACTCAGCTTCTGGGCTCCCGTATTCCCGTGATAGGAGCTCCACGAAACCTGGGACTGTCGCCAGTTCCGTGTATCCGCTGGCAAAGTGGGTCTCCGCCCACCAGCGGGCTGAGCCGACCAAACGGGAGAGGAGGAACTGCGCCCATAGTTCCTCACTGGGTTTTGGACCCTCTAAACCAACAAAAAATCCTTGTGCTTGTAAAAAAAATACCTGGGGTGCCACGAGATGCCGTCATAGGCGGTAGGAGGTGGAACACAGGCCTGAAAAGAAATAGAGTCCACGGGGGGAACAGAAGGTGGGGCGCGGTTATCCCGGAGTTTCCCCGCTGCATCCAGGCGGAGTATTCTGTTATGTAAATGGTTAGGAAGAGGAGTCAGGATGCATGCGCTGGGGAGACGTCAGTTAATGCAGAAAAGTTTATTCATACAAAAAAGGCAGTAATCCAAAAGACAGGAAAAAACACTCGAGACAAGGAAGTGGTCTGGGAACCACGAACACGGAGCTATGGAAATCGGAATTAGAACTACGGACAGAACACTTGAAGCATTTCGAAACTATACAAATCTAATCTAATACTCTGCGCTGAAGCAGACACAAACAGGGGTTTAAGTAGCAGAGTTCATTCAAACAAAATAATAATAATAATAATAATAATAATTTAATACTGATCTTTCAGCCTCTGTATATGTTTAAACTAATATAAATGTAACATAGAGAATTTGTTTCAGGTTACATCTACTTAGATTTGCTCTTACCTTGTGTTAATTGGGTCTTTACTCTTATAAATGGAATTACGCAGTGAGTTATCAAAATCTGTAGTTTACCAGCATTCTGGAAACTAACACACAGATACCAAACATGACATATTTGGATATAATGACTGACTTGCCAGACATATTGACCTAAATACGAGATAATAAATTAGACTTTCAGCTGTTTGCAATGAACAAATCAAACCGAAGCAATTGAAATAGCTCAACACAATGAATGCTTCAGTTGGTTTCCCCAAATTCAACTGAAAATGCAACTTATGACTTCTCCAGTCTCAAAATTATTCAACCCCCTGAATAGAATCCCTCACAACAGCACAAATATGCAAAACAGGTGTTGTCTCAAGCACACTTGATGCAACTAATCAAGGGCTTCATTAGTTGCATCAGGTGTGCTTGAGCTGGAACACATGAAATACCTGAACTGGCTAGGGGCAGAAAATACATGAAATACCTGGACGGGGCAGAAAAAGGAAGCTATCAACGGCTGCAACCAGATTTCTGAGAAGGCAGGTTGTGAAAAACACTCAAGTGACTGCAAAAGACCTGCAGCAAGACTTGGTGGCAACAGGCACTGAGGTTTCAGTGAGCACAGTATGGCACGTACTAAATGCAGGAGGCCTCCATGCCAGAACTCCAAGACGTACACCACTACTGACCCAAAAGCACAAGAAAAGTCGGCTCAAAATCATATAAATAACCCACAGAACTTTTGGGATTCTGTTCTGTGGAGCGAAGAAACAAAACTGGAACTTTTCAGCACGATGGATCAGCAGTATGTCTGGAGAAAGAAAAATGAAGGAAGAACACTCTGTCCACAGTCATCATGGTGGTGGCTCAGTGATGCTCAGGGGCTGCTTTGCATGCTCTAGCACTGGAAACCTGCAGTGTGTGGAAGGCAAGATAGATTCATTGGAGTACCAGGAAATCCTAGGAGAAAACATCATGCCGTCTGTGAGGAAGCTGAAGCTTGGGCGTCATTGAACCTTCCAACAGGACAATGATCATACCTTAAATTTGAGAGCATGCCTCAAATTCCACCAAGGCTTGGTTGCAGAAGAAGTCCTGGAAAATTCTACAGGACCATCACAGTCATCTGACTGGAACCCCATAGAAATCTCTGGTGGGATTTGAAGAAGGAGGTTGCAGCATGCAAACCCAAGCATATTACTGAACTGGAGGCCATTGCTCATGAAAGGGCTAAGATTCCTCAGGAACTCTGCCAGAAGCTGGTGTCTGGCTATGCATCTTGTTTGCAGCAGGTCATAACAGAAAAAAGGTGCTCTACTAAGTACTAAAGATGTTTGTCATGAAGGGGTTTAATAATTTTGAAACTGGAGAAGTCATTATAAGTTGCATTTTCAGTTGAATTTGGAGAAACCACTTGAAGCATTCGTTGTGTTGAACAATTTCAATTGCTTTTGTTTGATTTGTTCATTGCAAACAGCTGAAAGTCTGTAAATGTTGACAATCAATCTGATTTGCAAAGGAGATTGTAATTTTTGATTGTACCCATACATGAGTAATGTAGTTTACAGAGCCTAACAGTTAACTTGCTAAGTATAATGGTATGTACAGTGGGTATAGAATCACCCCCCTTTAGAATAATCACATTTTGTTGCTTTTCAGCCTGAAATGAAAACAGACACAGTTTTTGTTTTATCCAGCTGTATTTACTCAGTGCAACTTATAACAACTTATAACTGAGTAAATACAGCTGGATAAAACAAAAATTGTGTTCGTCTTCATTTCAGGCTGAAAAGCAACAGAATATGATTATTTTAAAGGGGAGTGATTGTTTTCAGTACCCACTGTACATACCATTATACTTAGCAAGTTAACTGTAAGGCTCTGTAAACTACATTACTCATGTATGGGTGCATGAGTAATACACCTCTATACCCACTGTATATACATTAATAAAGCATAAGGATTACAATTTTGGGATTATAGGCATGGGCAAAGTCCGTTTGCAGATAATAACAATCAACTTGTGAGGTAACAAGTCAGGTCAAGTCATGTCAAGTAGGTTTTTATTGTCATTCCTCTGTATAGCGTGTATACATTGGACTGAAATGACATTTTTTCAGGACCATGGTGCAACACAGAACAGTGTATTTAAGACTGTTAGACTACTTAAAGTGCCGATACACAACAGTGTGAGACGAGTGCAAAACAATAAGTACATAGAACAAAACAATAAATACATAGGACAGTAAATACTCAGGACAATAAATACACAGAACATGGACTGTAAACTGTAAACATGGACTGTAAACTATAAGCTATTGTGTAATGTAGCAGCACAAGTATAGCAGAAATACTGGCAGCAAAAAACGAGTTCCATAGTAAAGTGACTGATGCAGCTATGTAAAGTGTAGTGTGCAGTAGAGTCTTACTGGGTTAGTGCGTGTGCATTGGTATGAGTCTTACTGGGTTAGGTGCTCGGCTATGTGGTATGAACACCAGCATGAATAACAGCATGATGATTACAAACATTGCATACACTGAAATAGATTTTATTTAGAAATTAAATGTTTCTGTCCTCTGCCCTGTGGGTGGTGTAAAGAGCTCATTCAACAAGGTAACGTGTTCCATCTCACAGTCAGTGTGTTCCCCCCAGACCCCCCCTTCTTCTTCATTCATAACATTTCCAGTTGACTGGAACTTCTTAATTATTGCTCAGATGGTGGAAATGGGCATTTTCAATGCTTGTGCTATTTTCTTCACCAATATTAGTGGAGGACACTGTACACAGCAACAACAAGACAACACCTCCATTACTGGCTAAATCTTGGGGCAGGAAATGTAATTATTTGGTGTCTGTTTCAATGCTTGTGCTATTTTCTTATAGCCATTTCCCATGTTGTGAAGCTCAACAACATTTTGCCGTACATCACAGATATAATCCTTGGTCTTACCCATTGTTATGAATGACTAAGGGAATTTGGCCTATGTGTTACCTCATATTTATACCTCTGTGAAACTGAAAGTCATGGTTGAACAATTTCCTGTTCATAGTCACCCAGGTGTACTAAAAAAAATTTAAATCAATGGAAATATACTTCAAATATATTTTTCTCATATGAATTCATAGGGGTGCCAATAATTGTTGCACACCTATATTTAACAAATATATATATATATATATATATATATATATATATATATATATATATATATATATATATATATATATATATATATTGTTTGTTTGTTTATTTATTTATTTATTGATAAACCTATGTTGTGTTTGCAATTGTTTGATATCCATGAGAGCAGAGTATTTTTGTGAATTTTTTTGAAACAAAAGATCAAAAGGTTAAACAATAAAGACAATTTTTCACAGCCTTCTTTGCTCATTTTACCAAGGCTGCCAATATTAGTGGAGGGCACTGTAGGTTGTGGTGGCAGTACTCCAGTAGGTGAGATACAGAAATCAGATCAGGAAAGGTGTTCCCAGGGTCTGTGTCTTTTACGATGTGAAATGAACTCAAAGTCCAGTGTCACTAATGGCATAAGTGATAACTCGGCAGATAACTCAGATCACTGCGGTCCGACTTATCTGCCGAGTTATCACTTATGCCATTAGTGATACTCAGCTATGTCACTTCCTTATCTGCAACCCAGACTAGCTGGCACCATCTTGATGGAATTGATTTATAGCTTGAATGATCCAAGGGTGTAGATTTAGACCCCCTACCTCCCTTTGCCAAGATAACAGCTCTGAGTCTTCTCCTATAATGCCTGAAGAGGTTGGAGAATACATGGCAAGGGATCTGAGACCATTCCACCCTGAAGAATCTCTCCAGATCCTTCAAATTTCTAGGTCCATGCTGGTGGACTCTCCTCTTCAGTTCACCCCACAGGATTTCTGTGGGTTTCAAGTCAGGGTACTGGGTTGGCCAGGGCAGGACCTCGATTTTGTGGTCAGTAAATCATTTTTGTGTTGATTTTGATGTATGTTTTGGATCATTGTCCTGCTGGAAGACCCAACCATGACCCATTTTAAGCTCTCTGGCAGAGGCAGTCAGGTTTTCATTTAATATCTATTGATATTTGATTGAGTCCATGATGCCATGTATCCTAACAAAATGTCCAGGTCCTCTGGCAGAAAAACAGCCCCAAAACATTAAAGAGCCACCACCATATTTAACCGTGGGCATGAGGTACTTTTCCATATGGCTACCTCTCTGTGTGCACCAAAACCACCTCTGGTGTTTATTGCCAAAAGACTCTATTTTGGTTTCATCTGACCATAGAACCTGATCCCATTTGAAGTTCCAGTAGTGTCTGGCAAATTGAAGACATTTGTGTTTGTTTTTGGATGAGATTAGAGTCTTTTTTCTTGAAATCCTTCCAAACAACTTGTGTATGTAGGTGACTTCGGATTGCAGATTTTGGAGACTTTCTGACCCCAAGACACAATTAACTTCTGCAATTCTCCAGCTGTGATCCTTGGAGATTTTTTGGCCACTCGAACCATCCTCTTCACAGTGTGTTGAGACAATAAAGACACACGTCCAATTCCAGGTTGATTCACAAAATTTCCAGTTGACTGGAACTTCTTAATTATTGCCCTGATAGGGAAAATGGGCTTTTTCAATGCTTGTGCTATTTCTTCACCAATATTAGTGGAGGACACTGTACGCAAGACAACACTTCCATTACTGGCTAAATATTGGTGCAGGAAATGTAATTATTTGGTGTCTGTTTCAGCTCCCCCTTTTCCTGCCTTCTCTGATTTTGTGGGAACCATTTGAGGATCAGCTCTCTGTGCTCTTGGCGGATCTTGATCTTATATGCGACTGTCAAGAGCTTGTCTATGATCTCATGTGGTTGGTCCAGTGAGGCAGTTCTGGCATGTCCTCATGTTCCATGGATGATTCATTTCTTTGGAAAAGCTCCTTCAGCTGCTGGATCAGTTCTTGTGAGTCATTTGAGGGTGGAGTGCCTTGTTCTCGGGCATACTCGGTTTTGGGTTGTTCTGAGTGGTGCTGGGGTGGACTTTGTTGTCGTGTGCCCTTGTACATCCAGTTGGGTTCCCATGAGTTTTTCCAGCGGTTGGTTTGTTTCTTGTGTTTGCCACTGTCATAGGGGTACCATTCTTCATGTGAGATTCTAGCATTGTCATGATGCTGGGTGCCTTCCAGTGCCAGCTCTTGGGTTCTGTGGTTAAGGACTGTAAATGTTTTGTTACACTTTCTTGAGGCCATCTTCTCTTTGTTGTAGGCCTGGTGGGTTAGGTCACGTAACTTTTGAATTGTCATCGTGCGAGGGCAGACCATGACTACTATAGAGTATTTTCTAATCAAGTAAATGATATAAGTATGTACTGAGTTAAAAGAGTTCTGTATCTTCCAGTATAGGAATGTTTAACCGTATTTAACCACAGCAGCTACGGACTTAGTATGTGCATGCTCGTATAAGGAAACATTTGATTTCAAATAAAGTTTGACCTTTTCACATCCATAACCCCTTGTCTCTTTAAACTTTTGACTTAGGTTGAAGAGATTATCTACAACACTACTAGGTGATGGCTTACTCCAGGATGCAGGTTCCTTAGGAAGAGGGTTTTCAAGCTCATGTCCTCTTCCATTTCCGGTTCATTATGTGCCCCAAAGTAGGCTCGTTGGAACCGGATATAGTAGGCTTGGGGATGCACCTGCAGACCCTGTTTGGTTTCCAGGGCTGCCAACAGTTTATGTTCAGACTCTGGATCTGCCTGGTATGGGAGAGACTGACACAGATTTTTATAATGTATGGGACCCTAGGTGTAGTGGGACAGCTAAGTGTTGTTTTAGTGATTGTGAACCTCTAATGGCATGTGTTGAGGACTTGTGGTCTCACTAAGGGAGAATGACTAGTGGGGTGGAGTCTTTCTTCTTGCAACCCAAGTCAAAACAAACAACTAAAGGGAAAAGCAGAAAAGAAACAACAAAAATTTTCTTTATGAAAGAAGAACCTTTCCTGTTTAACTACAAATATTGATGTACACCTATATGCAGGAAATAAACTTAAAGTGAAAGAGAGTTATCTCTGATTTACTTTGAAATTGATAGTAAGGGTTAGTAGTGTCTCCTATTGCCTGGCCTTAAAGATTAAATAATCGTGTCGTTGACTCGATGGAGAAGCATCAACAATCTAGAGTGTTTTCACTTAAATTTAATAGCTTTATTAAAAATTAAATTTAACACAATAAGTTATTGCATGCACGGAAGAGTCTCCTAGGGCTTCCATGCTCAATCGTTGCTATGGCAACCTACACAGACATTAGTTAGCACGCTGCATGACGCAAATAGTTTAAGCGCTTTGCGCTAAAAATTTGTTCGTAGAGAGTGATATAAAATGTATCTAAGCTATGGGTACACTGCAACTAATATAACAATTTAGTGTGATCTCTGCAGATCTTAAATTTTCGTGCCAGCTTCTCTGGACACACAAACACAGCAGGTTTTTTTTTTTTTTTTACTGTTAGTTATATGAATTTATTACTTTACTCGATTGAAATGAAACTTCACATCCAAAACACAGTTGGACACTGACAGTGTTACAGGATCATGAATTGCTGCATGCTGCATGCATGCAAAATTCGTCAGTGCCTGGTTGGCATTTGAGTGGCATCTCAGAAGACCAATTGGAATGATAAATGGAATGGAGTCTCGTAGGCGGGTTGCTTGATGATCTTGGTGGTGGTTCTAGGCTGAGGCTTGAAGCAGAGGTGATCTCCCTGAAGTTGTTGATTGGGGAGAAGTCTCTGATGACTCTGAAGACTCTCCGCCGACTCTGTCCCGACTCTGTTCCTCTGTCATAGGATTTTAACCCTTTCTGGCTACCCCAGCCCTCTCAGGGTTCCAATCAATCAGAGGTGGTCTTTTAGGATGACTGGTGGATAGTTCAGCAGTCTACTTCAAACTAATTTGCATGCTACGTTTTGGGTCCATACTTGCTCTTACTTTGTGTTAATTGTGTCTTTGCTCTTATAAGTGGAATTACGTAGTGAGTTATCAAAATCTGTAGTTTACCAGCATTCTGGGAATGTCATAACTAACACAGAGATACCAAACAAACATGACAAACATGACATATTTGGATATAATGACTGACTTGCCAGATATATTGGCCTAAATACGAGATAATAAACAAATAATAGCTACATTTTGGGTTATATACATGGGTGTGTACTTTACAGAGCCTAACAGTTAACTTGCTAATATAATAGTATGTATATACATTTATAAAGCTAAGGATTACAATTTTGGGATTATAGGCATGGGCAACGTCCGTTTGCAGATACTAACAATCAACTTGTGAGGTATGTGGTATGAACACAGATTAATAACAGCATGATGATTACAAACTATGAGTTATAAGCCTTGTATAAAAGTATGATAAAATGAAAATATAAAAAGTACTCAAAGTCCAGTGTCACTAATGGCATAAGTGATAACTCTGCAGATAACTCGGATCACTGCGGTCCAACTTATCTTAGGCTCACTGCAACCCAGACTCCATTTCACAGCAGACTCAGCGGCCTACAAACATGGTCGCCCTGGACTCCACTCCACACCTGTTTTCAATCACCTACTCATCACTGTTCACCTATATAAGCTTCATTCTGTCACAGCCTCTCTGTGAAGTAATTGCTCAGTTTCTCTTGTGTTCTGTCATTACCAAGCCATTGTATTTGTTCTTGCTTCCTGTTTTTTTTTTCCATCTTTGCCTAGCCCATGTTTTTGATTACTGTTTTTACCTCTGTTACTCTGTTTGCTGATCGCTCATCCCTGGACTGTTTATTACGTTGCTTCTGCCTTACAATTTGGATTTGTCTGCTTTCTTAATAAGCTGCCATTTTTACCTGCAATTGCATCCAGCTCTGAGTCTGTCATAACACGGACGCTCATTTGTCCTCCTTTTAAGATAATCACTATTGTATACTTTATCCAATGGCATAATAAATAAATAAATAAATAAATACCGGGTACCATGGGCCGCTCTGTGCTAGAATGTCCAGGACCAATTTTTGGTTCCAGTCCGCTCCTGTATGGTGTATTCAAACAATTTAATAATTTTTTTGACAGGTAAATGTTAACCTTTCTTATATCTGTTAAAATTTTGAAGTTAGGGAATTTGTTGGGTTCCCTTTGATGGAACTAACAGTGTAAAACCTGTGTATTGTATTGCTGTAGAATACAACTCAATTCCAGTTTAATTTTCCTAATAAAAAGAATGTTCTACTCCTAATATTTTGTATTTATATTCTCTCCTTTAATGGTTACATCATTCCTATATTTGATACTGACACAAAGGATAGGTTTTACGTCAACACAGGGAGGGCAGGATGCAATTGCTGGGGAAAACACTTAATTTATTAATGATGAGGGAAAACACAAAATAACAGCAGGGTCAAAAACCAAATAATAATCCACAGGAACATGAATAATCCAAAACGAGACAGGAACATGAATTATCCAAAACGGAACGATGCATAATTCCACAACAGCAAACAAAGCAAAACAGGAATCGTGTTACGTAAACTGACGGAGGGAGTCAGGATGCATGCGCAGGGGAAAAGTCAGTTTAATAGGAACACGTTAATTCACAAGTAAAGGAACAGAACACAAACCATAATCCAGCGAACATAAAGCAATAATCCAAAAAGAGATAATCCATCAAAGAATAAGGCAATAATCCAAAACGAGACAATCCATCAAAATAAGGCAATAATGCAAAAAGAGATAATCCATCAAAGAATAAGGCAATAATCCAAAACGAGACAATCCATCAAAATAAGGCAATAATCCAAAAAGAAGTAATCCATAGGGTAGTAATGCAAAAAAGGAGAAGACTACATGAACAAAGAAAAAACAAAAAGGAGCAAATGCACATCGCTAGGCTGTGGTATGGGAACCACAAACAATGAGCTAAGGACTGGGAACTCTGAACATGGAACTAGGAACTATGGTCTGGGAACCATGAACTAAGGGCGAGAGAAAACGAGAAGAAAGCCGGCTTACAGCACATGCTGAGACAAACCCAAGCTATTCTAATCTAATACTCCACAAGGAAGCGGAAATGGAAGGAGGTTTAAATACACAGACACATTAGAAGTAAACGAAGTGAAACACAGAACACCTGGAACTAATAATAAAACAATAACCAGAAAACCAATGAAAGAACGGGGGCAGAGACATGACATAAACCGGGGAACCAATAAGCATAAAGGAGGCGGAGACATGACATAAACCAAAACACAAGCACATGGTAATATACAGAAGGCAGAGACATGACGTAAACCAAAACACAAGCACATGGTTGTAGCGTATGACTATGCCCAAACTGATTCCTAAATTAACCCAAACGAAACATATAAAGTTTCACCACTCAGGTGACCTAGAGTAACCCCGAGAGGTCTCCTTTGACCAGATGCACCTTTGGGATGCAAAATACTCTTTGGAACCCACACAGGACTTACCCCTGCAATAAAAGAAACCTTTGATGACTGAACGTCTGGGAAACTTCACGATTAGTTCGTCAGCAGGGGTCCACCAAAACTCCGATCAAGGGCGTGTAAATCTCTGATATAATCTCTGTTTACGACCAAATGATTTAACCTCAAAGTCGCAAAGGCCAGAGGAGAAATGTCCTCCCTAAGGTCACCCTGAGGTGACCAAGGACCGGTGGGACATTAGAAGAACGCCAGCCCCCTCTTCTGGACATACACACGCGCACACGCACACACACACACACACACACACACACACACACAAGCTTACCTTACACACACAATGGAGAAATCTCTCTCTTTTCAACGTAACGTGTAATTATATGTAATTATTCGATGTCTAAATAGTGTGATGTTATCTTGTTTACGTATATTGTGTGTCTATGTAACTAACCTTAATGACTTTAGATAGTTTTAATTTACCATATCATTTTAAATGTCTGTAACCAGGTTTTATTTGTAATATTCTTTACAAGTCCATCGAATTTGGTATGTAGTTAATCGTCTCGAGATACCCGGATTGATTATGCATATCATATTGCAATGAGATACATTATTTCATGTTTTCTCTTAATTTCATTTATAACACGGTATAAACCGGCTCCTCCCTGGACATTTAAATTAGGGTCCGAGACCAGACAAAGAGAGTTCATCCGGACATGCAAACCCAACTTCCTGATTGGCCCATAGCCCAAAGAGGTGTGTGCATTGGTGTTGTCTTTAAAACAACACCACACACTTCAACTCGAGTTAGAGTTCACTTCTCACTCCTTAACTTCACTTCTACACTCCTTCCGGTTTTTCTCCCCCGGGGCCACGTGCCCCGGGAAGAGGAAACCAGGATCTCTCTCCCGGACAAAGGATGCAACCTCTTCACGCCTTTTCAAACGGCGCAACGAACCAGCGAACTCTACACGACCTCGTGCAAACTCTCAACCTTGAGGCTATGCAAGTATAGTTAATGACCTATATCTGCGTTTAAGATTGGACCCCTGTGTTACAGGAGAATTAAGTTCGTGCTGGTTTTGAAAAAGGCTAATTAGTTGTATTCCTGTCTGCTTCCCTTTTCTTTCATTACTCTCTCTCTATCCCCTTTTCTTTCCTTGTATATAGATATATGTTTCTTTCCTTGTACATATGTATGTTTGCTTAGAGTTAGTCGTGTGTATCCATAGTTACATCTAGCTATTAAAATCTATTATCCCACGCTTGATTTTCTCTGTTTTGTCCACGTGATGAGTAAAGTTAACGCTGCATAAGGTCTCGCTACGCGCTCTAATCTTTAATAACAAACTCCGTGGGTTAATTCTTCCTGGCCAGAAGGATAAACTCACTCTTTAGAGTTCATAAAGCTGATCTAGGCCACATACATAGTCATAATTAATTATAATCTGTTGTAGTTAATTATCTATAGGTATGTGCGCACCTACATGAATTCCCTTTCATGGCTGATGAATATTTATAACTGGTCACAACACGCTTTGGTTAGATATATAGATATATTTCACGCCATTCAAGCTAATTCCTTACATAAATTGGAGAATACATTTAAACGTGTTAAACATCTTTTTATTTGTTACATAAATTGTAACTGGTGGAGAATATTATTTTAAACGTTGCAGATTCATCCGAGTTACTACACATTCTGGTAGATAATGCGGGCACGCTTTAAAACTCGTGGGAAAAACAAACGGGGGCAGAGACATGATGTAAACCAAAACAGAAGCACATGGTGATGAAAACAAAACCTGAGTCTATGAATGATCAGTCCAGCGGGTTTTTGTGAATGAGGACGTGGAATGCAGAAGTAAGCGGCCGGCTGTCCTCAACAGCAGCGCAGAGAATGGAATGCGGAAGTCAGTCGTTCGCTGACACCGCGTGCGAGGGGTTCTCTAACAGGGCCCCCCCCAAAGTCGCTTCTCCCGAAGCACCAAAAGTTCCGACCGCTCTGGCGGACCTGGGCCCCTGGGCAGGATCATAATGTCTGCCCCCCAGGACCCGAGGCTGGCGATGTCCAGTGTTCCGAGGCAAGAGTGGAGCGTGTCTGGTTGTCCCTTCGGCCTTGGTCGAGAACTTGGCTTGGGACTTGGTGTGGTGCTTGACCTGGTGCTTGGCTTGGAGCTTGGAGCTTGGCTTGGTGCTTAGAGTGATGCTTGACCTGGTGCTTGGCTTGGAGCTTGGAGCTGTGCTTGACCTGGTGCTTGGCTTGGAGCTTGGAGCTTGGCTTGGCTTGGAGCTTGGAGTGGTGCTTGACCTGGTGCTTGGCTTGGAGCTTGGAGCTGTGCTTGACCTGGTGCTTGACCTGGTGCTTGGCTTGGGGCTTGGAGCTGTGCTTGGACTGGAAACTGGACTGGAAACAGGACTGGAAACAGGACTGGAAACAAAGCTAGGAACCTGGCTGAAAACTGGACTTGAAACAAAACCAGAAACTGGACTGAAAGTGAATCTAGAAGCCTGACTGGAAACAAAACTAGAAACTGAGCTGGAAATGAAACTAGAGACAGAGGTGGAGACAGCAGTGGAGACAGAGGTGGAGACAGAGGTGGACTCTGGACCTGAACCTGAAATGGAAACTGGACTTGAAACTAATCTGGAAAC
This sequence comes from Cranoglanis bouderius, assembly GCA_023630585.1. NCBI lineage: Eukaryota > Metazoa > Chordata > Actinopteri > Siluriformes > Cranoglanididae > Cranoglanis > Cranoglanis bouderius. Next base: position 6,269,351 of record CM042543.1, read on the forward strand.
TGAACCCGAAACCGAACTGAAAGCTAAACCAGATTCTGGACTGGAACCTAAACTAGAAACTGGACTGGATTCTGGACTGGATTCTGGACTGGATTCTGGACTGGGAACAGGACTGGGAACAGGACTGGATACTGGACTGGAAACCGAACTAGAAACAGGACTGGATTCAGGACTGGAAACTGGACTGGATACTGAACTGTGACCTGGACCTGAAACTGGACCTGAAACTGGACTGGAAACTGGACTGGAAACTAAGCTAGAAACTGGACTGGAAACCGGACTGGAACCTAAGATAGAAACTGGACTGGAAACCGAACTGGAACCTAAACTAGAAACTGGACTGGGAACTGAATGTGACTTTGGGCCTGAACTGAGACATGGGCTAAGGCATGGGTTGGAACATGACTCTAGATTTGGGCATGGACCTGGACTGGGACATGGACTAGGATATGTGTTAGGACAGAAACCTGGATCTGGACATGGAGTTGAACTAGAACATGGACTTGGGTTAGAACATGGAAAGGGACTAGGGTAAGAACCTCAACCTGGACTTGGACATAGATTAGGACTAGGACTAAGGCAAGAATCTGCATATGGACTTGGACATAGACTTGGACTAGGACATGAATTAGGGCTAAAACATGGGCTAGGACTTGGACATGGACTAGGACTTGGAAAGGAGGTCTCCCCATGGACCTCTGACATGGACTTGGCTTGGGAGGAGGTCATCCCGTGGACCTCCAACATGGACTTGGCTTGGGAGGAGGTCATCCTGTGGACCTCAGACATGGACTTGGCTTAGGAGGAGGTCATCCCATGGACCTCAGACAGGGGCAGGACAGGAGTGGAGGTCTCCTTGTGAACCACCAGCAGGAACATGGCTTCAGCAGAGGTCCCCTCGTGGACCTCTGGCAGGAACAGGACAGGAATGGAGGTCTCCTCGTGGACCCCTGACAGGAACAGGGCTGGAGCGGAGGACCCCTCTTGGGTCTCTGACAGGAACAGGGCTGGAGCAGCGGTCTCCTCGTGGACCCCCGACAGGAACAGGGCTGGAGCGGAGGTCCCCTCGTGGACCTCCAACAGGAACAAAACAGGAATGGAGGTCCCCTCATGGACCTCCGGAGGGTGCTCCACTGGGGAGACCTCCTGCTGGTTCTCCTGCTGGAGCTCGGGGCTGGAGGTTGCCACGTTAACCTCCAGGGGCAGCTCCGCTGGGGAGAGCTCCTGCTGGCTCTCTGGTTGGAGCTCGGGGCTGGAGGTTGCCATGTTAACCTCCAGGGGGAGCTCCGCTGGGAGCTACCCAGGATACCCACACACATAACAAATCCCAATTTAACCCCTGCATATATAATTAAAATGTTAGCATATTCAGTCACCACTCATGTACTCTCAGTGACTTTAACCATGGCATGGTTGCTGGTACTAGATGGACTGGTTTGAGTATTTCAGACACTGCTGATCTCCTGGGATTTTCACACACAACCGTCTCTAGATTTTCCACAGAGTGATTGGCTGACTGCAGAACTACATGAATGTACAGGTGTACAGGTGTAGCCCATTTGCCTCGCACCTCCGGCATTGGGTGTTCAAATCCTGCCCCCACCCTGCATGTTCTCCTCATGCTTTGGGGTTTCCCTTGGGTACTTAATCCCCCAAACAAACCCCCAAATAACCATCTCCCCCCACCCAATCCCCCCCAACCCCCACCCCCCACCCCCTGCCGCTTTACTCTGTGAGGGATAACATGGGGTCATGATGAGTTAGCCTTTGTCCGACCATCTTGTCCTGGTGCTTTGTTTAAATTAGCATAAAGAAGGTGTGTAGTTAATCTAGGTTGTGGTGGCAGTAGTCCACCAGTACATGAGATACAGAAATCAGGTCAGGAAAGGTGTTCCCAGAGTCTTTTACAATGTGAAATAAACTCAAAGTCCAGTGTCACTAATGGCATAAGTGATAACTCGGCAGATAATTCAGATCACAGCGACTTATCTGCCGAGTTATCATTTATGCCATTAGTGATACTCAGCTATGTCACTTCCTTATCTGCAACTCAGAGTAGCTGGCACCATCTCCAAGGAATCGTTGATTTATAGCCTGAATGATCTCAGGGTGTAAATTAAGGCCCCCTACATGGAATGGGGCTCATTGTCTTTATCTCTCCTGGTTACATCTTCATTGCCTGGTTCACTCAGAGGTCCTACAACTGCATCAGCCAAATGAGCAAGTGTACTGCTTTATGTGTTATTTTATACTATGTATGACATTACAGTACTTTACTGTAAATATGTTTTACAGTTGTTTACTGTTGCCAGTAAGTTACTGTAAAATTTACAGCGTTTTTTATAGTGTGGATGATAATAATACGTATTTCCTCTTTTAAAAATATATCCATATATAATTTAAATGTTAGCATATGCAGTCACCACTCACATACTGTCAGTGACTTTAACCATGGCATGGTTGCTGGTATTAGATGGACTGGTTTGAGTATTTCAGATACTGATTATCTCCTGGGATTTTCATACACAACCATCTCTAGATTTTCCACATAGTGATTGGCTGACTACAGAACTACATGAATGTACAGGTGTACAGGTGTAGCACATTTGCCTCACACCTCCGGCGTTGAAGGTTCAAATTCTGCCTCCACCCTGTGTGCACGGAGTTTGCATGTTCTCCCCGTGCTTTGGGGTTTCCCCTGGGAAACAAGTCCATAGGTTAATGTTCCATTGGTTTATGGACACAATAAATATGTGCAACAGTCAATTCACCAATATGTAAATAGTTTGGCAAATTTTTTAATTGATTCTTTATTGCTTATCACCCTATTGGAAGACATGTATCCCACAGATATGCACCACAGTTCAAGTCAATCGGACCTACGGTTTGTGAGGGGAAGATTTTTGTAGTTTTGGACAAATTTAAAATTTATGTACAAGAAAATCTATCATGGCGGACTTTATGGGTCCCGATGGCTTTTTTGTTCCAAATGAGAAATAAGGCATGTATACCAATTTTCAGACATTTTGGAATTTTTCAGACATTAGGGAGGTGGGAAAATCACGAAGAATTTAGACATGGCCTGTAGCGCCACCTATGGGCATATGTAGGCCATTTGTGGTGTGGGAGTTACTCGTGACCTGTATCATGTGCCAAATTTCAAAACTCTTTACCATTCAGATCTTGAGTTATTGGGCACTTTAGGGAGATAATGACAATAAGAAGAAGAGGAAGAAGAAGAAGAAGAAGAAGAAGAAGAAGAAGAAGAAGAAGAACAACAACAACAACAACAACAACAACAACAACAATAGGTTTCCTCCTGAGAGAAGAATCCTAATAAGAATACTAACAACAACAACAATAGGTTTTCTCCTGACGGAGGAATCCTAACTATTAAACCTTTTTAAATCAAGGATTTATCTGTAATTTGTAATATCTAAAAAAAATAAATAAATAATTGTTTTTAAAAACATCAAGTCTGAAGGGATTAAATTAAATTAAATTCATTTATGACATGCTTGGGGGGGGAGTCTAAAATATAGGCACCAGACTATTTTGATTAATTTAAAATAAATTACTCAGTTATTCATAAAATCTAAACTACTAGTCAGGCATTGACTTAGTTAAAGCTCAAACCAAAGCATCCAAAGCAAAGAATCCAAAGCAAGGTGTCATGTCAGTGTATGACCATGTGATGGTGCTGGTACATAAGCTGCAGAGGGTTTTTTCCCCCAAATAAAAGTCCCTCATATTTAACATGAAATACTAGCACACTACACGTGATCCAAACCCAGCAAGTCACTGTAGAATTAAATGTAGAATTGTTAAGGCACTGTTAACTGAAACGGTTCCTTCAGTTTAAACGAATATCATATAACTCACCCAGCTTCTACATGTATTTATTTATTTGTTTGTTTGTTTGTTTGTTTGTTTGTTTATTGAATAGAGGCTTGTCTTGTCTTGTGCAGCATTGTGCATGTTTAAATGTGTTTTGCTGTTCTAATAAAATATCACTGATGGTCTCAATGTATTTATGAGCACTAATTTTGGGGGGAAATTTAACTCATCTCTTACAGGTTTTTTTTTAACATATTACTTTTTTCTTGCTCTTACTTTTTTTCCCTTCTGTTTTTTTCTCCCTTAAATAGTCCATAAAAATGTAACTTTATGTGTTGTTGACAGGCCTGGTATACAGGCAGGTTTATAAAAATAAAAATAAAAAAATACTCCCTATCTCTACCAGTATGATGAGGTTTTTGATGGAGACTACAAAACTACATAAGATAAATGCTGTACATGTAGATGTAATTCTTATGGTCTTACTGAAAAGTGCACAAAATGTGCTTTCTTTATTACACCAGTGCTGTTTTCCCCTCCATTCTGAATTATAGTGTGTAAGGCTGTGACCTTGACTTCATCCATCTTAGTGCTCAAGATGCTCCTCATAAATAAGATGCATTTAAGGTCAATCCAGCAATGACATTCCTCAAGCAAAATCTCAAAGGCCACACACACGCACACGCATGAGGGTCATGGTAGCACATTTGGGGAGCACTGACACTCCTCCTGCAGGTATTTGGTCCTCTGTTGTGAGTAGTAGAAGGTGTCGAGCCATGGAGAGGCGAGATGATGTGTCTGTATTGATTTTCCAATGAGTGTGTGCAGCAAGAAAATGAAGGGCTGCCGATAGGGTCTGTGTGTGTGTGTGTGTGTGTGTGTGTGTGTGTGTGTGTGTGTGTGTGTGTGTGTGTGTGTGTGTGTGTGTGTGTGTGTGTGTGTGTGTGTGAAGGTCAGCGCGAGAGGGAACACAGACAGCATGCCCTCTATTCAAAAAGAAAATCATTTCCGTCTGAAAATGGCCAGAGATCCTTTTATTACTCATGAACAATCTGTCAGAGATTGTCAGAGAGCAGTACATGGAGCTGCACAGTATCATGATGATAAAACCAGGGCAAACATTTCATTATGTTCAACGTGGCAAGATGGCAATCTGGTATTTTGGTATTCATTGTTGGGTGTGTGACGAACACTCTTGTTTTGATAGGCCATTCAGCTCAGGTGCAGGAATTGGGTGGGTGCAGGCTTGAGTGCTTTTCCTGGCGAGGCCAACCATGTCTTTACGTTTCTTCATTTCAGAAACATAGCTCAAATGAGGGGATTTGTTTCTAAAAATTGATTTGAGAAAAGCAGCCATGTCCTCATCTCCAGCTTGTGGGGAGACGGGAAGAAAAAATTTACATTTGGAATGAAATGGATGAAAATCTGCACCAAATCAACTAAGATTACAAATGCAGCTCAACGTCCTTTGCTTTCCTTTACACCACCAGCTGTAATTGGACCAGCTATTGAGTGCGTGTTTGGTTTCTCATGTCCACTTCCTGTCTTCAACACTTCTGCTCCAGTTCTATACAGCTTGATCGTCATCCACACTGATTTTTCATGGCAGGACAAACAACAGGACAGAATCACATTCAGTTTAAGTTAGTTTTTTGCTTAGTTTTGCACACATGCATTTTATTTCATATAATACTGTATCTGAAGTTTCACACACACTGAATGTGAATGTTTCAAGTTGATGTTATAATGTGTTTCTGCACTTTGTCTTGCTTATACAGTGTTGTCTTTGCTCTCTACATATGACAATTTGTGTAGTAGGTGCAATTAGGTGTATGTATTTTGTGTGTTTTATGTATAGTGGTTTTTTTTTGGTACTGTAGTGCCTGAATTTTTGTCTGTCCATCTCTTTGTCTTTCTGTCTGTCTGTCTCTTTGGCTTTTTGTCTGTCTGCCTGTCTGTCTCTTTATCTGTCTGTCTCTTTTTCTCTCTACCTCTCTGTCTCTTTGTCTCTTTGTTTTTATGTATGTCTCTTTGTCTGTCTGTCCCACATGGACACAGAGAGAACATGCGAGATAGCCTCTGTGCCACCGTGCCACCCCATCCAGGATGCAGAGCATTTAGAAATATATCGAAATACTTATACTATAGCATCATGCTCCTACAGACAATGTAACGTGAGAAAACAAGAACGAGGGGTTTCACACATAATATCAGAAAACAAGGGCTCTATACAGTACAGGTGGCAGGCAGAGTAGAATGAGCTGGAAACTTCAGGGATCTGTAGCTGAAATAGTTCAACTGAGCTCATGTGTAGATTCATCATATTACAGTACAGAATAATACAGTGTTAAATGAAGAAGAAAACACTTGGTGGTGTATAAAAGTACAGTATAGTATAGTACAGCATAGTATAGTATAGTGTAGTATAGTATAGTGTAGTATAGTATAGTATAGTATAGTATAGTATAGTATAGTATAGTATAGTATAGTATAGTATAGTAGTAAAAGGAAGAAAACACTTGGAGCAGTATATAAATGTATTGTATAGTCTACAATAAAAGTATATACAGCACTTGGAAGTGATGTATTTTAGTATAATATAAAATTAAGGAAACACTTGGGAGTGGTGTACAAAATTATATTAAAGTATAGTATAGTATAGTATAGTAGTAAAAGGAATAAAACAGTGTGCTGTTATCAGAAAATAATCAACTATGGGGTGGTGTGATGCAGCCTGACACAAAATGGAGTTACAGTGAGGGAGAAAATTATTTGATCCCCTGCTGATTTTGTACATTTGCCCACTGAAAAAGAAATGATCAGTCTATAATTTTAATGGTAGGTGTATTTTAACAGTGAGAGACAGAATAACAAAAAAAAAAAAAAAACAGAAAAACGCATTTCAAAAAAGTTATAAATTGATTTGCATTTTAATGAGGAAAATAAGTATTTGATCCCCTATCAATTGGCAAGATTTCTGGCTCCCAGGTGTCTTTTACACAGGTAATGAGCTGAGATTAGGAGCACTCTCTTAAAGGGAGTGGTCCTAATCTCAGCTTGTTACCTGTATAAAAGACACTTGTCCACAGAAGCAATCAATCAATCAGATTCCAAACTCTCCACCATGGCCAAGACCAAAGAGCTGTCCAAGGATGTCAGGGACAAGATTGTAGACCTACACAAGGCTGGAATGGGCAACAAGACCATCGCCAAGCAACTTGGTGAGAAGGTGACAACAGTTGGTGCGATTATTCGCAAATGGAAGAAACAACATAACAGAGTTATTTTGATAGTTGATGCCAAAGTTGAGTTGAGTTGATGCCAAAGAGCTCGATTTTGGTCTCATCTGACCACAACACTTTCACCCAGTTTTCCTCTGAATCATTCAGATGTTCATTGGCAAACTTCAGACGGGCCTATACATGTGCTTTCTTGAGCAGGGGGACCTTGCGGGCGCTGCAGGATTTCAGTCCTTCACGGCGTAGTGTGTTACCAATTGTGTTCTTGGTGACTATGGTCCCAGCTGCCTTGAGATCATTAACAAGATCCTCCCGTGTAGTTCTGGGCTGATTCCTCACCATTCTCGTGATCATTGAAACTCCACGAGGTGAGATCTTGCATGGAGCCCCAGACCGAGGGAGACTGACAGTTATTTTTTGTTTCTTCCATTTGCGAATAATCGCACCAACTGTTGTCACCTTCTCACCAAGCTGCTTGGCGATGGTCTTGAAGCCCATTCCAGCCTTGTGTAGGTCTACAATCTTGTCCCTGACATCCTTGGACAACTCTTTGGTCTTGGCCATGGTGGAGAGTTTGGAATCTGATTGATTGATTGCTTCTGTGGACAGGTGTCTTTTATACAGGTAACAAACTGAGATTTCTTAAAGTCTCTTAAAGGGAGTGCTCCTAATCTCAGCTCATTACCTGTGTAAAAAACACCTGGGAGCCAGAAATCTTGCTGATTGATAGGGGATCAAATACTTATTTCCCTCATTAAAATGCAAATCAATTTATAACTTTTTTGAAATGTGTTTTTCTGGATTTTTTTTTTTGTTGTTATTCTGTCTCTCACTGTTAAAATACACCTACCATTAAAATTATAGACTGATCATTTCTTTGTCAGTGGGCAAACGTACAAAGTCAGCAGGGGATCAAATAATTTTTTCCCTCACTGTACTTTTACCACCCTGAAATTTATTATTTTCCAGTAACTGCACATTGCAAAGTATTTTATTCGTCTTATACAACAGCAAATTTAAAAAACCCACTAACTTTGTTGTACAAAGTGCTGACGCTGGACTCTCCTTCCAAAAATGTTAAATAGACGTCTTCTCATAGAGAAATGAGAAATTACTGTAGAAATGATACTGTATTAAAAATTAATATAAACCCTTGATTTGAATTACAGCTGGAACTACAGTTAGAGCTGCTGTTATAGAAAATGAATCAACATTTTCTGACCAATCAGAATGGAGAATACAACAACACTGTGGTATAATACAGTATACTGGAATACTAAAATTTAATGCTGTGCAAAAGTCATTATGCACTATAGATAGATAGATAGATAGATAGATAGATAGATAGATAGATACATAGATACATAGATACATAGATACATAGATACATAGAAGGAAAGATAGAGACAGAAGGAAATACAGTAACCTCATGCTAACTGCATTGTGTGATGAAGTATTAGAGTGGATTACTCTTGCTCTGAGCTGTAGTGATTGTGTTAGGTACAACTACTAAAACACACACACACACACACACACACACACACACACACACACACACACACACACACACACACACACACACACACACACACACACACACACACACTTTTTCTCATCTACTTTGTCTCTTTGCTTCTTTTTGTCTCTGATTCTTATCCTCTAAATTCTTTTTTGTACCACCAAGACAAAAAATACTGTGAGTAACTACTTGGATCCTCAAATATACAGTACATCCTGTAGTATTTCCAGCAAATATTAACAGATACAGTATACTGCACTAGAATATTAGTAATGAACCTTGGCGTATAATTTTTGTAATTTTATAATTTCTGTATTTCTGCAGGGTTGCTATGTGCCATCACCTGGATATTATTTTTATCTTTAATCTTCCATCATGTTTTTAAAATCTCTCTCTCTCTCTCTCTCTCTCTCTCTCTCTCTCTCTCTCTCTCTCTCTCTCTCTCTCTCTGTGAATTTGCATTTATCTGTGGCTACACTAGCATTATGGAATTATAGATTATGGAATTATTACTTGACTAATCTAAATAATCCAATTCTTGATCTACTACAGATTGACTGATGTTGAGTAATCTCATTGTGGGTGTAACGTGAGGTTTATTTTCACAGGACACACACACACACACACACACACACACACACACACACACACACACACACACACACACACACACACACACACACACACATAAGGACAGAGCTGTTTCTTAAGGTCCATCCTGAGGCCGTATTTGTTGTGCCTATTTGCCATGTTGTAATGTTGTGCCAGCATGCTTTAGGCTCTGTGCCATTAATGTGGGTGAGACGGTAAAGAGGTGCCAAAAACATTAGCGGCAAAAAAAGGTAGCAGCCATCTAGAAAAGACTCTCCTAATCAGCAATAATGAGCTATTAGAACAAGATGGAGCTCTCTATCCCTCCCTCCCGCTCTCTCTCTTTCTCTTTATCTATCTATCTTACACCCCCTCCTTCTCTGTGTCTTACTGTCACTCTCTCTTTTCTCGCTCACTCACTTATTCTCTCATTCTCTCTTACTCTCCGTCTGTCTGTCTCCCCTTTCATTAAGTAGCCAAGCTGAGACATGTTTCTTTATGGGTAATGGAAGGACTGAGTATACAGAAACACATTTATTTAATTGTGCTTGTTTGTGCATTTGTGTGTGTGTGTGTGTGTGTGTGTGTGTGTGTGTGTGTGTGTGTGTGTGTGTGTGTGTGTGTGTGTGTGTGTGTGTGTGTGTGTGACAGGTTTAGGTTAGGTACTGGCTGGACATCAGGTTTGTGATCCAGTGCTACAAAAATGGCCCCTGAATGACACAATATTTACATGTATATTTTAATTTGAAGGACATTTATTGTCTGTAGTATGTTATGCCTTAAATTCTGTGATCATGAATTTTAAAAATGTGGTTTTAACTAAATTACTACAAGATCTCAAGGACAGACAGAAGGCAAGATACTATGCCTCACTCACTTTTGATTTTTTTTTTTTTTTTTTTTTTTTTTTTTGATCCAGTGACAGTCTCTCAATAACTTGCTATGCTAGTCTCATTGGTTCCTGACTTTTTGTACACCCAGTAGTATATTAATAAAGAGGTCCATTTTATCTATTAAAATATATCATTTATAGACCTACACCTACAAAAGTGCAAAGTTTGAATGTATTTCTTTTTCTATTTTTAAAATTCATTTACAAATCAAAAGAATTTCAAGAAGTTAAAAATGAAAGTTCAATTCAATTCAATTCAGTTTTATTTGTATAGCGGTTTAAACAATGGTCATTGTCCCAAAGCAGCTTTACAGAAATATATAAACTCAGGATATAGATTTTAAATGTACGAATTTATCCCCAATGAGCAACCCAGAGGCGACGGGCTCATCCTGCAACAAGACAACAAATAAAATCAACTAGGGGGGAAAAAATTGCAAAAAGGACCAAAAGAAGGCTGTTTTTTCATGACCATGTCCTGAAGAATATTACAATGTAGAGGATCAGAAATCTAGTCAGAATATATGAGAGGCAGTTTATAAAGGAAAAGGGTGGACAAGTTATTTCAAAATATTTATATTACATTCAGATATAATTTCAACTATTAAAACATCAATATAAGCTATTGGACCATTTTATTTACTTGTAATAATGAAGGATTTGTGAAAAACATGTTTTACTATGATAAAAGGGATGTGCATTTTTTATCCTTTGTCCTGGGGTGTGCAAACTTTTGCACTCAATTTTATATGTAAACCTATAGCTTTTATGGATATACACGTATAACAGGAATGTACAGGACATTTTATTCATGGTATATCTGAATAGTACCACTGTTTTTTAAACCAATATGTTACTCAGTGAGATGAAACAGTCCTGTTGCTTAAAATTAAAATCCTCATCATGATCAGATCATTTTATCTGACAGAGATTGTGTTTAGAGACATCCTCCCTTTAGCATCATCTTCGTACTATACTGCTTTTCCTTGAAATCATCCCTTGTTGGTCATATGTGTGTTTCTGTGCTGCCAGACATGTTAGAATGGAGGTTAAATTTCCTCTACGGGTGTATCTATCTTTTATCTTCCTCTCTTCTGTCCATCTCTCCACACGTCTCCTTGCTCTCCCTCTCGCTCGTGGTGGTGCTGCAGTCTGTCACTTTCCTGAAATGGCTGTGTTAAATGCTTTCTCCCGACGGGGTGTCGCCCCTCTGCAAGCTCTCAGGTCATCCAATAAGGGTGCGGGCCGTGGCTAAAAAAAAGCCTAAAGCTGTGACAGAGATCACAGGCTTTCACCTGTGCAGAGTTTTTACACCATGTTATGATTTAAAGCCTCAGGTTAAAACAGTGGACAAACAAACTGATACAAGTGTGAAAAAGTAAAACTGGAATAAAGCACAGAGTCAATTTGTAACTGTTTAATACTGATCAATAGTTACTCAAAATGTGAGGGAAAATATAACTGTTAGTAAATTATTAACAATTGATGGGTCATGTAGATCAGGTGTTTCTCAAACCTTTTACAATCAGGGACACCATTAACTGTCCATCCATCCATTTTCTGTACTGCTAATCCTACACAGGGTCACGGGGAGTCCCAGCGGCCATGCTTGACAGACTCCTCAAGGTCTCCAGACCCTACTTTAAAAATCATAAACAATGCTCATAAGTGGGATTCCTCCCATTCTTAAAATTGTATGTCCTTGAGTAGGAATCAGTACATAGCAGCTCACTGACAAATCTGGTCCTCCAAAATAAGTTATTTGTGCCACTAATGAAACAGGAAACTGTCCCTCTTTTAAGAGTTCCATTAATTTTTTTGCATGCAAAATTAAAGAAAAAACAAGAAAGCCATATTCATAGAGGTAGCTTGGCATGATGTCCTTTATATCATCACTTTGTCAGATTATAAGTTGTCAGAGGTTGTAAGGTTGAACTAGATGGTATAACATTTAATTTTTGTCTCTTACTATTTACAGTTTGTAAGTTGGCTAACTAAACAGCTAGCAACCAACTCATATACAATTACTGCCCTATTTCTAGCTGGCTAACTTACTTCTGCCTGAAAAAGTCCCATTGTACAAAACCTTGATTATATATATCTAGATTTGATAGTTAAATGTTTTAGGGAACTTTTGACTGTTAACTATATAATGAGCAACCAACTCTATAAAAATAACATCCTGTTTCTAGCTAGCCAACTCACTTCTGCCTGTAAAATTCCCAATGATCATTTGTAGAACTTGACTTAATTCTTAATAGCTTCTAAGATTTTTTTTTTTTTTTTTTTTTTTGTCTGCTAACTATATGGCTAGCAACCAACTAATATAGAATTGGCATCTAATTTCTAGCTAGCTAACTTCTGCCTGTAAAATTCCCAGAGTACAAAACACTGATTATATGTAAAACTTGATTTGATAGTTAAATGTTTCAGGGAATTTTTGACTGTTAACTATACAATGAGCAACCTACTCTATACAAATGACAGCGTGTTTCTAACTCGCTTCTGCCGGGATAATTCCCAATGATCATATGTAGAACTTGATTTAATACTTTCAAGAAACTTTTGACTGCATTTACAAAGATCTGCTCTAGTGTTTCCTCACTGCATTTATTAAAATGTTAACACAAAGAAAAAAAAAAAAAAAAAGAAAAAATTAAAAGCACAATTACAAAGATGGAGGAATTGCTGTCATAGATAATCAGCTACAACATGAAATGCCTGGAAGTCCACAGCTCTTGAAAGCTGTAGGACTAATCTAATACAATTACTGTGAAACTACTGGTCATATTTATTATTTTTTAAATTTATTTATTTGCTACAATAGTGTAAGTAATGTTACAATTAAATTACCAAAGATTGTTTTTTTTCTGGTTAGTGGCATGGGAATGAGTAGACTATTCAGATATTCTTTGTTTGAGAACACCAATTAGTATCTGACTCCTGTACAATGGTAGGCTATTAGTGGTGGCCCTATGGCACCTACAGAACCATGCTGTACCCCCTCTTAGTGAACAGCACTGAAAAAAACTGGCCCACAGCCAAACCTAAGTACTCTACAGCCATTTTCAAGTCAGATCAGTTTGTAATGTCATTCCATATGAATGTATCTACATTGAGAAGGAATATAGGGCCACTGTCCACTGTTGGTGTAAAGTGTAAAACTGTGTCTCAGGCTGTCTGAGATCATTCCTCCTCTCCAAAGTTCTACCCCAAGCATGTTTCCTTTTCTGTGTGTTACAGGTGAAGTTTGCTAGAGGTGAGTATTAAAATCAATAGTATGATACCTGTGAAGCCAGTGTTGTCAATTAATATCAGAGTTTTGCATAGTGACTTTGCTTTTTTTAAACAACATTAAATGAGCTAAAATGCTGCAGCAACAGTGCATGTAGCAAATCATTTGATTAAGTAAGGAAGTAGAATATATATTAGAGAAAAGATACTTTTTCAATCCCTTTTTTTATTATTATTTGCTTAAAGGATGATGTAATAGAATATTTATTTATTTATTTATTTATTTATTTATTGTTATATTTATATATATACACAGTGCCCTCCACTAATATTGGCACCCTTGGTGAATATGAGCAAAGAAGGCTGTGAAAAATTGTCTTTATTGTTTAACCTTTTGATCTTTTGTTCAAAAAATTCACAAAAATACTCTTCTCTCATGGATATCAAACAATTGCAAACAAAACACAGGTTTATAAAAAAAAAAAAAAAATCTTTGTTAAATATAGGTGTGCAACAGTTATTGGCACCCATATGAATTCATATGAGAAAAATATACTTGAAGTATTTTTTAGTACACCTGGTTGACTAGGAACAGGAAACTGTTCAGCCATGACTTGTTGTTTCACAGGGATATAAATATGAGGTAACACATAGGCCAAATTTCCTTAGTCATTCATAACAATGGGTAAGACCAAGGAATATATCTGTGATGTGCGGCAAAAAGTTGTTGAGCATCACAAAATGGGAAGTGGCTATAAGAAAATAGCACAAGTATTGAAAATGCCCATTTCCACCATCAGGGCAATAATTAAGAAGTTCCAGTCAACTGGAAATGTTATGAATCAACCTGGAATTGGACACTGTAATTAAAATTGGTCTATATTGTCTAAACACACTGAGAAGAGGATGGTTCAAGTGGCCAAAAAATCTCCAAGGATCACTGGAGAATTGCAGAAGTCACCCAAATCACCCAAGTTGTTTGGAAGGGTTTCAAGAAAAAAGTCTCTACTCTAATCCAAAAACAAATTCAAGACATTACTGGAACTTCAAATGGGATCGGGTTCTATGGTCAGATGAAACCGAAATAGAGCTTTTTGGCAATCAACACCAGAGGTGGTTTTGGCGCATTCAGAGAGGTAGCCATATGAAAAAGTACCTCATGCCCTCGGTTAAATATGGTGGTGGCTTTAATGTTTTGGGGCTGTTTTTCTGCCAGAGGACCTGGACATTTTGTTAGGATACATGGCATCATGGACTCTATCAAATATCAACAGATATTAAATGAAATCCTGACTGCCTCTGCCAGAAAGCTTAAAATGGCCCGTGGTTGGATTTTCCAGCAGGACAATGATCCAAAACATACATCAAAATCAACACAAAAATGGTTCACTGACCACAAAATCAAGGTCCTACCATGACTATCCCAGTCCCCTGACTTGAAACCCATAGAAAACCTGTGGGGTGAACTGAAGAGGAGAGTCCACCAGCATGGACCTTGAAATTTGAAGGATCTGGAGAGATTCTGTATGGAGGAATGGTCTCAGATCCCTTGCCATGTATTCTCCAACCTCATCAGGCATTATAGGAGAGCTGTTATCTTGGCAAAGGGAGGTAGCACAAAATATTGACTGAAAGGGTACCAATAATTTTTGCATACCTATATTTAATATTATTTAACTATATTTAATTGTTTGATATCCATGGGAGCAGAGTATTTTAGGCACATGCAAAGAAATGCTGTAGAGTAAAGATGCCTTCAAAATAATGAAATTAGTGTTTAATTTTTTTTTTTAAATACCGTACAAAATCCTACTATAAAGAGGATTGTGAAATAAAATCTTTTTATTAATTAATTATTATAATTATATTAATTATAATTAATTAATATAATTAATTATTATTATTTGGTCAAAGAAAGTACTGGGGTGTGTGTGTGTGTGTGTGTGTGTGTGTGTGTGTGTGTGTGTGTGTGTGTGTGTGTGTGTATGTATATATATATATATATTTTTTTTTTTTTTTTTTTTTTTTTTTTAACAAACAAAAAATAAAATGCAGTAAATTATTATTTTTATTATTATTGTTTCATTTTTCTTGAATTATAATTCAGTTAAGGAAAGTACTAAAATACATTAAAAATGTATATATATTTATTTATTATATCACAATACATGATATAATACTGGAATGCCAACAAAACAGTACTGCTGTGTAGAACAATGTAGAATAACACTTTAAACAATAATATGTTTAAAAACTAGTACAAACAAAACAAAATAGGAGAGGGGGGATTTAAAGCTAAATCTAGAATCCTAAAACATGCTTCAGCTTGCCCATCAAGCCTAACACTTTAAGGCTCTATGCAATTTTTTTTTTAAGAGGTAGAACCGAGTAGAACCTTTAGAAGCTTTAGAACCCTTAACTGTCTGGAGAATACTTGAGTGTATCTTTTAATGATATCTCTTTAAGAAATGTTTATCATGACATAATTTATCACAATATTATATAAACATGTTTCATATCACCAAATCCTACCTGTAATGTTTATTAATTCAGCAGAGTGTTCTTATAGTGTCCTGTATCATATTTTCACACATTATGTCACAACAGTATATGGTCACACCCCCTCCTGTGTGTTTTTGTCAAGGTGCACACGGACAAGGCCCACAGCTGGTCCCTGTCACACCAAAACCCTCATTTTTCCCAAGCTTCAACTTGAACAGGGCTTGAGAATCAGCCTCCTGATCCCCCCTTCCTTTCCCTTCCCTTCCCTTCCCTTTGAGCCCCCTTCTTACCTTTTCTTTAAACAATCCCTCCCCTCCTCCACTTAGCTCTTCTTCTTTAAACAATCTCTCCCTCACTCTTTTTCTTCAACAGGCTGCTCCACACACTCGCTGAATGAAGTTAGTGCTCCACTTCTTCTCTTCTCCCCCCTCACTCCCTCCTCCTCCTCCTCCTCCTCCTCCTCCTCCTGGTCTTCCACTATTCCCGAGCAGACACACTCGCTGAATTGTTTGTTAATAGTCCAATTAGATAATTGCCATCTTTCTCCCCTTGTGCTCTCTCTTTCCCATAAAGCAGTGAAAGGCTTTAGGAAGGGTGGGAGTTTGGGGTTGGGGGGGGTTCAGAGGGAAGAGGCCTTCTGGCCCAACAAGGTGACAAGAAGGGCCTGAGTGCACAGCTATTGGCTTGAATTGAATTATTGTAGCCTAATCAATTGTCTTATTGGATTAGCCGGCGCGGCTGTTCCCCCAGATATTGTTGCATCGACAATAAAAATAGCTGCAATTGCCTGCGTGGGTGTGTGTGTGTGTGTGTGTGTGTGTGTGTGTGTGTGTGTGTGTGTGTGTGTGTGTGTGTGTGTGTGTGTGTGAGATGAGGATGTGTGTGTGAGGGGTGCTGCTTAAGATACAAACAGATTTAAAGTGTGGGTTTTTGTATGTTTTTGCGAATTTACACTAAAAACAATATGAAGTGTGTGTCCATGTGGTTTGGACAGTACAGACCTGATTTTAAAAATGACTTTTATTTGTTACTTTTATAGATGAGTTTGTGTTATTTATTTCACCCAGGGTGAGACCCTGGGTGCTGTACACTTTTCTTTCTGACGGTGTGTGTTTGTCGGTGTGATCTTTAGCGCTACAAATTCCTGCCGAAGTGCATTTCATTTTTTTCCCCATTCCTTTTTTCTTTTTGTATTCCACATCTCTCCGCCTCTCTCGCTCAGTCAAATTCTCTCTCTCTCTCTCTCTCTCTCTCTCTCTCTCTCTCCCACTCTCTCTCTCCCACTCTCTCTCATTCTGCCCGTGTCTGTCAGCCCAATCGTAGAGACAGTGGTGTGGATTGTCGAGCGGGCTCGTTGCAATATATCTGGACTAAATTTGCTTATCCTGAATATAGATTTACATCTGATCAGAGTAACGGGACATCACACGGGCCATCAGCGGGACACCTGGGACTGGACTGGAACTTTTTCTACGAGGGTTCTCCCTCTGTTGTGCATGTTGGGGTTTGCAAGTGTGTGTGCACTCCTTCATGATCCAAGACCAATCATTTGACTGGGATCTGTAAGTGTGTGTACGTGTATGCGAGTGAAGACTGGCTAGAAGAGGGGTTGTGGGCAACGCACCCCTCCATTAGTGCGGCATATATTTCCCCCAAACAATTTAGCGTATTCAGGAGGTTACGCAAATCCGAAGCGGGCAAAATTACCGTAATCAATTGCGACGAGCGGGCATGCATCCATCCGCGCCTCTGATTGAATGGAGGTCGTCTCTATCAGGCTGATGCGCAAGTAACGAAGAGAGGGGCCACTAAATTGCTGCTGAATTTAGGGCGAGAAGTCCATGATCACTGGCCAAGTGAGCGCAGACACTGATGATAGAACGCTTGGGACATGAAGCAAGTGCCGCTCCGACATTAGATCCCTGACTCAAGTGTCCAAATAGCTGTGGTTTTTACACACAGGACACAGAAACTAGTATTATCAAGATTTATTTTGGCCTTTAAAAAAAAGAAGAGAAGAAGAAAAAGAAAAAGAGGAAGGGGAGCTACTCCGATAAGGACAGGAGAACATGGACGTCCGCTATAGCCAGGAGCCGGAAGTGGGGATGGTGCTAAAGAACGGACTGAAGGAAAGCAAGGAGGTGAAAGACTCCCAAGGGAGCCTCTCCAAAACACTCCTGAAGGAACCACAGGACTCCTTCTCCTCATCCGGAGCCATGGAAAACTGTGAAAAGAGTCGCACGAGCACGGGAGATCCAGACTACTGCCGGCGGATTCTGGTGCGAGGTAAGAGCGTGATGTTCCACTGTTCAGATTTAGTGATGCTCCATAGCATTATTTCACTAAAAACAGGATGTTCTCTGCACTCAATTCCAATTTAATACCAAAATTCACACATTTTCAGTGTGTGTGAAATAATTTAAGACTCTCGGTTGATAGACAGAAGCTTCTCCTTGCTGTAACTGCTGGAGATGTTTTCGCTTTAAACGTGTCTTTTGAAAAATTTTTTTTTTTAAATGTCATAAATATCAAACATTTTTAACAAGTAAAATTTAAACACAAAATAATTAATAAGACATTGTCTTGTCCTAAGCCTAATTAAATTCTAATATTTGTAGGATAATTCAAAAATAAAGTATCTATTCCCTTAAAATTGCTGAAAATGTATTTATTACTTTTAGCTTTTTAATTACAGGTGAATTTTTTTTCCCAAGCTCATCAAAAATAAGTTATCTCCTGTCTTCTGTAGGTCTATTCATTTGAAATATACGCATTCTTTTCTTTTCTTTTCTTTTTTTTTAATTGTGTCTGAATTTACAAAATGTAATACAGAATATTCTTTTTCACTTGTATATTTACTTCTATATTTTTATACATGTTCATTTCAGTAAACGATTTAAAAAAAAAAAAAAAAAAAAAAAAAGGAGTCATACCAATCCTGTCATCTGCAACCGAATGACAAATAAATGATGCCTCAATTTATTATATTTAAATGAAATAAAGTGTCGAGTGCTAAAGTCCATGCTGTGCAGGTTCACTGCTTCTTAAAACCCACAGAGCAGTCGGCTCCATTTATTATTTACTTTTGCAAACTCAATCAGTCTCACACACAGAGACCTGATCAAAGCCCAATGAAATTAGTCTGATTCAATTATTGTTTTATTCCTTCCAGTTGTGCTTAAGCAACCCATGTTCCTGTTTCACCACCACACTGATCACATTACAGCATACATAGTAACGGTGTGAAGGAGGAATCGAAAGCTAAAAGGGTTTTTCTTCTTCTTTTTTTTTTTTTTTTTTGGTAACAGAGGGGTTTTTTTTTGTAGAATTAATAAATAATTACTAAGTATTACTAAGATTTTCAATTAAACTAGAATTAACATTGCAATTTCTTCAAGCGATTTCTTATTTACTACAACTTCCATAAAATGTTTTGTTTTGTTTTGTTTTAAACATCAGAGCACACTGCATCTGCATCTAAAAATAACACTAAAACATTTCAAATGACAAATCAGTATAAGCAGTGTAAAATACATTTCATTTATTTAGCATTTTGCTTTTGAAAGCTTTAAATCGTTGCGTTATTTAAGTGAAAATTTACGATTTGGGGAAAAAACTGAATTAGACTCCTTCACAGACCAGGAATAGAAAAAGTCCTAGAAATCATGTGAATAAATAAAGAACAATTTGATTCGCGCTCCGTTTAATTACATGTCTAAGAAATATTATCGAATCAGTGTTCAAATTTTTAATTGAATCTTTTTGTTTGTTTTACTTGTAAGAATATATTTACAAAATCATGTTGATTTTATTATCCATTTTCGAATTTGTCAGGCATTTGAATGTTTTTACATTAGTGCAGTCTTCTCAGAATAAATTTTAAAACAATTTATTAAAAAGAAATTGCCCCTTTCTACCATGAGCATACATTTATAGTTCTTCTTTAAAAAAAAAAAAAAAAAAAAAAGAATGTATATAATTATTTGTATTCACACTATGTAAAGGCTTTTGATTAGATAGAGTGGTAAGTATTATAGTGATATCTATGTGTGTGTGTTTGTATGTGTGTGTGTGTGTGTGTGTACTGTAGTGCTTCATACACAATGGCATGTCTGAGACGATGTCATTTTATGCCTTTTTTTTTCAGATGCCAAAGGCTCGATCAGAGAGATCATTCTGCCCAAAGGTCTGGATCTGGACCGGCCGAAGCGAACCAGAACCTCGTTCACAGCCGAACAGCTGTACCGGCTCGAGATGGAGTTCCAGCGGTGCCAGTACGTCGTGGGCCGAGAGAGAACTGAACTCGCCCGGCAGCTCAACCTGTCTGAGACTCAGGTATACACACTCACACACACACACACACACACACACACACACACACACACACACACACTCACACACACACACTCACACACATGGGAATTTTGCTTTATATAGCTGTGTTAGATGTGTGTATATGCCCATTTACTTACAGACAAGAAATATAGAGACCTATAGGGCAATAAAAATATATTTATTATTATTATTATTATTATTATTATTATTATTATTATTATTATTATTATGTTTAAATTCACCTTCTCTCCACAACTGAATCATGTTTTCCCATTCGTCTTTCTTAATACATTCTCTAATGCTGTTTTCTGGCATCTTTATGATGATTTCAGTCAGTCATTACTGTCATATGCTTTTGTTCACCGAGGCTTTTTTGTTTAGACGTGTGTTGGAATGCTGTAAAGGTGTTGGACAGAAGGTGCGTGGTGTAAAGATCCACAAGGCTAAAGACCCCCTGGAGTGAAAGCAATAGAAAACAAAATATACTGTCAGTCCAAATACTCCAGAAACGAAACAAACAGACACGTAGCTGTGTACTTGTACTTGTGCCTCAATTGTATTATCCGTAGTCATTTCAGCTACACCTTTTACTTAAGGGAGGCTGTCAGCTTTGTGTGTTCGGGATAAATGGCACATTTCTTATTTTAAAAAAAACTATCTGTGTTGAAGTTATTCTTCATTTTCGAGTTAACCAGAGGTCACACTACTGAACTAGTCTTTCTCTCTTGCTTCTCTCTGTCTGTATCCCCTTCACTGTGGGCTGGATTGCAGTAGCAGTATGCTGTAATATGATGTGTTGTAAAGTCATAGTCATGTATTCGTTTGTTAGTTTATTTATTTATGCATTAGGATGTTATGTAAAGGAAAAAGACCTAGTCATATACCTGAAGAAAGATGGAAAGCACTAAATGTATTTATCTAGATAATTTAACAGTCATGGCCTTGTACTCAAACCTCCCTCTGTGCTTCTATATCACACTAATGATGAGAATGATGTTGATGATGATGATGTCATGATAGTGTGTAAAGACATGTTGTCTGTTTGTGGACTCTTTAGTGGACACCTCACAAAACTAACCTTGTGCTGAGAAAAGTGTGAGAGCGAAAACAGTGAAAAGGTGCATCACGGAAAGAAATCACACCCCGAGAGCTGATAGAGTGAGTGAGAGAGAGAGAGAGACAGAGAGAGAGAGTGAGAGAGAGAGAAAGAGGGAGAGAGTCTGATTAGTCATCAATTGCACACAATTCAATTTTAGTCAAAGAGAATAATCAGTGTTTTAATTCACAGGGTGGTCAGTGATTTTTCTCAAAAGCCGCTGTGCTGTTTCTTTCCCTCACTTTGTGTGTGTGTGCGTGTGTGTTTTAAGTGAGTGACCGACTAATTCCAACTCAGTAATAGACTGTGCTGTATTGAAATGAAGTCTTGTCGAGCGTGCTTGATTTGGTTTGGTTCATTTCGTGCTATTTTAGCTGGTGTTCGTGCTGCTCAAAGTTTTTTCTTTTCTTTTTTTTTTCTTTTTACAGATATAAACACATACAAAGCAAAACAAAAAAAAGCAAAAAAGTTGAGAAAAAAGATTACATTAAACTGCACACACACACACCTACACACACTTACACAAGTCATCTATATCCTTATATTCACTGTTTGATTATCACAATGTAATTTTTCTTTTCTTTATTTTTCATCAATATTTTTGTTTTATATATATATATATATATATATATATATATATATATATATATATATATATATATATATATATATATATATATATATATATATATATAGTGTTAAACTTGAATATATTTCAGGTTGATTTTTAATTTATGCAATTTTTCTTTTATGTTATTTTATGCTATTTTCATTTATGTCTTAAATAACTTAAAGGAGCTGTGATCCTGATTGTAATAATGTAATATTAGCATAACTCATTTCAATTATTTTTAAAGGTTTGTTGCATTTTTTTTCACCCTTCCACAACAAGTAAATCTAATGCTCTGTGAACAGCTACAAAGCCTGAGTAAGTGATTAAAACAGGAATTAAACACTTTGCTGATGCACAGAGCGTCAATGCATAACGTGTAAAATGATCGAGGTATTGAGGAATATTCGTAAATAATCACGTGCAGCCTCGTGATCGGATGTCGCATATACTGAGTCGTTCCACCCCATAATGTATATATTTACAGACCTGTAATTTACCGTGTGTAGTCGCAGTGTAATGACACACGCACAGAGCTGTTAGATATTGTGTTTGTCAGAGTCAATAGAAAACAGGTCTCTGTTACAACACACACAAAAAACACACACTCAAGAGTTATCTGGCATTGTGTTTGCTCCATCTCTGTGAAATATACTAGCAGAATGTCTCCCAATCCAAAGCGCACACGCAGTGTTTTCCGAAGAATACAACTGCGTGTGCGTCGTTACCGATGCAAAAATTGTTTATTGTGATTCGTTTGATTGTATCTTGTGTATTTAAAACCCCCTGATTGTTCACTGTGTGCAATCAGAGGACACATGTTTACACAGCTGTAGGTTGCTAACTCATTAGCTGTGGATTGATTTCCAAACTGTGCGCATGTGCTAATGAGGTGAGCATTAACTCCGATAATAGCACCTTATATAAGAGACGGTACAGCGTGTCAGTAATTACTGTTTAAATTGTCCTCAGTCTCTTTTCCTCTCTCTGTATTTGCACCACAGTCAATTACGGAAAGTGCCTAGCGTCTATTATTTCTCACAGCCGGCTTATTAAATGTTTCTGCTCACATTTTAAACCTTCTCACCTGCTTCCTTCTGTCTGCGGGCAGGTGAAGGTGTGGTTCCAGAACCGGCGTACGAAGCAGAAGAAAGACCAGGGGAAGGACGCTGAGCTGCGCTCGGCTGCGCACTCGGAGACGGCGGCTACGTGCAGCGTCCTGCGTCTGTTGGAACAGGGCCGCTTGCTCACACCGCCTGGTATGCCCGGCCTGCTGCCCCACTGCGCCAGCTCCTCACTGGGCATCGCTGCAAACGGAGGATCCTCCTCCAGCAGCGGCACAAGCTCAGCTACAGCATCCAGAAGCCCTCCATTGCCAGCCATGTCCGGCTCAAGCACACTAACCAGCGCCCACCATGGGCTCTTCAGCTTCCCCGTGCCCACGCTGCTGGGAGCCGTGGCATCACGGATCTCCTCTGCGCCGCTGGGCATGGCTGGCTCGCTGGCCGGGAACCTGCAGGAACTGTCAGCCCGCTACCTGAGCTCCTCGGCCTTCGAGCCGTACTCGCGGACCAACGGCAAAGAGGACAAGAAAGTTTTGGAATAATGTCTGTTTTCTCAACTTTTTGTTTATGTTCTTTTTTTTTCATTCTGTGTTCTTTGTGTCATCCGTGCTGTGGTTGTCAGTCCTCATGTCTGTTCTTCGTGTTGTCAGAATGCACACGCGAGGCCTCTCGGAACTGTGACAAAGCCGAATTCGGACTCACTCGCCTTTCAGACAGGAGGATTTTCCAAGCTTCTTGCACTACTTTAGAGTTTCACCACCAGGTCGGGAATTTTTCATGTGAAGAAGGAGCATAGCAAGAAAAAAAAAAAAAGAAAAGAAATCCTCACCAGCACAACTTATTTTGATTTCTCCCGTCTGTTTGATTTTATCATTTCAGTAGCCAGACATTCTCAGTTGTTTTAATAATGCTAAATAATAATAATAATAATAATAATAATAATAATAATAATAATAATAATAATAATCTTCTGTCTGATAGGATGCCTGTTTTTACACAGTTGATGAGCAACAATGAAAGAAACAGAAACATACATGATGGCTTAAACGTCATACTAAAACACACTTTCTGTTTTTCTCTTTGTATAACCATATTTATATGATGAAGATGACATGTAGTGCCATGTTATTCAGCTCTCAG
Organism: Cranoglanis bouderius; assembly: GCA_023630585.1. Lineage (NCBI taxonomy): Eukaryota > Metazoa > Chordata > Actinopteri > Siluriformes > Cranoglanididae > Cranoglanis > Cranoglanis bouderius. The sequence continues at coordinate 6,293,410 of CM042543.1, forward strand.
CGGATTGAGTTTGCAGATTCTGTTAAACTGACATTCGTTTAATCTTCCCAAATATTCTTTTTTTTTTTTTTTTTAAAAAAAGCAAAAAAGCAAAAAAACAAAACAAAGCAGTGATTATTTTCTTACCAACACCAGCACAGCTAAACATTCTGTGAATATATCTTATGCATCAGCAAGTAATGAGTTACTACAACTGCTACAATCAGACTTTTTGTAACCCATCGTGTTGTTTTTAACCCTGTCGAGCCGTTAAAACCCGTCTGGTCGTCCTGTGATTTTTAAAACGAGTTTTTGCGAGGGCTTTGTTTCCTTCCTGTGCGGTTTCCCAGAGGTCGTCTCGCTCCGTGTTTCAGTGTCTTCAGTGAATATGCAGTCTTGCTCTTGCGTGTGTGATGGTACTGTAGTCCTGAGTTTCATGGTTTTTTTTTTGGTTTTTTTTGCGTACGTGTTTTTTTCCAAGTTAAGTTCCCTCACAGTTGCTCTGAGGCCTTGATGAAGTCGGATTTTCAGATTTTCTGGACGCTTTTGCTAAAAAAAAAAAAAAAAAAGGCAATACCTTTTTGCCGGGTAAAATGAAACACCTAACCTATACAGAATGTTTTTTTTTCTTTTTTTTTCCCCCGACTGGAAAATCCGACACTGTTTCTAATCATGAAAAACAGAGATGGAGAGACCTTACACACATCCTTGTCAACATGAAGACAGAGGAATGGAGAGAAAAGGTCAGGACCGAGCAGGCCGCTATGCCGAGGGAGGCGTGAGGGCGAGGCGAAATTATTGTAGTATAAAAGCAAGAAAAATGAGAATTGTAACTAAAACAAATTGTTATTTTATTGTAAATTATTTCATGTCTGTAATAAATAGATTAGTCTATTTGCAAAAAAAATGCAAGAGTGAATGTAGGGGACGGTCAAAAGCTCCCCGGTGCTGTTGTTCTTGAACATGTTGAACTTTTGTGACCTGTGGTACGAGTGTGGATATATATTATATATGATTGCAAAAACTACTTCAGACGCCTTGAATCTCCTCTTTTATTTCCTTCTGGCTTTCATTCGCACTCACAAGCTGTGTTTGAATTCCTGCAGAGGAAGATATTCTCAAATATCCAATTCTGTTATTATACACAGAATATTATTGCTTTGTTGCTCGTAAGGTAACAATGATTTGTACCTCATTTGCATAGCCATTCTTTTGATACACAGATATGAGCGTTGCCTCACTTACACACAACCAAAAAAAAAAAAAAAAAAAACGAGCCAGGATTTTGAATTGATTTGATTTGTTTTTGACTGAAATTTAAAAAAAAAAAATAATAAATCTCCATACACAATGGTATTAGTGGGCATTAAGCTTATTACTGAATTGTAGCTTTTTTGAACAACACAAACTGAGGTTATTTGTTAGCCTGTGAATGCCGTTCGTGTTGCTATTCACTTTCTTCTGTGTGCGTTTTCGTGCACAAGGTCGGCCGACGCTGTCAACATGACAGAACTGCATCTGCGCACCCTTTCTTTTTCATGCATTGTGCCTCTTTAAAAAAAAAAAAGAAAGAAGAAGACGACGACGACAACGCAAGGCCATGCTAGCTGCTGTGATCAGTGTTGGCAATAAACTGTGCTCATTGAGGGACTCGTCATGGGTTGTCTGTGTTTAATTGGCCTATAGGGCTGGGGGGGTTGGTGATTTCTAGGAAAAGATGTCGTTAGCGGAGTGAGACAAGGCCATGATGTTGTAATCATACACTGATGTCGTTATTCTGCTCGGATGTTTTGACAGGAGAATAATAAGACGTGTGCTTCACACCATGGTTGGACTTTATAAAAGCAATTAGATCAGACAGAGTAGTTGTACAGGATTTGGCCGGTTCTGATTCATGTGCTAGACCTATCTAGTGACTTCTTGGATTTTTTTGACCAAATTAGCCATTTGACTCATTTACTATGTGTGTGTGTGTGTGTGTGTGTGTGTGTGTGTGTGTGTGTGTGTGTGTGTGTGAATGAGTGTGTGTGTTGGGAGGGGTTGGTTAGGGTATATGTGACCATGTTCTGGCAAATGGCCCAACTGCTTTTTACAAAAACTGCAGTTTTTATTTATTTATTTTTTAATAATAAACTATCCAACATATTTGTTTTTGGTCATTGAGGTTAAGGTTGGGTTTAGTTGTAGTGGTAGGCATGGCATTAATTAGCTGCAATAATACTAATGCCAGTGGACCGTGTTTTAACCTTTGACACAGCAATCCGTATTGTACGATTTAGTTTACTGAGAAGCTTTTCTACTTCTCCTATTTGGTCATTTGATGCACCACTTGTATACAAACATGACAAAAGAATTTCAATTGAGGTTAAAGGTTTGTCCTGGTGCACACTCTCAATTTGATGGTTCTAATGCGGTGCACTAATCAAAGGGAAAGTATAAAAAAAAGTACAAAGGGATCAGATTTTCTGAGGGTCAACCTCAAATCAATTTATTCCACTGTGTGTTACTGTTTATGCAGGGAGTGACATCCACAATGGGGCATGACAGGCAGACACTAAACTCCTTCGCGAGAGCGAGGGAGAGAAAGAGAGAGACAGAAAGATGGAGCAAAGAATAGACTGTCCTTGTGGTAAAAGATGAAAATGGTCACTTTGTGACACAATTGCATTTGTGTGAGAGTTCAGCTGGAGAAAATGTGTGTGTTTGGGGAGGGGGGTGGATGTTGGGTCGTATGGAATAAATGCTTTAAATAAATAGTTGTCTTGAGCACAGAACCTGAAGGTCATCGCTTCTACTCCTGCGCATGTGAAGCGGTTCTCGGGAAAAAGAGCTGATTTAAGAATCGCTCTGAAGTGTGTCGAGTTGTATTTGTGTATAAAAGCAACACTGTATCATAGCTTATGTTTCTCTGTCGATACGTCACTATAAGTAGAATGTACATTGTTGAAGATGGGTTTCCTGGCTGTCCTGCACACTGCTGTACTCCTATCAGGGACTATGTGGCAGGAATTGGGAGATAATTGAGATATGTTAAGAATATAATCACATTAATTTTACTATTGTCCATGGAGAACAACATTAACCTGATTGATACGACAGCCGTCGTCTTTCTAGAGCTATGCATATGATCTGAATGATCAGATTTCTTAAAATGCAGAAATGCTGTGCCTACACTTTCAATGCACTAGATTCAATATTAGGGCTCAGTTCTGTGCAGCACTAATGATGTGTTTGTATCTCTGCACACACTATGGACAGCAACTGAAGGCCTTTGTCCCTTTAGCAGTGGCTATGTGTGTGTGTGTGTGTGTTTGTGTGTGTGTGTGTGTGTGTGTGTGTGTGTGTGTGTGTGTGTGTGTGTGTGTGTGTGTGTGTGTTCAAGCCTGAACCTGTCCCACACCGTTGCCGAGGCTTGGGAATCTCCCAAACAGCATAAAAACCCCCAGCTGCTGCCTCCTCCTTTTCTCAGCACTCCTCTATCTCTGTATAGACCAATTAGGCTGAAGGTCAAGCTGGATTGGGTTTTGAGGGGATGAGGGGGTGGAGCTAATAGTAAAGGAAGGGGGGAGCTATGTGCAAGTGTGTGAGACCACCAACATGTTTTGCTTCGTCACATGACCAGCCCAGCACTTAAGTCCAGGCCTCAGGGAGGAGGAAGCACAGCATCCTGTGGCGGTTTTGTTCCTCTTTGTGCATCTCCAAGCTTCCCCCTTTTATGCCGGACACTAACCATAACGTCTGTGTATGAAGGACAGAAGAAAAGCTAGGGGTTTTGTTTCTGATCTTCAGGAGGCCGAAATCCTGCCATAGGTATCTACAGCCTTACTCACATGTGGGAGGGAAACAGGAAATGGATCATACTGCATGACAGATCTAATTAGCCAATCAGAGGGCTTAGGTAAAAAAAAGCAGACAGTGAGTGATTTACACACATAAACATCCCTAAACACTAACTCAAATGCTCCCTAAATTTTGTTTCTTGAACGCTCCCTCTCATGGATGCTTCCTCTTCTAAACATCTTCACACTAGGACATTCCCTCACCTGAGTACATTCTCAGGGAAATAAAAAGGTTCTACAAGAATTATTTGGAAAGTTTGCTTTAAAGATTTTCACTCAGTTATAAAAACAATCTGTTTTAGGATTCTTCATTGGATCCTTAAGGTCTCTCCTAGATCTCTCCCATTTTTCTACACTTTTAGTGCTTTTCCACTTGGTAGCAAATCAAAACCTGATTTGTATCCTGGCCGTGTGTGTGTGTCTGTTTCCTCAATCCATATCTCTAGACATGAACATAGACGTTCTCTGGAGGTTATAAGACAACTAGTTATGGTGGGCATAAGAACTAAAAGTTATTCATTCATTCATCTTTAGTAAGCGCTTTCTCCTGTTCAGGTTCACAGTGGATCCGGAGTCTATCCTGGGAACATGGAGCGTGAGGTGGGAATACATCCTGGATGGCATGCCACTCTTATGTCACACACACCTACACATTGACACACTCATTCACACCTATCGGGATGTTTTTGGGAGGTTGAAGGAAACTAGAGAACCTGGAGGAAATCCACATGGACACAGGAAGAACATGCAGAGAAACTCCACACAAACAGTAATGCAAGCTCAGGATCAAACCAGGGACCCTGGAGCTGTGAGGCACCAACGCCTAGTCACTGCACCACCAGGTCACCTACATTTTTTACAGTTTTGAGATGTTTTATAGCAGCAAGTACTCTGGCTTACTCCATTAAAGAGTGCAATTGGGGCCTCATGTTAAGGTAAGGGTAATACATTCAGAGACCTTTCATTCAGAGAATAATTTCAGCTTCTGTTTAGGAATCTGTGAAATGATTGGTTTAGGTCCTGCCTCTTGGCACAATGGACAAATCAATAAATAGGGGTAATAAGACATTAAATTATACATTGAGTGTCAAATTCTTACTCAGTTAAAAGTCAAATTCTTAATCCAGCCAAAAATGTATTCAAGTAAAAGTCACAAGTTTCTACTTTTAAACATATTCATGTATTAAAATGTAAAAGGTAAATGATTTTAACTGATGAAATTAGTCAGGTTTTCAAGTAACATTTTTTACTAATCTAAACCTGTTAGAAAATGATTTTTGTTTTAATGCAACTTTGCTGTTTTGCCTGAAAACATCATTTAATCTCTGTAAGTTTGCAATATTTACCATTATCAAGAAGTTCACTTGCTGCCTAGCCAAATACATTAGCTACTGTAATCAATGCCAGTCTAACCTGGAATTAGCTAAGAAAACAGGCCAACTAACCTTAACGTAGCATGTTAGAAAATTAGCAAAACTTACCTATTAAGGGAGGCAAAGAAGACACCTCATTTTATACAAGTATTTGTTTACACCAAAATACTGAAATATTTTACTGAGGTAGGCGCTCATCCTCAAATTCAACACTGCAGTGTGGTGGGTTGTCAATTTTCAAACACACACGAATAGCTATAGTGCTAACTACTTTGTGTAGCAGGACATGATCACTGCCGATGACGAATTGGAAGGCTGCTTGATATAGGATGCTAAACCGAAATGATAAGAAGCTAAACTGAGGTGATTGAATTGGTGTATAGCATACAGTAATTGGCTGGATAAGAGATGTTCAAGGTTCGTAATGAGTACTTTAAAGGTCTAAATAAAAATATAAATGTTCTTGGAAATGTCATTAAGTAAGAGTACAGTATTCAATTTCAATAATACTCAAGTGAAGTATAAATCCGCAAAATAATACTTGAGTATAATAATGATAATACTCAAAAATACTCAAGTATTCTCCACCCCTTTCGATAGAGTAATCAGCAAAGTTACTGACAAATCAAAACAAGTAATTATGTATTTGTCAACAGGATAATGTTTTTATAGTTTGTTTTATTATTTAAATTGTTGATTGATTTATTGGTAAATTGATTACTGTGAGACTCAGATTGGCTTCCATATTGATGTAGGCAAATCTTTATGCTAGTCAAACACATTACACAATAGTAGATACTTTCCCAATTATGAAATAGTGAATCTGCTTGTTTCTGGCCCTGACAAACATTCAAACCTGGACAATAAAAAGTGGCTTAGCACACTGGAATACTGTAAATACATTTCGTATGTTCTCAGTAACCTTGGTGGCTCAGTGTTTTTTATATCTAATATCTAATCGAGGCTTGTTACTCATTACCATGAGTGATTTTCTAGTTCAAGGAATGTGTGTAGGTGTGTTTTCATTGTATACTTGCTGCACAAGTGCTGTTCAAGCCTCTTATACAACATTCAGAGGTTTTCCATGCAAAACAGTTACCAAGGACAGAAAATGAATTTTGACACCATACATTTGAGTTCCATGTGCCCCGTTTTCATACGAGTGAAGTTTAATATATTCACCCATGTCTGTTTGCGTTGACTCAGAAATTGCCAGGTATGAATGAATGTATGAATGATTGAATGGGTGTGCATGGTGTCTTTCAATGGATTGATGTCTCATCCAGTGTTGCCGGGATAAACTCTGTATTCACCACAACCCTGACCAGGATAAAACAGTCACTGAAGATGAATGAATGAACATTCCACTTCTGTATGTGTGCTACACACTGAGCAGCCATAACATAACATAACATAACAGCTTTTTAAAGTTTTTGCTCTTGAATTGTTAATGCGACCTACCGGGCCATGTTATATTACTATGAGTACAAAGATAACTGATAATCAAAGCAGCAAAAGAAATTTTAGGTTGTAAAGGAAATTTTTTACCAAACTTTACCAAAGGCATTTTCAACTTTGTTCCTTAACTGAAGCAACTGTCTAGCATGTAATTATTTATACCATGGCCAAAGAAAATACTCATTTCTGATTTGCTAGAAGGTGTCCTTTTATTTTCTTATATGAGGACAGCTGTCCAAAATCCAGTCAACATTAAATCTCTGATCTAATCAACACTTACAATAATATGTTGGAATGTAACCATGACAACAAGCATACCAAAGTTAATGTCATGTTTATACTTTGCTATTGCCTTCGCTACTGTGAAAAATTAATGGTTTGTATTTACTGCATAAAAGATGTTTTAATGGCTGCATGGAAATTAAATTAATTATAAGCTACTAAAAAGCGAGTAAGGTATGCAAAACATAACTATAAGAACAAATTTACGTTTGGTAGATTAGTTAGTTAGGTTTTGTAAATTATCTTGTTAAATTAGCTAAATAGTTTCATTTTCTTTGTTAATGTGCTAATATGTAATTAAGAAATTGGTTAACCAGCAAGCCAAATTCTGGGTTTGTCTGAGTTGTGTTCAGCTCTTCCCATCTGTTAAAAATTATTTTATGTTTAAATATATATTTGACTTTCCCTGAAGTAGATTTTTGCCTCCATACCTCCACTTTTAATTGAGCAAGATTAACTTTTACTAAAGTACAGTTTCTCAGTACTTTGTCCACCCTTGCTTATGAACTATGCTTATGTACATATGAATCATAAATCACTAGTTAAGCGTTCCGAGTTCTTATTAGTATTATCTAATAAATCATAAGATCATGCTACAAAATGTACATTTTACATTAGAATCATACTACAAAATTTACATTTTACATTAGAATCATACTACAAAACTTTACAATAGAACCATACTACAAAATTTACATTTTACATTAGAATCATACTACAAAACTTTACAATAGAACCATACTACAAAATGTACATTTTACATTAGAATCATACTACAAAATGTGCATTTTACATTAGAATCATACTACAAAATTTACATTTTACATTAGAATCATACTACAAAACTTTACAATAGAACCATACTACAAAATTTACATTTTACATTAGAATCATACTACAAAACTTTACAATAGAACCATACTACAAAATGTGCATTTTACATTAGAATCATACTACAAAATGTGCATTTTACATTAGAATCATACTACAAAACGTGCATTTTACATTAGAATCATACTACAAAACTTTACAATAGAACCATACTACAAAATTTACATTTTACATTAGAATCATACTACAAAATGTGCATTTTACATTAGAATCATACTACAAAACGTGCATTTTACATTAGAATCATACTACAAAACGTGCATTTTGCATTAGAATCATACTACAAAACGTGTATTTTACATTAGAACCATACTACAAAATTTACATTTTCCATTAGAATCATACTACAAAACGTGCATTTTGCATTGATATCATACTACAATACTTACATTTTACATTGAAATCATACTACAAAGTTTGCATTTTACATTGAAATCATACTACAAACCTTACATTTACTGAATACAACAACTTTAGCAAACTAACAGTAGCACAGATGTATTTCCTGAAAATTATGTAAATTTGTACAAGAACATTCTGGCTATTTATTGGAGCTTTTATTCCTGAACTTTCCAACAACAGATTGCCATTTTTATAGGTGACTTGTTTTTCAGTTATTCAGGTAGACCTATATAATTCAAGTGACTAGTCAAATCAGCTAGTAACTATAACTATAGAAATTAGAATAAATATATAATAAATATATTGTAATAAATACAATAACTTTAATAATGATGGGTTGTGAGTTCCAGTACTGTAACTATTTTTTTTTTTTTTTTTTTAAATTGTGGGCCACTTGGCTATGCTTAAAATCCTTTTTAACTGCAGTTTATATTTGGATGTGATAAAATTGTGAGAAAAAAAGCAAAACATTGGTAATGGCATTGATTTAATAAAGGTTTTTGTTTAAAATACAGTACGTGTCATTTTACTTAGAGGTGACATATTACAACATCGGTAGGTTGTGGTGCTTGTAATAAGCTGAATGCTTATAACACATTAACAATTTATAAATGCATTATCAACATGACTATAACCTGTATTGCCAATTGTTATAGTATATGTGTTATATCTTTTAGGTTATGAATTAATTTACTTTTCTAAAGGAGGCAGAGTTTTCAGATCTGCACTGAATAACAGCTTCTATCTCCATTTCTCTTTTTTCTTCTCTCCCTCATTCATCCACTTGTCTGTTAAGAAAGCATCATTACATCTCTAATTTAAGTTTAGATTTAATACACTTCTGTAAAATTGCAAGGTCATTTAGCAGCATCTCTCTTTCTCCTTGCCGCTTATGCTCTGCCTCAGGCTGTGTGTTGGTAGCTGGGCCGTGCAGGAGTAAAGCTGATGTATTTTAAACGAGGGCAGCGCTCCGGTGGGTGGAGGCTCTTCACTGGTATTAATCGGCTATTTTTTGCGTTCTGTCTGAAACGTTTGGATTGACTCTCGAGAGACTCAGCGAGCACAGAGACCTGCTGCAGCACCAGCCGCTACGCTCAGCCACTTCAAACTCTAGTGCTTTCCCTGCCACAATATTTCACTCTGGAGTGTGTGTATGTGTGTGTACAATGTGTGGGATAGTGGGTGCATGTATCTGTGAGAGTAGATGTGTATACAGTGTGTGGGATTGTGTGTGTGTGTGTGTGTGTGTGTGTGTGTGTGTGTGTGTGTGTGTGTGTGTGTGTGTGTGTGTGTGTTCAGGTATTTTTGTGAGTTTAAAAGTGTGTGTACAGTGTGTGGGATTGTATGTGTGTATGTATCTGTGAAAGCACAGTTTGTGTGTGTGTGTGTGTGTGTGTGTGTGTGTGTAAGTGTAAGTGTAAAGGTCCAGCTCTTCACACAGGAGTGTGTGTGTGTATGTGTACCATATGTGTACTGTGTGTGAGTGTTCTGGTGTGTGTACAGTGTGTACAAGTATTTGTGTGTGTAGTGTTGTGTGTACAGTTTAGAACATGCACTGTCATCATATTTCATACCTCTGTGTGTGTGTGTGTGTGTGTGTGTGTGTGTGTGTGTGTGTGTGTGTGTGTGTGTGTGTGTGTGTGTGTGATATGTGGGTTTATGGTGTGCATATGTAATGGTATTTAAGGGTGGGCTTGTGTGATTGAGTGTGATGTGTGTGTATATGCATATTTAAGTGTATAGTGGCACCATACTGGGGTGTGTGTGTGTGTGTGTGTGTGTGTGTGTGTGTGTATGTGTGTGTGTGTGTGTGTGTGTGTGAAGGGCAAGAGTTTAATCTTCAGAGGCTTTGTACTGTATTTCTTCTTGTAGAGTGAGACAGAAACACAGGCATTGGGGAAAGAAGTGCTAATGAGCGATTGGAGTGTCATCACTCGCCTCCTCTTTACGTGCCATTCACATATAAAGTGCTTGTCCAATACCACATTTCACACACACTTACAGTTTGCACAAAAGTACTTGTTGCTTGGATTACTTAATTAAAAATGCAAATCCAAAAAGACATATATCGCAATGTGAATCCCACTTCTCATACTTCCTGTCATGTCTCGGTTTAAGGACTGGGAACCTCAACCAAATTTACCGGCTTGAAACACCAGCCATGAAAACATCCAAAGTCTGTGCAGCAGCAAATTGGTTTGAAGTGTTAACTGCCTGGCTGGTGAAATGTGCTCATATGCTGGATCATGGACTAGATGAGCTCTTGAGCTCGAAGCTTATGGAACCCAAAGCGGATGGGGCAGAAACGTCACCTCATTGAGATCTTTTTGTTGCTCTTTGGTCGCATTCTCGTCAAAGCACTTTGGAGTAGTGTGAAAAATTTGTGCTCTTCATGTGGAACCGAGAGAGAGAGACAGGAGGATAGTGAATCTCAAAACCAGTAGCCAGAGAGAAGGGCCTGCTGGTATAAATGAACTAGCAGGGCTAAAATGTCATCTATATAACGATTCATTTTTGGCATCCACATCAGATTATCTGCTGTTAACCAGGCTGATTATGTTGGACTTTTTGTTTTAACCACACAATACCACAGTATGGTATAAAGAATCGAGACTGGGGCTGATTTCTTTCTAGCCCAGACTGTAGATTCATGCAGCCTGCCACTGACAGTCATGTCAGGTGATTACACAGAGTGAGACACCCTCTAGTTTTGATTTCCATTTGGGATGAGTTTTTCAGCTCATTTCTCAGACAAATCATCAGCCGTGTTTCCTTGGGAGAAGGAAATTAAAAAGAGTTAGACTAAGCACACATTGTCCAATTAAAGTACATATTACAGAGAATGACAGACAACAGAACCACAAGTTTAGTAAGACATGTTAGTTTCTGTTATTACTTACTTTACAGCAGTTATATTTTTTTCATTCTCTTGATACATTTCAGCAAATCACATCAACAATTAGATATTTTTCTTTGTCAAATAACAACACATTGGCATAACCCGTTTATTATTAGGCTTAGAGTGTCGGAGTCAGAAACAATAACATATTATAATTATAATTATTATTATATATATATACCTATCAATTATGTTACAGCTGGAACTACTGTCAGAGCTGCTGAAGTCTCCATACATTGGGGAAATTTATCTTTGAGCAAAATGTCTTCCAAATTTTTTCATACTTAGTTTATATAGATAGATAGATAGATAGATAGATAGATAGATAGATAGATAGATAGATAGATAGATAGATAGATAGATAGATAGTCTTTAAGAACGCCTTTGACAAAAGAAGAACATATTGAAATCATTCTCATGGCTGGATTGGGAAGCTGTCGCAAGGTTTGTGATGGACTTTAACAGGAAACATGGCAAACACATCACACACGACACTGTTGCCAAACTTATTAACAAATTCAAAAGATCGGAAGTGTTGCGGACCAACCGAGAAGTGAACGTCCACCAACATCCAGTGATGAAGGCACAACCGACGTGGTGCTGGCAAACACAGTCCCCTGTGTTTGGAGACTTTTGGGACACCCTGTAGATTGTCCCATCTAATATTATGCCCACTGCCTATGAGCTCATGTTCTCTCTTACATTTAGCATAAAGAAAAGTTTAGTGTTATAGCTCATAATGTTTGGGAGAGATATTTTTACACTTACTTACATATCCATCCATTTCCTGTACCACTTATCAGTCCGTGCAGGATTTCGCTGATTTTTTTTTGTTGTTGTTGTTGCACCAAAAAATGAATCGAAGGGGGCTTTGGCTGAAGGTGCATTGTGATGACGTCAGTGGTATTTTGTGATGATGTCACATGACGTGTCTTGGCCCAAATCAGTGGAAAACCTGTGGTAGTTTTGAAAAATTACAAGCTCCTGCAAATATTGCAGAGTTTTCTTGATTTTGCTTTAATTTCAGCAATCGCAAAATGGCAAACTCCTGGAGGGACTGACTTATCCTACACAGGGTTGTGGGGAGCCTGGAGCCTATCCCAGGGAACTCGGGGCACAGGGCGGGGGGACAACCTGGACAGGGTGCCAACCTGGCACAGGGTGCAATTGCATACACACTCACACACCCATTCACACACTACTGACAACTTTGGAAATGTACACACACACACACACATTTTCTCTCGATTTAGTCTGAGTAAAGGCTGACACATGTTTCCTCAAAGATACATTTAAAAATGCTGCTCATGCAACATCACAGGAGAGCACTATCTGCTCAATCCTGTACACATGAACCCACGCACACACAGACAGGATGTTTACACTACGTGCATCTACAGTATCTACCTGTCTGTGCGTGCGAGAGCGCGCACGCCGTCCCTGCGTCATGACGCAAGCGTTCCAAGCCACGTGAGCGCGCCCCTTCCGCAGGGTCATATGACTAGTGGCATTAATTCGCTTGGGTGAAGTGTTTGCTGCTTGTGTTCTCCTCAGGCGACGCGTTTAATTTAATTGAATCTAAATAATGGCAACGTTAGTCGCGAATCGTCCGGTGGACCTCAACGGGCCAGAAGCTGCAGCCAGACAGCACGCACAAGCCGTGACAAGAAACTATATTTCACAGCCCCGGCTGAGTGAGTACACACTGTGTGCATATAGTGACCTTTAATTCAAACCTGAAGTGACTTCTGTGACTGTAACAAAGTGGAGGATTCTCTGTTTGGGGCACTCACACTAAATATGCACTGTAGCTCGTCTTTGTTTACTCGCCTAGTCAGAAATGAGTACACCTACCCGGCTAGCATGCTAACCCCGAGCTGTCAAATGATCCCTAACGCTAACCGTCACTCTTCTTAACGTGCGCGAGACTTTAAAATTCACTGACTTGGTGGCTAGCTAACAAAAAAATGACCGGTTAAATAAATAAATAAATGAATGGATAAATAAATAAAAGCTTTGAATCCTAATAAAAGTCGACGGCGAATGCGCTTAACAAGCTAGTCACCTCAGCTAAACAAGCTAGCGTTAGCTACAACTTGAATTGTACGTAAATTGATCCGTTTTTCACCGCATTCCAAACGGCACACTATTCAACATGTAGTGCACTATGTAGTCTACGTAAGGTATCGTTCCATACCCTAGGTTGCAGTGCACTGTTATAGGGAGTCAGACGGCATTTGTATTTCAGCCTGAGTGGATGTAAGGTCACTATGTGCTAAGTCTAACAAAATAGATTGTTACAAATCATAATGAAACAGGTTTTTTTTTTTTTTTTTTTTTTTTTAAATCTTCTTGAACAAGTTAAACCAAGCTATTTTTACTCCACAGTGCTTATTAAATGCATTTTAATATTGAGAGTTTATTAATTTCTTTATTTAAAAAAAAAATGTATGTTTGCTGTATAATCATATGTGGAATGCAAGAAATGCTCCGAGGACTGAGATTAAAGCTTCCAAGGAAGGTAGACAGAAGGAAAGATGATGATGATGATGATGATCATCATCCCTATCATGTGACGTAATCACGTGACTTAGTCAGCAGGGACATGATCATGGTATGTGCTGGCCTGATCCCATATACTCATTGTGTGTGTGTGTGTGTGTGTGTGTGTGTGTGTGTGTGTGTGTGTGTGTTTGTTCGCAGTAGTTAAATTTCAACAATGCATTTCATTTTTAATCCATTTAATTTTAGACCATTCTGGTAATTCCTTGGAAATTTTGACATCACACAATTTCTGACCGAGAAAACAGACTTGCTCTATGTCACACAGTGACGTATAAATTTTTATATTTTTGTATATATATTTATTGGTTCATGTAGAAAATAATAGTTATTAAAAGTCATGTGACTGTGGTTGCAAATATAGTTATGTCGAAATTTCAGAGACGACCTAAAACCTACAGCACGTCACTAAATACCTGAAAATTCCACATAAAGATCGTTTCTATTATAAATAACTCCAGTTTAATCACAGTTTGACATTCTACTCTACATCGTCGATCCTGGGGACAGCTTCATGAATGTGGGCGGGAATCATTCAGATGTCGAGGTTAATCTTACCTAATGCATTTTTAAACAAGTTAACATTTAGTCACATATTATTACAACATTGTATTTAGTAATAAAGGAGCTCCTTTTCTTAGTGCTAGCATTTACGCTGTGTTCGACACAAGGTTGCAACTTGTAATTCCCGACTCCAACTAGTAAACGTAACAGAAAAAGCCCCCCTCAACCTAAAATCTTTAACTCGTCAACTTGGGATCGTCTTCTCAACTACCAGTTCCTTCCCCCTTTATGGAGTAACATTGGAGTGATGGATGATATTATTATTATTATTATTATTATTGTACTTATTATTATAATAATGTTGTTATTAAGATACTTTAGAGCAGGGGTTATCAAAGGTTTTGTCACCACTTTAACTATAAAATAAATTCCTGGCTTCTGCTCAATGCAGATTTAATTCATTAGTGTGTATAGTAATATTTTAGCTGTTTATTAGAGCCATAGAGGTTTCCACTAACAGAACACATTCGATTCAACTTGGCATTAAATTACAGGTTGTTGAGGTTTGGCAATTTGAGTGATCAGTCAAACAGGCTAATAACTCCTAAGAACTTTTGAGAACCACTGTGTTAGCAGATGTCTGTTCTTTTGCTACCTTCTTATTGACTCATTTTGCAGGGGGATGTGAAAGTGCAAAGTACACTGAGTGTCGATTTCTTAACTCAGCTGACCCTGCTCACAGAAATCTTTCACAAGACCATCAGCACTATACTTAAACACACATTAATTTTATTTTTTAAATGTATTTATTTTGATTCCAGGCTTACAGAGATGGCGCACTGTGAGTTGGTCAGTAGTGTTGTATTAAATTACCGTTTAAATGTAGGTACAGACCTTTTGAAGGATTTAGCACTGAATTAATCACTGTGATTTTAGACTCAAATCTTACAGTCCTTATTGGGGACAAAGTTGTCAGACTGGCTAAAACCTTAAGAGTAAATCCACCAACCATTAACGCATGCCTAAAGTATTCTGTACCTCTTTGGAGAAAGGCAACGACATGAGGTTTTTATTTTTTCTCTCTATTTGTCTGTTTTTCTTTTTTTCTTTTTTTGAAAGCATAGCAACTGCAATTGGACGCGTTATGAGGAACCAGACACAGTAATATTGTGCAAACATATTGCAAAATACTGGATTTTCATCTTTAAACCAAGATGTGTGGTGGAAGATTTTTAAAGAAAATTCTTTAGGATTTTACGTTCATAAAATGAGACCTGGCCAACAACTAGGATTATATTTTTCTGCTTAACTTTCCTGAAGAACCTGTATGATGTCAACTTAAAGGTGCAGTAGTCAATTTTCTATTGACTTTATTACAACTTGCAAGGTAATCAGCCACTTATGCTGTCTGCGTGGCACCTTGTAAGTGGTAATTTGCGAGTTTTAATGATGTCATTTCCCACCTCGGGATGTGCGAAGTGGAAAAAAAAGAACATGGATGCCTAACATGAGCGTAAAGCTCATTAAAAGTTTCTTTACCCACACTTTTACAGTTACAGGCCTGAGTGGCTATTGGTTCTGTTCTACTATAGTGAACTTCAAACATTCGTGAAACATTTAGCAACAAGCTAGCCAGCCGACAATGGCATGTAGTGTCAGCAACAAGCTACCCGGCTAACATTAACTCTAATGTTGATGATGTCGATTATATGTCATATAAGTTTGTTAGCTTAATCACACATGTTTCTGTCATGGTACTCCAAGCATAATTTTTTAAATCATTAAACACTTAAAAGCCTTTAGACTCAAACAAACCATAGAACATCAAATAAAGTTAAAAATCAAAGAGTTGGCTGAATGTTTGTCATCTGCCATTTTTTTCAAGCTGAGAGGCTTCAGAAAATATGACGTCATTTCCAGTAAGGGAACATAGTGAGAATCGATGCTCCCTGGTTTTTCTGGAGAATTGTGGGATTTTTTACGGTGCAAAAGTTCCAGTGCACTGAAAGGATTTTATGATTGAAACGGCCCTTAAAACGACCGACTCCCTGATCAGTGCCCCGACAACTGAACTAGGGAGCTGATTGAGACGCACCCAAGTTGAACTTCACACTGTTCTCGGAGTGAGCAGCCATGTTGATTTGACGTCACTCCGTAAACGGGGAAGGAACTGGTAGTTGAGAAGACTACCCCACGTTGACGAGTTGAAATTTCAAGTTGACTGGAGTGCTTTCGGTGGTTTTTACCGGTCTACAATCACATGACACAAGTACAACTTCGCCTCAAACGCAGCATTGCAGCATTAGGCTTTCTAGCATAGGCATGTGTTTTTGTTGCCGTGGCTTTGTGGAAATCACTACAGTGACCTAAATCGCTGATTATATCTTACAAAAATTGTCAAACAGTGTTTATCTCTATCTGTTAAACAATCACTTAGTATTGCTAATACACACATGAAGTCATAAAGCAAAATTCTCAGCTGTAATTTAGTCATGTAGTCATCATGTATTAAACTTAAAGCTGTTGTTGAGGCTTAATTTGAGTCTTCTGATATTTCCACACTTTTGCTGTTAATTTTGTTTATCTATAAATTTGCTGGCTAAAATTACCTCGCACCCTCCCTTCTTGTTTTTCCCCTTTTCCTTGTGTATTATTGACTTTATTCAGCGTCTCCCTCATTAATTTAAACCTCAAACATGCTTTCTCTCAAACACCAAGGTAATTTTATTTTTTTTTTTTTTGAAAGTGTGACAAAAAAAAGCATGGGCTAAAAGCCTCTTAGTAAACCGTGAAAGAAATGACTTAATGGAAGAACTGAGTCCGAAAGCCAAAGCAGAAACAGAGAAAGAAATTGTATAGAGACACCAGCCCACACCCGCTCAAGACGCCACCAACCCCCCCACTCCCCAAAAAGAAGGACTGAAATAGCCACTCTAATGTAGGCATGCTAGCTAGCAGCTCCATTTTCTTCATCATCAGTGAGCAACGGCTGAGTGCACACTGATAGCAGCCTGTGATTGAAGGCAATGATGAATGATGGGCATGCAAACATGTCATGTGAGTCTGAGAATCCAAGACCATCACTACTAGAGATGGGCATTTCGGGCAAAATACAATTTCTGTTACAAACATGTCTAAAAAGTGCAACATAATTACACTTATGTGATACTAAAGATCTGTCATTATGTAAGCATTTATTAATGATTATATCTAACTATGATTTAGTTTGTAAAAGCTACACAAAGTCCTATTTTCTGCCAGATCAGAACCGTGTGGGCGTATTAGGGGTGGGCGGTATGACCAAAAGTCTGTTTCACGGAATGAGTAATTTTATTTCATGGTAACAATACATATCACATAAAAAAAATAGTCATTCCGGTAAATCAACTGTAAATCAATTGTATGCTTTGACATGCTCCATCTTAAGATGATAAAACAGGTTACTTGTGCTACCGCTGCTAGCGAGAACATTCGCGTGACACAGTTTGCAAGTAACATTTTTCTGCTCTTTGTCAGATTTTGTAAACCCGAACCACGTCCATACCACCGATGTCGCGCCTCTTTTCATAACAAGTTCCTCCTCCTGCTCAGGATTGTTTTGTGGGACTTCTTCACCAGCGTGCTTATCTTTCTCCATGTTTTTCCTCTCACAACTACTCTTATGTACAGCTTCTCGATCGTTCTCACATGCAGGAGCGCTATGCACAAAGTTAACCACGCCCACTTATTTACATTTCGCAGTATACACGAAATAGAAAAATCTGTAACGGTAGACATTTTATTCCGGGGTAACGGTATATACCGTCATACCGCCCAGCCCTAGGGCGTATCATATCATGTACTGAGTGACAGCGGCGTCTCCCTGGTAACGAAACAATTCATTAACAGTGCTAAGGCTAGAAAAGCTTGTAGGAATGAGGATTGGTGCTGTCACAGTTTTCTCTTTAGTGTTTTGTACGTATTTCTGAGCGTGTGAGATTACTGTATCTGTATTCGGATGTAAACCTGAAGTGGCTATAGCCTTAACAGAACAACCTGCATTAAGGTGTTTCACTAAACTTTTCATGAACACGCCAACAGTTTTGTCTAAACGTCTTTTTTTGTTCACGAGACTTTTTGTCACATAACCCTGATAATCCAGACGCGGATTCATTTTGGTTCTCAGCCACTACTTGCTTCTGCGGCAACCAGTCGTGTAGTGTGTAATCCAATTTCTCAGACTCCTGAGAAGTCTCCAGAAGTGCCAACATTTTTCAGCATGTTTGACTTTCTTGCCGACGAATCGCATAGCGTGAATCCCTCTGTGACTAATTGTAAGTACAGCGCTGAGAAACAGCAGGGCAAGCCCAACAAGAAATTAAAATAATTTGCGGTCATGCGCAGCAGATCCCTGAATCCAGTTTGTCGTCCTTTTATTTGTGTGGGAGGGTGAGGGGGAAATGTTGTTAGGAGCTGCAGAAATAAAAACATGCACGACCTGATTCCCACTGGCGCATAGTATAAA
Organism: Cranoglanis bouderius; assembly: GCA_023630585.1. NCBI lineage: Eukaryota > Metazoa > Chordata > Actinopteri > Siluriformes > Cranoglanididae > Cranoglanis > Cranoglanis bouderius. The sequence goes on from CM042543.1 coordinate 6,312,103, forward strand.
AATGAATATTTCTTCCACATTTGCCTCATTTTTCTCATTTCTATACAAAATCTTGACACAGCGGGGTTTTTTCGCTTGTGATATTTCTAACAAATGTAGTTCTATAAACAAACTAATAGCCTAATTGAAACCACAGCGACCCTGACCAGGCAGTTAGTCAGGATGAATGAACGTTGTAAATGCATCACGCAGAACCACACTTTCATACTATTTCTTCTTAGTCGAATCTCCAACTTCCGCGCATTTGGATCTGTTTCAAGTCCATCCGTGTTCTCTGCATGCGCCCCAACAGGTGAGTCCATCAGTGTAAAGCTAATTTATTATGGTCAAGACCAACGTAAGTGATTAGTAAACTTGGACTGTTCTGAACCTTCCTTGGACCTTGATCACTTCCTGTTTAAGGGTATTTTGTCCTTGTCCTGATGGAGTTTATTTCCCCCACCCTAATAGCTTAATTTTCATTAAATTCCCCATGTTGAGCCTTTTGCTGGTGCGATGAGCTGATCTGTTCTCTCACTCGTGCCAAGTCAGATGTCTGCCACTATGAAAAGAGACAAACAAATAAAGTGAACACAATACTCATCTGTCTTTTGATAGCTAAAGCCATTTTTTTTTTTTTTTTTTTTATCTTAATCATGTCATTTGCAACAAAGGCAATTAACCCAGACTGTCTCTGCTCTTTGTTTTAGCTTTGAATAGACTTCTAAATGAAATGAAAAGACATTCAGTACGGTAATGGTATTTCTGTGAAGAAACAATTACCCATAATGACACAGTTATAAACAAATCTTTCAGATGTCACAGCCCACTTTATTTTGCCCACAGTTTCCTGTTTCTAATCCTTTTGTCCGCTTGTAATTAATCAATTGTCACGACGGTGAAAGAGAAAGCCCCCGGTGGGCGTTTGACTTCGTCTTGCCATCAAAGAACATGAAATGAATTGAAAGAAGAGTATAGAATAGTTGACTTTCAAAAATAGTATCCGAGTCTCTAAATTATGTACCACTTAGACTAAGGGGGGGGGGGAAACAAGCCCATTATCTTAAGCACAAAGCACTGTGACACACAAGTCTTTTTCTGCATTCAAGGTTCTTGACTTGAAACATTTTTTAACCAAAGTTTTCATAGTTATTCAATAATTTGGCTTCATTTAGCATCTACAGTATTTATAGTATTCCCATCAAGGCAGTTGGCTTATATGTATATGTATAGACGGATATAAAGTAAGGCCTGCCTCGACAGATGCAGTAAAATGATATAATGACAGTACAATGTGTGATACATGATTCATCAAATGATGACAAGCAGCAGGTAAACTCAACAATGAATAAAGATTTTCTGGTGAGATTGTGTTTTTTTCTCTATTATTAGTGACGTGTAGGGTCGCATGATTAATCGTTATCATCATTATTGCGGTGCGAGTTTCTGTGGTGAACATATCATGGTGTGGAAGTGTGAAATAATAAAATAAGGTATGACTATAGAGCTAAAACACATCCGAAGAGCCAAGCACACTCTTAGCTGCTAGCTAAACCAGAAAAAATAATGAATGATGAAAAGTAACCAGAATTACGTGAGAAACGGTACAGTATTAGAATCGGAGGCACATCTGTAGTTTGGATACTCTATTTAAATTTAAAACCCCAACATCAAAATGGAATCTTCCATGTGTCTTTACAGAGGAATGTTTTTGTTTTTTTTTTCTTTTTGAATAACATATTGACCAGTGTCTCAAATCTGATTGGTCATAAGGCGTGGATTATTATAGTGACAGAGTAACATGGTGTGTCTCAGTCCGTTCCCTAGCTCCCTAGGTCGTGACTCAGTATATCGTGTACAGGCGCTGGTAAGGACCCTAGGTAACTACACATTGGGACACTGATGATTCAGTTTCTGGTGACATGCCTCAGGCAAATGAACTTTCTAATTTCCTCATCAGTCACTGTAAAAACCCAAACATGTAAACTATTTAAGTTTTATATGTCATATAAATTTATCATAATTTTTTTTTTTTTTTTTTAAACTCAAACAAACCGTATATAGAACATCAAATAAAGTTAAAAATCGCCAATGTAAGTAATCATTTGAGAGCTACAACAACTATAACAATTGTAGATGAAGTTGGCAGAGTTTATCTGCCATTTTTTTTGTTTTTTTAACTTTGAGGCCTCAGAAAACATCATTTCCAGTAAGGGAACATGGTGAGCATCGATGTTCCCTAGTTTTGTGGTTTTTTTCTTTTTTTTTTTTTTTTTTTTTTTTTAGCAAGCGAATGTTTCAGTGCACTGGAAGGATTTCGCGATTGAGACAGCCCTTAAAATGGCCGACACCTGTCAGTGCCCTGACTACTGAACTAGGGAGCTGATTGAGACACACCCACAGTCAGTGCTTTGTAACAGTTCCGGTGCATTGCTAAGTTTTCCAGCACGGAAAAGTCTCCAGGACAGAGTAGTCTACGCTTTCTGGTGTTCCTACAAAATGAGTGTGTGTGTGTGTGTGTGTGTGTGTGTGTGAGAGAGAGAGAGAGAGAGATATGCTGGTGAAGGTGCGACTGAATATCGCAGCTATAATATAAGTGAGAACAGGAATTATCTTGCCTCTGCATTTGTGATTTCTGCTTTTCATTTGCAGGACTTATGTTCCTTCTTAAAGCTGATTTATACTTGCTGTTAACTACGTGTATGCGTAAAATAAGATTGCCGCCATGTGTATCCTGCAGTCGTTTGGTGTATCACTTGACGTAAATAGTGGAGTCAGTATAGCACCATGTGACACTGTGTCCACAACTGAATAAATAAACTGACGTTGCATCTCAAATCACTAACACAAAACCTCTTAAACCTTCTGAAAGGTCTGTTTTGAGTACCACTCTTCTGACTTTTCTAGATTAGTAACTATTTTCACATGTAAGGGCAGAATTTTTGATTTGAGTTGCAGGCCAATGACAACAATCACGATGACGGCAGAAAGTTTTCAAGAGAAACGGAGCTCGTCAGTGTGTTTAACATCGCTGGACATTACGGTTTGACTTGGAAACCAGACCGACAGATACGTTTTGGCTCTGACGTGCCGACTAGTGGACAATGTTTTTAATCTTCCGGATGTACATAATAGACATGACATAATGCAGCTCGCATACATACTACGAGCACACGTACGTCTGGGGGAAAGTAAAGTATATTTGCACCCTACAGCATGTATATTATTTCGATAGCCCGATATAACAGTAGCTAAATGGCAATCTGCAGTGTAGATATTTTTTGTACTTGAACACAGAAATGTAAAGAACCTTATGTTTAAAGAGAAAACAAATTTGAAAAAGATCATGCCAGACATGCCTGAGCAGGCCTACTGTACATAGCGCCCAGGCTCTGAACAGAGTATTTTGATCTATATGTTCCAGACGTCCCCCATCTCTCTCTCTCTCTTTTTTTTTTTTTATTTATTTATTTTTTCGTTTCCATGAGACGTTATTTCTTTTCTTTTTACTCCCTGATTGTGTTTGTAAATGCAGCCTGATACCATGAGAGGGTGATTTTAAAATTTTTTTTTTTTACTCAGTTATCCTACTATGAGCACGTCAACCTGTAACCGTTCTATCTTATGAACTCTTTTTTTAAAGTTGCAGCTCAGTTTGTAATCGGAAATGCTTTCTCAGATGTGCCGAGAACTCAAATTTATTGATCTTTTACGATATAAAGTTCATTTTAATCCGTTTTTAATGCACCACCTTTATGAGAGGCACTAGGGTTAAACAGTTACCCTTCAGTCTGCTTCCTTGCCAGCCAACACAACCAACATATTTCACCCTCCTACCTCGATATCACACATCCACGCACCGCGAGTCCTCTGATTACACACAGTCCAATCAGTGTGAGCGTGCGGGGAGTCGTCACTCTGCAGACGCTACCTGTAGGGTCAAGAGCATTCCTCTTTGATGGGATGTTCTCATTCTTGAGGATTTTGTTAGACCAGCTACTGTTATTAAACAGTGTGTATGTGTGTTGGTTTTTTGGGGGGGTTTTTTTGTGAGGTTTTGCTTGTAGTGGCCGTTTGTTAAATGATTTATAATGGAACAGAACAGTTAGAGAAGCTTGGCTAATGCATCCTGTTGGTTTATAAGCACACTCTGTGTGTAGTAGTATAACCAATAACCTCATCAGAAAATTTATTAAATAAGCAGTGTGTAATTGCTCTAGATTCTAGATCTCCCCCACAAGTTTAATGATTCTATCTGGCCTAAAAGTTAATTTACTATTGTTACTGTAATAACCAGATGTTCCAGGATGAATGAGATCCTTAAATCCAACGTCTGTGGCTCTTAAATCAGAAAAGCGACAGTAGCCTTGTTTCATTGCTGTTTTCTCAGTTCCACATTCAACAGTTTTTTTTTTTGTTTTTTTTTCTTGTTTTTTTTTCCCTCTTGACACTCTGAGGGTTGTGATGTTTTATCCTCGTTTTTATTTCTTCACACTAGAAAAGATTAGTGCCCATTGGAGACTTCAGAGTGTACCCATGAAAGACTTGAAAATATTCCAATCTTTCGATACTCTTGAAATTTTTTAATTTTGCGTCTCATTTTTATCCGATTCTTGTAAATCAAAGCGCCGAGCTTTTGAGTTGTCAGCGCCATAATTGGATTCTCTGTGTTAGCATTGAATCCGGAGTGAATGCCATCGCGGTCTCCTGCGAGTTTCGATTCACAGCCTTTCATACGTCCGTCCTTTTGCTTGTCCACCGTTCCTTGTTTTTTTTTTTTTTCTTTCTTTTTTTTTTTTTTTTTATTATTATTTTTTTTTATCGAGTCTCATTTCATGGTTTTTCACACGTTATAATGTTGGCGGCTTCTAAATACGATTGAATCGCAGCACAATTACGTTTCTTAACAGAATAGCTGGTGCAATTATGAAACCAGAAAAAAATGATAATTGATTATTTTGGCGGAAACGTGTTAATGTGTCTTTAGTCGAAAGCATGAAATGGACATTTTGTAGCTTTTGAAAAGCCCTTATTTGCATGCTGCGTATTGAAGCCACACGTCACGCTATGTTTGGAAGAATAGCAGCCTGATTCAGTTAACATCTTCGATGTTCATTCTGTTCACATTTCCTTTAGTTGGCTGTCTGAATCATGATGATTATCGCAGGCGAAATGTTTACGATGTAATTTTCCGTCTATACTTTTTTTTTTCTTGCTTTGTAAAAATGTAGTTGTTATCCAAAATTTGGGTGTTTGAATTAAATGTGTGGTGTGCATAAAAGTGCCAATATTTATATCTCTCTGGAAAATCTCAGGTAAAGATTTGTTTGCTTGTATCTGTAGTTAACTATTTTAAAACACTGTCTAGAAACTCAGTTGCATGATTCGTTTCTATTGTTGCTTATTTTGATCTATTTCAACAAAGGCCAAGCCTAGTTTCCAAAGATGTTGTGATTTCCTACCCGGACATTTCACTTCATTTCATTTATTATTTACTCTATATAGCAAGTCTTTATGATGTCCATTGCAGAACTCTTTCTCACTTATAACTGAAATTAACTGTATAAAAGTTTCAAAATATATTTCATTAATGACCTTTTTTCCATATCATTCAATTTCACAAAAAAATGGTCTCAACGTTGTTCAAGGACATAGAAAGTAGGATAATGAGCTTGAGGTTGAAGTTCCCTTTTGTTCACCATTTTGAAGATTAAAGAAGGAACGTTTTCTGATTCGCCCAAACTTGAGTCATTACACTCTTCCTCAACACAACGGCCTGGAACTAAACTCGCATTCTTTTAGCACTGTACTCTTGTCTTGTGTGTTTTGTTGTGTTTTTTTTTAAATACCAAAGCCAGCTTGTCTGTTGACAGGTGTCGATTGTCTAATCCGTGTTTTCCTGTTTGTTGATGGTTTCATAGACGTCCTTCTGATCCCAAACCCGAGGGCAATTAGCGTTCTCTTTACACCGCGTCTTATAGAGAACCAGTGTGTTCGTGGGGGGTAAAAAGAAACCTGAGAAGAGAAACGTGAATGCAGGCAGACCCATCACTGTTACCACTGCTATTGTGCTATTAATTCAGAGCATCGGGGTGAGGATGCACCCAAGACTGAGGGGAAGAGGAAAAAAAAAAAAAACCCAGCCGGTCCTCCCGCGCTCCTGTGCTCCTCTCTTTGAGAACAGAATGTGTTGGAATGCTCTCTGCCTCTTTTCACTGGCCCCTTTGAATAGAGTCCTTTTTTTTTAGTATTTCACACCAAGGTGTCCTCTGGGGCGTGAGGTCAGGCTAGCAAAACAGCTCCTAGGGCTGGATTAGCACCAATTAACGTCTTAGCGCACAATGGGGCCTGGCAGGCCCGGCTCTGACCCGCGCCACTGTTCGGTGCCCAGCCCTCGGACCGTGCCACTCCAGCTCAAGTGTCCCGTGTGGGGCGGGCAAAGTTTTTCAAGCCTAATGGGAAATGTTGCTGCTTCACACCATGTGAATGTATAGCCATTTTTTTTTTTTGGTGATCTTTATTTTGCGAGGCTCTCTTCACAAGGCTCTGGCCGCTCTCTCAGTGATAGAGTGCCATGGGATTGGCTCATATTACTAAGGTGTGGAGGTTTTTAAAAAAAATTTTTTAGTGTTGTTACACGTTTAAACGTGGAAAGTTTCTTATTGATTTGTGTAATGTCTGTATCATTTGTATAGAATTCATATCTAATACAAATGGCATTGCGTCTTTATTACCTTGTTAAGTTTTGGGCTTCGGTTAGATGTTTTAGGTTTTCTTGCACACACACACACACACACACACACACACACACACACACACAAAAAAACGATTTTTTTGTTGTTTTATAAAATGGTTTGGATTATTTAGTTTAGTTTTTCCATCTACTCCCAGCCCAATAAGTTGAAGACGACTCTTAGCCATAGTTCCATTGCCTTATTTTAAGATGTAATGATCTAACACCAGTCCTCCATATTGGGGAGAAAAAGGCTTCTTGTGTTCTTGTGTAGATTTCTACCAGTATTTTTCTTTCTTTTTTTTTCTTCTTTCTTTTCTTTTTTCCCTGTCCATTAGCTGTGTGTGTTGTGTTTGGGGAGGTGGATGTTTAAGAGGTTGATGCACAATTATATAGTGGCAATTTTCCTACATCATAATTATGATCACATCTTGGTAAATAGCCATATGAATCTCTTTTGAAACATATGGACAATTTGTAGGGTAAGTGTAGCTATTAAGTCCATTTTATAAACACATCCGTCGAAAGCATGCGCTGCAATTTGTCAGGCACTCGTTTGAAGGGAGGCGTAGAACAACAACAACACAAAAAAAGTAATGTCTTGGAAAAAATGTTGGAATGTCCTGAAAATGTGTATTTTTGTGCATTTGTGAAATGGCATTATGTGATGCCAGGCATGATTAGGCCAGGGTTTTCTTTTAGAGTAATAAAGATAATTATGAGGCTAATCTTTTATTTAATGCAAAATGTGCAGTGTGGAGATTCAGATTCAGGCAGTGATGAGCTTTAGGAAATAGCCTTTTGCTTTCATTTAGTTTATGTTAGGTGGCGTATTTTGTAGAGGATATTTACAGCGTAAACTAAATGCGTGTGGAACTGGATTTACTGTTGTCTGTGTGTTTATGATTTTATCATTTGATCTTTTCTGTCTTTTGGTTTATACTTTACTACTGTTTTTCCTGACTTCCCACTATAATTTCATCTTTTAAAAGCAGCGTTTATATATATATATATATATATATAAAGCAATCCTGAATTGCGCTGTTTAGGATGAATTTCATGTTTAATCTGTTCAGAATTCAGAACAGTCTTTAATCAATATCATTTGACCCTGAATGGGGGTGTGTATGCTTCATCTTTACCTACACGCTCTGTAGAGGTGTGTTTTTATACGTGTAAGCTTTAGAGGACGGTCTGAGAGGAAGACTGAGTTGGGAAAATACTTGTGATCTTTTCGATCCAGAGCCTAAACGCTGAAACATGAATCATCTTCCTCTTTCGTTTTCAGTGTTAGTGTTTCTGTCTGAAGTGGAAAGTCTGTTTTGGAACGATTAAGTGAATAAAGCTGATTCCCTAGGGTTTTTTTTTTTCCCCCACACACGTACACAAACGCACAACTTTAGCAAACCCTGAGACAAAAATATGTTTAGGAGGGACAGCAGGTGAGAATGTCACAGGAAGTGAAGTGCAGTGTAACAGAGACTTATAACAGTTATATTGTTTCATCCCAAAACAGATGGACGCCATTCTTCATTTGTCTCTTAAAACATCCAAAATAAAAATGATGTGTGCCAGATTTACTAATCATGATAATTCCAAACCGGCTGATTCAGTTCTTTTTCAGGATTTCATGATTGAGTATAAGTTTAGCCGGATTGAATTGTTTTGCAATAACTGTTTACTCTCATTTCGCCTGAAAATAACCGATATATCAAGACCTGAACTATTGTCTAATGTGAATGTTACGGAAGCCTGAAGAGGCCATTAAAAGTTTTCTTATTTTTGTTATGCACAGTTTAGTGTAGGAGACTGTGCGATACTAAAGGGGCGGTCACACTAGACTTTCACTATGTGAAATTTCTTCGGAGACTGCTGCGAATATGGGCGGCACCCAGATATGACATCACGGACCAAGGCGTTTTTTTTTTTTTTTTTTTTTTAACCACACATCATGGAGTTTTTTGGATATTTATTTCAGTGTTAAAATATACCATGTGTTCCTGCATGCAGTGATGCCACAATCCAGGCAGCTTCTCTATTAATGTTGATTTTATATTCTTTTGAAGCTGTGTTTATATAAAACTAATATAAAAATCGGTGCTTCCTCCATCTTTTTTGAAGAGGTCACGACGTCTTTTTGCGATACGAATTCGCAGGTTAGAGTTCACCAAACTTGAACTTTGGAACACAGCGAAATGCGAAACTTCTTTGCATATTATTATTTTTTAATTTTTATTATTATTTTTTTGTATTAAATGTTAGGGTGCACAGTCACTGGCTGATGTCAGATATCAGTGTCTGCAACGTAAGTGACACATCATATGGGTTAAAGAAAGAGCTTTCCATCCCCTCTGCTTTTCTCCCTCCTTCCTGGCCAAGTTACTAATTGGACATAACGTGCAGGTGTGTGTGTGTGTGTGTGTGTGTGTGTGTCTGTGTATGTGGGGCAGTGTGATTGTGCACTGGCTGGCTATTCAGGCTAATTAGAGGCAGTACGGCTGCTCCCCGTCGGGCGATGTGCGCTTGTTTCCTCCAGCCTTTGATATCAGGATGCAGCCTGACGCCCCCAAACAAAGCCCAACACATTGATGTGTGTGTACACACACACACACACACACACACACACACACATCTTAATGGTTGACCTAAAAATGTCTGAGCTGACCTTTGCTCATGTGTCAACCCCCCACCCCTAAACACACACACACAGCACGCACACAGATATTAGGAGAGAGAGATACAACACATTGGCTCCAGTGTCAGAGCCGGTAATGTTTTCCCAGAACGAGTGAAAAGCCAAAGTGAGGACCGCACCCACTTCTGCTCTTCAGCTATTGTCAAACCTCTTGCTGCTAATGATGGCCCACCCGGGATACACACCTGCCAAAACTCTGTGTGTTTGTGTGTGTATGTATGTATGTATGTGTGGTTTGCAGTTCAATAGTGAGGTGTTTAGTTTTTGTTGAATAGTTTTGTGAACATTAAGGGAGACATTCAAAACATCCAAAAATACAAATGAGTCAATTCACCAAATGAATTTGACCTCACAAACGCTTATGAAAAGTATCCAGTGCTGCACGTTTAACATTCATATGTTTTGTGAAAATTCAAGCGTGTTGTATACATATTTTATTTTATAAACTTTGACAAAGTCTATTTGAAAAGTTTGACTGGGTGGGGAGGGGGGAGTTATTGATCCCAGAAGGGAAAATAAAAATTTCCTTTATAGCAGCTTTATAACAACTGTTTTGTGTTGCTTAATAACAAAAAAGAGGGTGAGTGAAATGGAAAAACCTAAACTTTAAACTTTAAAAAAATTACATGATTTAGAATTTTTTTCCCAGAGGAATCCAGACACTCTTTGACACCTGTTAATACAATACAAAACAATACAAAACAAAACATTAAGATTTTCGTTTGACTTTTACATCTAGATGTGTTAAACAGCTTAAAACATGGCACCTTTAGTGTCAGACCACCCAAATTTTAGGTGAGCAAAAGTATACTTGTTAGGACACATGGTGTGGGAGAGAAGCAGGATGCACTTGCAGAGGAAAGTGGTCAGTTTATTAGGAACAGTTCAAAATTAAGTGAACACAAAAAACTTCATCCAACATAAATCCATAAACAGAAAGGTCACAGTAATCCAAAATAATATTATACTTGGCCGTAGAGGCAGTAATCCAAGAAAGGGTACAGTAATCCAAATAAGAAACACAGCAATCCACGACGGGTAGTAAATCCGGAAAACACAGGGAAATATACGCTAGGCTAGGAGGTGGTCTGGAAACCACGAATTACGAGCTACGGAAATAAATGCGCAACACTAGGAGGTGGCCTGGAAACCACGGAACAAAGAGCTAAGGAAAAAACACGCAAGGTTAAACACATCTAAGCTAAACTAATACTCCGCCCCGAAGCGGAAACGGAGCGGCGTATTTAAACACATCAATCCCATGTCTAATCAAAGACACCTGAAACCAATCCTTACACATTACACGGCAAACCAATGAGGAAACGGGGCAGAGACATGACGCAATGCAAAAACAAACGCACATGGGGATACACAGAAGGCGGAGACATGACTTGAATATGACAACATGGGAGCACATGGCAGAGGTAAACAAAACGCGAGTTCATGACTGAAACGTCCATCGGAGAGTTTTTGAATAGCGCTGGAATGCGCACATATGCCACTCGCTACTCCTTGCAGCATAGCGAGAGCTGGAGGAGATGAAACCTAACAGAGCCCCCCCCCCCACCCACCCCCCCCCCAAGGCGCGGCTCCCGAAGCGCCGCAAGTTCCATCCACTTTGGTGGACCTGGGCCCCTGGGCAGGATCCTAACCTCTGCCCTCCAGGACCTGAGGCTGGTTATGTCCAGTGTCCCGTAACCAGAGCAGAGCGTGTCGGGTTTTCCTTTGAAACTTGGACGAGAACTTGGATGAGAACTTGGTCTGGTGCTTGAACCGATACCTGGTCTGGATCTTGGAGCTGTGCGTGACCTGGTGCTGGGCCTGGATCTCGGAGCTGTGCGTGACCTGGTGCTGGGCCTGGATCTCGGAGCTGTGCGTGACCTGGTGCTGGGCCTGGATCTCGGAGCTGCGCGTGACCTGGTGCTTGGCCTGGATCTCGGAGCTGCACGTGACCTGGTGCTTGGCCTGGTGCTTGGCCTGGAGCTTGACCCGGAGCTTGACCTGGAACCAGGATCGGAGTCAGCTCTGGAACCAGGATCGGAGTCAGCTCTGGAACCTGGATCGGAGTCAGCTCTGGAACCTGGATCGGAGTCAGCTCTGGAACCTGGATCGGAGTCAGCTCTGGAACCTGGATCGGAGTCAGCTCTGGAACCTGGATCGGAGTCAGCTCTGGAACCTGGATCAGAGACAGACGTGGAAACAGACTCGGAGACGGGCTTGGAAACAGACTCGGAGACGGGCTTGGAAACAGACTCGGAGACGGGCTTGGAAACAGACTCGGAGACGGGCTTGGAAACAGACTCGGAGACGGGCTTGGAAACAGACTCGGAGACGGGCTTGGAAACAGACTCGGAGACGGGCTTGGAAACAGACTCGGAGACGGGCTTGGAAACAGACTCGGAGACGGGCTTGGAAACAGACTCGGAGACGGGCTTGGAAACAGACTCGGAGACGGGCTTGGAAACAGACTCGGAGACGGGCTTGGAAACAGACTCGGAGACGGGCTTGGAAACAGACTCGGAGACGGGCTTGGAAACAGACTCGGAGACGGGCTTGGAAACAGACTCGGAGACGGGCTTGGAAACAGACTCGGACACGGGCTTGGAAACAGACTTCGAGACTGGACAGAGAACTAGGTTAGACCCAAAACCATAGACAAAATCAAAAACTTGGTTGGAAACAGCGTTGGAAATTAACTTGGAGACAGAGGAGGAGACAGAGGAGTGAGCTGGGTTGGAAACGGAGCTGGAACCGGAGCTGGGAGTTAAATCAGCCTCCGAACTGAGAAGGAGAGCAAAAACATATCCAGAAATTAAACCAATGTAGCTAGCAACTAAATCAGGAACTGGACTAGGAACTGGACTAGGAACAGGGTCGGAACCTGGACTTGGACATGGAACTGGACTAGGAACTGGGCTAGGAACAGGGTCGGAACCTGGACTTGGACATGGAACTGAACGAGGAACTGGACTAGGAACAGTGTCGGAACCTGGACTTGGACATGGAACTGAACGAGGAACTGGACTAGGAACAGGGTCGGAACCTGGACTTGGACATGAAACCGGACGAGGAACTGGACTGGAACTGGGAACGGGAGCAGGTCTGGGAACCGGATTGGGAGCAGGACCGGGAACTGGATCAGAAATTGGCCTTGGAATAGGTCAAAAATCTGGACATGGACTTGGACATGGACTAGGATTAGAGCAGGAACCTGGACATGGACTTGGACATGGACTAGGACTGGAGCAGGAACCTGAACATGGACTCAATTTTGCGCTAAAACATAGGCTAGGACTTGGAACGGAGGTCATCCCTTGGACCTCGGACATGGACTGAGCTTGAGAAGAGGTCATCCCATGGACCTCGGACATGGACTGGGCTTGAGAAGAGGCCATCCCGTGAGCCTCTGACATGAATTTAGCTTGAGAAGAGGCCATCCCGTGGGCCTCTGACATGAATTTAGCTTGAGAAGAGGCCATCCCGTGGGCCTCTGACATGGACAGGGCAGGAGTGGAGGTTTCTTCTCGAACCTCTGACGAGAACATGGCTTGGGCAGAGGTCTCCTCGTGGACCTCCGGTATAAGCAGGCCAGGAGAGGAGGTTTCCTCTTGAATCTCTGGCTGCAGCTCGGGGATGGAGGTCGCCATGTTAACCTCCATGAGCAGCTCCGCTGTGGAGACCTTCTGCTGTGCCTCCGGCTGGAGCTCGGGACTGGAGGTCGCCACGTTAACCTCCAGGTGTAGCTCCGCTGTGGAGACCTCCTGCTGGGCCTCCGGCTGGAGCTCGGGACTGGAGGTTGCCACGTTAACCTCCTGTGGTAGCTCCGTGGAGGAGACTTCCTGCTGGGTCTCCGGCTGGAGCTCTGAGGGTGCCCTCCTGTGGAGCCGCTTATGCACCCGCCAGCTGCCCTTGAAACAGCCTTGGGAGCAGAAGTAGCTGCTCCTTACTCCCTGGTTCCTGCAGGTAGAACACTGCAGGATGGCTGGTCGGGTGCATTCCTCGGTGGTACACTCCTCGGTTAGGAGATGAGAGGTGTAGGCCGCCACGTTAGCCCACTTACTCTCATAGTACTCCAGGAACGTTTGACTAGGTCGGTCGCCCAGACGATCCTTCCCCGAAAAGGTCCTGAGGTCGGGTTGGAAGTCTGGGCTTCCGAACACCTGGACCAGTAGATCCACAAAGCCTGAAACTGTCTGGAGCTTCATGGATCTACTGACGAGGTGAAGCTCCACCCATTGGCGAGCAGAGCCGACCAGACGAGAGAGGAGGAACCCCAACCACTCCTCTTCGTCGGGTTTGGGGTCCTCCAAACTCAAAAAATAAATCTGAGCCTGCAGAAAAAAACATTGAGGCCAAGTGGCAAAGCCATCAAACTCATCCGGCGGATAGATGAAAGTCCACTGAGGAAAAAACATAGAATTAATTGCAGGCATTTTAATTATGGCGTGGTGTGGCGTCGCTTTCCCCGCTGCATCCATTTTTTGTCGGAGTATTCTGTTAGGACACGTGGTGTGGGAGAGAAGCAGGATGCACTTGCAGAGGAAAGTGGTCAGTTTATTAGGAACAGTTCAAAATTAAGTGAACACAAAAAACTTCATCCAACATAAATCCATAAACAGAAAGGTCACAGTAATCCAAAATAATATTATACTTGGCCGTAGAGGCAGTAATCCAAGAAAGGGTACAGTAATCCAAATAAGAAACACAGCAATCCATGATGGGTAGTAAATCCAGAAAACACAGGGAAATATACGCTAGGCTAGGAGGTGGTCTGGAAACCACGAATTACGAGCTACGGAAATAAACGCGCAACGCTAGGAGGTGGTCTGGAAACCACGGAACAAAGAGCTAAGGAAAAAACATGCAAGGTTAAACACATCTAAGCTAAACTAAACTAAACTAATACTCTGCCCCGAAGCGGAAACGGAGCGGCGTATTTAAACACATATCAATCCCATGTCTAATCAAAGACACCTGAAACCAATCCTTACACATTACACGGCGAACCAATGAGGAAACGGGGCAGAGACATGACGCAACGCAAAAACAAACGCACATGGGGAAACACAGAAGGCGGAGACATGACTTGAATATGACAACATTGGAGCACATGGCAGAGGTAAACAAAACGTGAGTTCATGAATGAAACGTCCATTGGAGAGTTTTTGAATAGCGCTGGAATGCGCACATTGGAATGCGGAAGTATGCCACTTGCTACTCCTTGCAGCGTAGCAAGAGCTGGAGGAGATGAAACCTAACAATACTCTCTTTTCTCAGCTTCATAATGGCTTGCTTTTCTCCCATAGGCCACTCCCTGGTCTTCATGTTAGTTTATCCAATTTTAACAAAAAATGTAGTCTTCACAGGTGAAACCTGGGGCTCAAACCAAGATTAGACATTCAGAGATATTATTTCTTTAAACAATCAATTTAACAGGGCACACCTGGGCAGCAAGAAACACCTATCAGTCACATATTCCAATATTTCTGATCACTTGAAAGAATGAGTGGGTTGAGGAAATGAAAGCTGAAATTCATGTATTGTCTCATATTCATCTTTTGATCTCAAACCCAAATGTCTTAAATGTATAGTGAAAACAATATAGTTGGCCTTGCTGTTCCAATACTTTCTGAGGGGGCTGTATGACAAAAAAACATAATGATTGAATTATACAGTGGAATTTGACCGTATACTGTCGAGGACATGACAAACACGAGCTTAAGCGCTACACTATGCACACACAGGTTCCCTTTTACACAAAGTAGTGAAAGGCAACGATGTTTTATTATCAAATGTTTCTAGCTTATCTTTATTCATCTCCACACAGTCCAATGTTTCCTGTAGCTGATATTCAGCTCGATTTGAAATTCCTTAAGTAATCCAAAACCCCATCACACACAGGTTACCTACACAAAAATATTATTGGAACATGTGACTGATAGGTGTCACAGTGACAGTTAGTCTTGCTGTTCTAACTGTATGTTCGATACTGTAGGTATCGATTATTCCTTAGTCATTACGTCATCACACTGTATGTACAGGACGACCCAAGGCTCACACAAGCAAAGGACAAGGCAGCGTTCGTTTTCTGACAACGTGTGCGACACGGAACCACCAACAAGCGACATATGATGGTCAAATTAAATAGTATGTTACTGAAAAACACAACAAATCCAAATGATCGGCTTGATTGATTCTAATCCTATGGCACGTGTAGTCTGACATCAGTTCAATCCCGCACACACAACTTTAGTTCCTACATGCAATTAGTTCCCATTCAGTGTCTTGCAAAAATGGAAGACTAATATATAACTACGGTTTTGTCTAACTCTGTCATATGTCTCGATAAACGTCTATAGAGACATTACAAAGCAACAACAAAGCTTGGAAGGAAGTAGCAGAGAAGGTGCCTAGTTAGTAAGCTGTTAGTAATCTGTCAATGTAACTAGTACTATGCCCAGCATGTAGTGCATTACTGAATTTGTGTTTAATTAGTTAGCTTTAGAAGCTGTATATAGCTACTGCCGTTTCTCATCGGGACACTGGACAGTGTACGTAGGGTGAATTTGATGATGAACAACCATCACAAAACATAAAAACAGTCGTTGATCATCCATGTAGTGTGTATTCTATTACAATTAGCAAAACTACATACGACTAAGGTTAACTATAAAAAAAAAAAAAATTTTTAAAAAGTCACATTATAAGCTGTGCCATAACCAAAGAGGCATAGATTTTACTCTAGCACTATAAATTGATGTTCCTCAGTTGATGATGGTTGGCACAGGTCCAATCCACTCTGATGGGTCGAAGTCAGAGATGCTTTTCCCAAGATTGTTACATTGCCACTGCAATTTCTCCGTGAGCCTCAGTGCCATCTCTCTCTCTCTCTCTCTCTCTCTCTCTCTCTCTCTCTCTCTCTCTCTCTCTCTCTCTCTCTCTCTCTCTCTCTCTCTCACTAATGCCTGTTATTTCTGATGCATTTCACTTGGGGGTTTTTTTGGGGTTGATATGTGACGGGCGTGTTACAGAAAGGCTGAGAAATTGGCATTTCACCATGTCCAAGCCAATCGGACCAGGTTTGGTGAAGCGTGGACCCTTTACGCCTGCGAGGAGTGGACTGTCGGTCCATCCTCCACCACAGTCTTGACATTTGCACACAAAGTCCAATTATAATACTTGTAGAAAGGTTGCCGTGTGCAATTAGATGTACAGGTGTTGTGTGAGAGTGAGGAGTCATTGCCATGGGACTGACTCAAGGCTTTCACGGCTGTTATCAGTGCACGGAAGTAGACAGGAGGAGGAGTGTTCAGGTTTCCTAGTGCAGTCGGAGATATTCTCAGGTTATTCCGAAAGGCTGAAAATGAAACATTTATTTCTTCCCCAGGCTAATAATGCTAATAACAATCTGTTTTATCCTCAGCTTACTCCACTGTCTCGGGTGTTAATGGGCCTCTGGTCATCTTGGACAACGTCAAAGTAAGAAGCATTTCACATTTAAAATTTTTTATTTATTTATTTTTAAACATTTTTTTCAAAATGTTTTTTCAATATTTCTAAATCAGCAGTATGAATTGTTTTTGGATTTGGGAATTTGGGGACTTCTCTGGTGGAAATGTTATCGCAAGCTACCTGTGAAAAATGTTGCAAGAAAAAGGCAAAAGTTAAAAATTAAGGAGGAAGACTGTAAACCAGACTCACATCATGGGTTCAAATCTCCAAGATGCCACAGCCAGTCCCTCCAGGATTTCGTGATTTTGCGATCGCAGACATTAAGGCAAAATCCATCAAACTCCACAATATTTGGAGGAGCTTTAGAATTTTTCTAAATTACTGCAGATTTGGGCCCAGATGCATCATGTGATGTCATCACAACGCACATTCAGTCATAGCCTGCTTCGGTTTGCATGCGTCGAACATGAGGACAGCTAAAAAGTCTCATTTACTAACAAACATCACTGCAAAAGACCGTGCAAAACTATTTCATGCAATTGCAGTTTCACCAATTCAAGTAGATTTCCACAAAAAAAGCACAAAAACTCTGCAAATTGCATCACAAATTTTTGCAAAAACCCGCAGCAAAATCAAGCATTTATGGCCACAGCATTCACTAAAAAAAACTCAGCGAAATCCTGTACAGACTGCACAGTCATCAGTGGCCCGGGATTCCAAGAAAGCAAAATAGGTTCTGCTCTCTGAGTGGGAGGAATGGCCTACTCTCTCTCCCCTGTCAATCAGAGTGACACTAGCCAGTTGCGTGTGTCTGTGAGCTCGTGTATGCGGAAGAGGGCAGATAGCACTTTCCTTCTGTGACTCAGCATGAGCAGCAGTTCGAAAGGATGCGGAGGCTGGCTTCACGAGAAAGCATGTGTTTGCCCTCCCCGGTTGGTAGCTGCCATGTGATGGGTGTGATTTGGGGGGTGACTGGTAATTGGGGTGATAAATGGGTGGGGAAAAAGAATGTAAATCAGAAAGTGTCTGAGAATAGTAGCTAGCTATTTTTGCATACTATCTAGTTTAATGTTAGATAGCTCACTAGAACAAGCTCACAACTCGATGATGATAGCTACAAATTACACAGCAAGAATAAGTTAAGATGGTGATGATTTCAGATGCTTGCTCACTAGCAAACAAGTTCATTATCTGGCATGTTCAGCAAGAGAAATCTAACAGCACATCGTTCTCTTATCACTAAATACTGGAACTTCTCAAAAATCAAGTCAGGGTCTATTTAAACCGCATTTTAACTCCGGCTTCATTGATGTTTTGCTGTAGTTTTATAAATGTAATTTTTTGGCTGTTTTGTTTTTTACCACCAGTCAGATGTACTTTTTCAAACTTATCCTTAGCTGTGCAATGGAGGATAAGAAGAAAGATGCCAACTTTGAATGTTATGAACTGCTTCTTTAAAACCATCCGATATGTGTAACTAGCCTATTCCTCATGCGTCATAAGTGAGAAATGTTTTTATTTCTAATCATGATTTTATTTCTCCTTCGCTTCTTTGCTCTCTAGTTTCCTCGCTATGCCGAGATCGTCCACCTCACCCTGCCCGATGGCACTAAGCGGAGCGGACAGGTGCTGGAGGTGAGCGGCAGCAAGGCTGTTGTTCAGGTGAGACTACGGAAATGGGGTGTGGTTGATCAACTGATTCACTGTTGTACACCGTGCTTAAAATTTATTCCTAGGATTAACCCCTGATCTGAGAACTACAGGCAGATGGTATAAAAAAATAAATAAATAAACATCA